>VYXH01006287.1:432913-447073 GCA_013397275.1 Burhinus bistriatus | reverse complement strand
CGCCGGCCTGTCGGGATATAGGCGGGACGGGGAAACGCTGCGGGCCTGGGGGAGCTCGATGGACACCTTCCCGCCGGGGCAGGTGGCCCTTAGCGGGACGTGAAGGTCTTCCAGGGTGTGAGAGGGACCAAAATTGGCAGCGTGCGCGACCCCCGCCTGGCTCCGTCCGTGGCTGCTGTTGGTAACAAAGTAGGGCTTTTGGCTGGCGTCGCGCAGGTACCAGCGAACCGTAAACCTCCGCACCTCATCCCAAACCGCCGCGCGGTGTCTAAGACACGCTCATTTTTTCTTTCTGGGTTGCATCTCTCCACGTTGCTGCCCAGCTCCCGCTCCTGCCCAGGCAGTCGGTGCCTTCCCGGCAGCCCGGCCGCTGCAATATCCCTTTTCTCTCACCCTGACACATCCGAGCCCGCTCCGCCCCATCCAGAGCTCCATCTTCCTTGTCCCGTCCCGCTGACCCGTGACACCCCTGCCGCACCTCCAGCCCCTTTATTCACCTGCTTTATCACAGCACCGGTACGCGTCGTCTTCTCACTTCCCTGGCCAGTGGTGCGGTGCCTGCACTGGTTCTCGTTAAGGATCAAATGGAATCTATCACCTACTTCTTCAGTGTTCAAACAAGCCGTTTTAAGCTTTCTCATGTGTTTCCAACTGGGCTTTACCATGAGGATTACAATTTATTGCAGCGGTGAGGCTGCTGGGGTGCTGTGTGCCCCACTCAGCAGCGTCGCCTCACCGCATTTTCCCATCTGCCTCTTCCCGTGCATTCCCTCTAGACTCCTAACTCGGTTGCAAGCTCCTTGAGATGGGGACTTGTGTTTCTTGTTTGGGAGAGAACCCATGGAAAGGGTATGCTGGGCACGTTCCTCTGCTCAGCTTGGATTGAAGCAAAGGATTAAGCAAGAAATAGTCTCTGTCCATAGCACTTGGTCACCACCACTGGTGTTTTTTCCTGCTTAGCAAGCCATGGTTGGTGGCAGGAGCGGTGAGAAGTGCCGTGGCGCTGGTGGGAATCGCCTGCACAGGGAGCAATCTGCCCTGTTGGTGGGGTGTAACAGGCGGCAGGTCAACGAGGGACACAGGGAGAAGATGACGGCACTTAATTTTTCGGCTAGCTCGATGCTATCATTGCGAACAGCAGGCATCCATTCTCAGCATTTGACCAATATTTATGGGATCAAATATCTGCTAATAGCAGGGAGGTCTAAATTGTGGGATACAGAAACACTCCGGAAGCAACTGCCCCAGTATTCATTTCAGTGCACATGCAGAGTGATTAAAACCCAGGCTGTCATTTGCCACCTGAAAGCTTGCTCTTGTGGGATAAGGCACAGGGAGAAATATCTGCAGCGTAGCCGAATCCTCTTGTTCATGCCCAACAGGAAGTTGGGGGCTTTACCAGAGCATCCTGTGCGCGATGCCTCTGGGAGCTGTTGGAGCCAAACAAGATGGACACAACAAATGCCTTCTGGATATAATCGTTCACAGGCACAGCAGAAGGAAAGGAAGACTTTTATAAACAATTATCTATGCAAGCTGCAAAAGTAGCATTTGCACTAGCTCTCCAGGGCCCTGATAATAATCCCTGAGACATGCTGAGATGGATAGGATTTATAAATCGTGGATGGGTATTTCCTACGTTGCAGCTCTCTCGGCAGTATTATTCCATGAAGCTCTCTGTAGAAGACATATATGTTCATGAAAACATTTTATAGCCCTGTTGTGCTGGGATTAATATCAGACAAGAAAGTCCAGACCACGTGGACTTTGTTCTTCCCAGCACATTTCCGAGTCCGCAAATAGAAAGGAGCCCACAGGAGCATATGACTATTAAGTAACTAATATTCTTGCAACTTGATGCAATTTTGGCATTTCATACACAGTTTTCACAATAATTTACAGGGGATGCATTTCTTCAGAAGCAGGCAGCACACTTCCAAAGACGATGTCTTAATCTGTAGATGTACAGATATAAATAATATTTCTTGGTATATAAAAGCTATTAGTCAGTGTCGCATGCGACATTGTGCAGAAAGTCACTGGTTGAACCCAGTGAATGGTTTTCAGTCACCCAAAATGTATTGCAGGTTGCCCTGCCGTGGGGATATATCTAATAAGGCATCATACCTCCTTGCAGCGGTGGCATTGTGTAAAACCCTACAAACACCCACCCTGTCCTCACCCCTGAGGTCCCCTGCACTTCCCACTCTCACCCTCCTCATTTTTTAGGACTGTGATCTTCAGAAACATCTGTTTGTAGATGCTGCTTAGTAGTGATCATAGAACGCCTTCAAGCAGCAGAGGAGTTGACCAGAAAATTTTTGGAAGTGGCCATCAGTTGGATGAAACTACCAAGGGCAGATATGGGTTCTCCATTTTGATGCCTTCAAATGGGGCCATATGTGCCTGTCTGAAAGGAACTGACTACCCAGTGTGACACAGTATGGGGAACTTACTGGACAACACAATGCTGTAACTGGAGGAAACTGAAAGAGATAGGCCATTCAGGAGGTCAGATTAGAAACCTGTCTGCCCTTGTGGCCCGAGGCTCCGGGGAGAGAGGCGATAGCAAGATACCAGCCTCAGTTGCAACTACTGACACCGGACCAGTCCACCTCATTTTTGAGACAATTACTCTATTATGCTTACGACAGCCTGTTTTGTTGAAAATGCTAGGATCTATTTCATGAATAACATCTATGAAGACTGTGGAGTCAGAAGCTTCCTCAATAGAAAAAGACTGATTCGTCTCTCTGGGGCTAGTATAGACCCATTTTGACCTACACCACTGTGAGAACGAGCAGGGCCATCTCCAGAAATCTGATTCCCCTTCTGTAAGAAAGAGAATGTTGCTGCCTTGTAATATTGTCCACACAGAGTACTTCTTCATGTGGAGCGAGCTGCAGGATGGGCTTACCATAGCAGAGCCTTCTCTCTTCAATGTGGTGGTGAATTCTTCTTACATGCTTTAAACCTTCCCCATCACCATCTGCTCTCAACTCCACCACTGTATGACCAGAGTGTCCCGCTGCATTGCACAGTCAGTGGTGTGCACAGAGCCTTTCCTACTGGGACCTGCCTACGGGAACCTATAGTATCTTTAGGCCATGCCGTGTTTTACGGGAGTTGGTGTTTGAGGCAACCAGGGATGCAGAAACTACGCCTGTCTTGACTGCAGCCCTCTCCCCAGGCCGGAGCGCTGTCAGATGAGTGCCTTGCAGGAAAGCTCTTAAAAGGGGAACTGAACATGTTGTGCCGAACATGTTTAGTTTTACATTAGGCTTATAATTTTAGGTCTAATGTTTGGTTTGGAAGCTCAAAGCCGTGCTCAAGCCCACAGCTGCCAGCTTTAGAGCAGGCAGTGGTGTAATAGTCATTTAATTCCTCTGTACTGTAATCTGATGGTGGGATGTGCTCCCAAGCTGCTTTTAGGTCTGACTGGGGAACAAAATCAATCACAGAATGCACATTACAAGAAAAGCGCTGTTGGTGTCAATTACCTAAGCTCTGTGAACGTAACTCTTCTAATTTCCTGTTAAATCAGTAATGTTACCAATCTCAGTCTATTATTTTAATTAGGACTGTGACTGCAGTTGCTAGGAGCCGAGCGAGCGCAGACAAATGCGAATGTGTAATTAGTCCCACAAACGAGTGGCAAGTTGAATGTGTCAACATCATGGATAGTTACAACATGGGGTGCAGCAGGAGGCCAAGTGATTTGGGCCAGATTCTGATCTCACTGGCCTCAGCGCCAGCCCCAGCGCCTCTGCCGAGGTCAGAACTACCCCAGACGTGAGCTGGGGTTAGGGAATCTGGATCTGGCCTCTGGTCATCACAGTTTGTTGGAGCTTCACCCTGGGTTATTTTTAAAATGTCTGATGTCCCAACTTGTTTGATTAATTTTATTTTAATTTCTTTTTCTTTTGCTGTAATGCCTCGTCAGAGCCAATTATCCTGCAGCAAACGCTGCAGTCAGGTTAGCTGAACGTGGGTGTTCCCAGTGCCAGTCGGCATCGGATTCCAGCGCTCCCCGGGGACCGGAGCTCCTGGGGTGGGTATGGAAACGCTTGGCTCCCTCTTCTCCCTTCCTAGCTGTGAAAGAAACCTCTCAGCTTCTGTCACATCTGACTGCCTCATGCATCCCAAGAACAGCCTGCGCATTGACAAGGGAGGCAGGCATACTAACAGTAGAGCAGCATTAGCTACCAACCTTGCTGAAAAAAAATAAGCTGAGGACAGAATCCCTGGCTAAATATAGAGCTGAACTGGGAGAGAAAATGATGTGGCAATGCAGCTCCATCAAAATTAAGAATGAATATCTTAAGCTGCTGCACAGCAAGCCCCGTGTGCCTGAAGGTCCAGCCTGCCTCCAGTGCCTAGTGCAGAATGGCACGGGAGGGAGAACACTGCTTTTATTAGCGCTTGGCTATCGGTCAGCAGTCCACGCTCCACAAATAAACGAATGGGTTGGGTGCATGTCATCCCAGTTCACGTGTTACAGAAATAACACTGGACTGGAACCAGAGTTAACACAGCTGAGATTTGGGTTGCAGCTGATTTTGAGAGAGGCAGGATGGCAGAACCTAGTTAGGCTATACCTGCCATTGGAGGCAAACCTGATTTACAGCTCAATCCATCTTCTAAACTCTAATTTCCCTGCTTTAGTAGGTCACTCTCCCACTCCACAAGGTACTTCTTATGGAACAAATAGACTAGGAAAAAGTCAAGGGTTTAATGTATATTAGATGGACTGATTCAGTCACCTTTCCAAGACGAAAATATTACAGAAATAGTGTGATAAAGGGAGAGACTACCTTGAAATTTTTGCAAGAAGGTTATTCATAGGGGACCTGAGGACCACACAGCGATACCGTGGCGACGTGACCATTGCAATGCTGAAGGTCCCAATACCTCATTTTGGGCTGGCTATGGCTTTATGCTCTCACTCATGGGTAGATTGGTTTGGGCTTTTTTTTTCCTCCTCTCTCATGACTTTTAAACAGAGGTCAGGCACCATTACTGGATACGTTAAGCTTTGAGCCCAGTTCCACATTGATGGAGCCTCTGCCATTGCCTTGTAACAGCTGCTGCAATTTTGCAGCGGGTGACTTACCCAAGCCGTTATTTTCTTCCCACTTACTTTCTTTTAGTGCTACAGGAAATCGCTTTAACAAAAACCACATTGCATATGCAATATGTATAATAATAATCTGCTGTTACTGTCACTGATGGGTTTTCACACTTCAGCCCTAGACCAATGCATGTGTGTCCTTGTGACAGAAAAGTCGGCAGCCCTCCCAGCTGAGCAGGGAACAGGGGAAGGAGCTGAGGCTCACCACTCGTGATGATCAGGCGCCTGGGCCGTCCCAGAGGAGCCGTGGACTGGGTGGCTGCGACTTCAGGCCTGTGCTCAGCCCCCAGGTTGTTGCAAGTCAAAATACTTGTAGCCTGGATCGAAGAGCCGAGGGACTGGGTAGAGCTCCCTGCTGCCTACGCACCCCATGAGATGCCTGTTTCGTACAGAAAGCACTTGTCTGTAGAGAGTCGCCATCCCCACGCCCTTCTGGCCTGAAGGCAGCATGGACACTGCAGGAGGTGCAGCTGGCAGCATGCTGCGGTGCGAGGCGTGTGCGCAGGTTATTCTTTACTCCAGCTTTCATTGGGAGGGGGGGTGCAAAGCAGCTGTACCGTCATGGCTCTGGGCTGACCAGGCAGGTTCCTTCGACTGCTGCGCAACCCTTTAAGGTGAACAATGGTTACCCTGTGATTAAAGTCTGTGTGATGTCATGGGTGTATAAAGACATCCATAGCCATAAGATTGTGCAACTAGCTTGTAATGTGCCTGTTAATAAGGCTGTTAAGGTTTACAAATATTCTGCTCTTCCTTACAGTTTATAATTTAATTAATTGCCAGTTAATTGTCTTATTTTCCCTCTGTGATTGATGTCACTGAGTGGGATTAGGCAGCATCAGATGACAGAGGAAGGAGGAATGAATGCAGCATCCTACGACGGTATGAGAGGAGACGGTTTTATGGACAAATCCTTTCCGACATGGATGAATACCTCAATGAGATATCACATAGTATCAGCTCAATACATATTGTAATGGTATCATTAGCGGAGGTACCAGCTGTGTGAGGTTTGTATTCACAAGCCACGAGTAAGTAACGGGGAAATATTGGCTCCTTGGAAATGTTTGCCAAGCAAATCTTTCCCTTTTTACAGAGCCGGTGCTCAGTTTACATAAAAGGGGAAAATATTCTCTAAGGCCTGTGGGACTGCTCCAGCTACCCCTGAAGTCACTCACGGGAGGGGAGGCTTTGGGGGAGGAAGGGAACCTAAATGCAGGCCTGTTTGGCAATGTAATTCCTTGGGGAAAACAAGGAGGGCCTTCCATCAGTGTGCATGAGGCAGGCAATAACTCCATCCCTAAAACAATGGGCATCTTTATTTCTAAGCAGGGAAGGTGGGATGGCTGAACAAACACTGTATCTTCTCTCCCAGGAGCAGGATTTTGAGTCTCTCGCCAGGCTTGTTCGCACCCTTCCCACCTCCAAATGCATGTGTGATTGACTGGTCTGTGCATCAGTGGCATCTGGACATGCTGGGAATATCGCTCCTTCTGATGCTGTCATACATGTGGACTGGGACTGAGCCTCAGGCTGGCTCTTGACCTGCACGCTGCGGAGGAGTATAAAACTGGAGATGCTGCAGAAGGTACTTCAGAGATTTTGCCTTCCCTGAGTCATTCTGGGTGACCAAAGGCAGCCAGCTCTGGGTGGGAGAGGCATGCCTTTAGCTCCCAAAGCCTGCAGTGGTGCCAAGCAAGGGGATCCAGGGTAAAGAAAAACCCAGTCTTACTTGACTTTTGACCGGACTTTGATTGCATTTCAGCAGAATAAACCTGGAGCAATTCCAGTGGCTTTGGTGTGAGCGGGATCAGCTTGTGAAACTGGGCTGGACAGCAAATAACCTGTATGTTCCTGTCTGGTTGGGCGTGTGACGTATTTGAACCCCTGCATAAATCGGCACGAACAAACTAGGGTATTTCTGAGGCTGTAATCAGAACAAAGAATCAGCCAAACCGCATCTGTCTCTTTTAATTCATGCCTTCCATTTTGGGGACTTAGCCTTTAGAAACAGCTATCGGGGATTACATAAAAGAGATTAGCTAACATTTCTGCATAAATCAAGGCCAGCACAAGATGTTTCCTACACCCGTTGCGAAACTCGGGGCTTGTGGAGGACAAGTTCCTCCTTCCTGGGGAGTAAGGCTCCCTTGCCCAGCGTGCAGGCGGTGCAGGAGTTCGGTGGGGCCAAGGACGAAACCTTCCTGCTTCCCAAAGCAGCCTTTCAAAAAAAAAAAAAAAGCCTCTCAAAGAAAACATGTGCGTGGTGGGGAATGGGCTGCCCCAGGATTGTCTGGTGTGGTTTTTTTCATGAGAGCAGATTTTCTAGCCAAGATACATGATGGAAACAATGAAAGAAAAGAAGGGGCAGGAGAAAACCTTGTTGCAAACCAGATTTCCATGTGTGAATGCAAATCAATCTCGCTGTTAAAGGAAGAGCCAAACCAGAACGTGTTACATTTACTCTTTTAGCACAGTTGCTAACAAAGTATCTTGATGCAAACAGGGTTGGATGACTCAACAAATCTTTTTCTTTGTTTCTTTTTTCATTTTGAGGAAATTTTATCATTTTCCCTGTTTGTTGCTCTGTTAACATGAAGGGTGAGGTTGTCCCAGGGTCAGGGAGCTGGAATTTCCCTTCCAGTGTTGTCCTACTGCTCTTCTCCTTTTTTTCTTTCTTTTTTTGCTGCAGGTCAGAGCAGGTCTGTAATGAGGTTGGTGGGGAAAGGCTCAGCCCTTCTCTCCCATTCGATCTACCCTGGATAGGGCCAGTCCCCTGCCAGGAAAGCACCTGACTCGGCGTAGTCCTTCCACCCCATCATCAATATGTCTGCATCCCAGCTTCTGTAATCAGCTTTTAAGCCAAAAATACCAAAATCAGTCTCGAGTTTTTGATTCCTTCATTTTTGAGGAACTGAACTTGAGACACTACAGCTGAATTTCGACACTGCAAAATACCAGTAGCTCCCATTAGCTGCTGAGTACTCATTGCTTCTTGAAATCAGGTCTAAAGTATCTATAAATGGTATTTACTAGATAGAATTTCTTAGAGTACAGTTGTGCTTCAAACCTGAGCAAGACCTGGGAGAAACCAAAGAAGGGGAGATTCATAGTCCTTTCTTTTCAGGCAGGAAATCGAAACAAAGTGCAATTTAAGTTGCACTTAAAGTCGGCTCCTCATGATGAAACCAGCTACCCAAAGGCATTAGGTAATTTTTTTAAAAAAAGCATAAGGGTTCCCATTTCCTACTGAAATATGCAGGAAATATATGCCCAGGAATGGATCTGAAAACGAAGCTGGTTATCTTTCTTCATCCTTTGATCTCAAGCATCTTTCAAAATCTGGCCTCCAAGTGATACGCCCAAGGATGCATGAAATCAAGTGCTGAATCTTTATCTCCTCCACTTGTGCACCTCTGCACTGCAATTCACAACGCAGATACATTCCTCCTCAGGACTAGCCTTGGCTAATGGCAATCAACAAGACTAATCCCAGAAATAAGGATACTGGACAGGCATTCACAGGGCAGAGTGGAAGAAGACGTCCCTGGGAAGTATCCATGCTCCGAATTACATGATAGTGAGTGATTGCTGTGCACAGACGCCCTCCCCCTTTCCTCCCATCCAGGTTGCAGCTGCATCTGGCCCTCGATTCTCCCCGGTTGTGTGATGAATTTAAAGATGTACCCCAGTCCTTGACCTACACTGAGGACCACAGAAGCAAGTAATTTCTGAAATAACATAGAGAATCTGAGACCTTTTTCATGCTAGAAATACCGTAGGGAGGAGAGTGCCTGTAGACACCAACCGCCTCTGTAGTGAAGGGAAATCTGAAGTTTCCCCTCTGCTTTTTCGTGCATAACAGCATCTGTATGCCTCATTTCCATCTTCACAGCTCCTGTAATTTACATAATGAACATTTGCAAAGCCTGAGATCTGGGTTCACTTTGTATCACATTTACTGTAGATGACCTTCAACGGATCATCAGAAAAGTTTCCCAGGCAATTTTCCCAAAGGGTATGAATGTGAAACATAAGACCATCAGGAAAGGAGAAAAGGAGAATAAAATCAAATTTCTGAGATACCCATCATTCAAAGACATATTTTCTCTTCTACAGCAGGACAAAAATATTTGCGATTAAAAAAAAAGGAGTTTTCGCTTTAACAACTTGCTTCTTTAAAGCAAGTGTTGGTATAAGGTCCCTCAATAAAGTAACTTTAATTAGGTTTGCCTTCCTAGATATGCAGAAAGAATATTTCCATAATAAAATGCATTTGAAGAAATGCTAAGTAGCGAGGGGGGGAACAACCAGAGAGACAGTTTTATTTGCATTCTTTCATAAGCAATGGCTGTAAAATGAGTTTATCCATTTTGGTCCCCTGATCAGGTAATGAATCTGACAAAGACTGGCGGCAAATAATTGGCAATCTAGGCAGGATTCACGACAGGAGGAATCCTGACCTTGAGGGGTAAGAACAGGACATGAGGGTGAGAACAAGCAGCTGATGCTACTTCTGCCTCCTCTGAAGGTGTCAGGTGCAGCTCTGATTGCTCCTCCTGATAGTGCTGCAACACTCACAAGGTGATAAACCAGAAACTGACCCATTTTTGCTTCTGACACCCATCCTTAATGCGCTGCCCTTTTCAACCCCCTTGCAAGTGCCAGCAGAGCTTGTCTGACAGCATCCTCAGCAACTGCATCTCTAATATTGTATTGAAGTTTATATTATATTGACGTTGGGGCAGCAGGAAACTTCTAGAGGTGTTGGCTGGGTTCTGGATAAGCACAACTCAAGGATAATCTCTCATCTGAGGAGTGCCTGTGAGTTTTTTCCTTTTTCCGTTTTCCTTTTTCCGTTTTCCTTTTTCCGTTTTCCTTTTTCCTTCCATCAAACTGGTGGTTGTTCACTGAAGCCATGGAGGCTGCTTTGAAAGAGCTGTGTTTTGTAACTGAGTCAGGACTTCTGTTTGTATAGAAAATGAATTGAGAGACTTATTCTGGTAATGAAGAAAGGATCTCATGTCAGCTGTCATAAGACTCTTCAGATAAAGTGGGTCTTAAATGCCACCATCATAGGCATGTTGGAAATGCCCACAGTAGATGAATTTGACATCGTTCCCATTGCTGTCGGCCAAGCATATACAAAGAATTGCTCTACACAATAAGCTTGAGAAAGAAAGAAAGCTTTTTAGAGTCCTTTGTTTTAAAATAGTGCCCTGTGTGCCCTCCTTTCAGGGCAAATCCATATATTTGCATGCTGTCAAGTGATTACAATGCGACTGATATTAAGTTGTATCTTCCTACTTATGTGTTGCAAGAGCTTTATCCATGTATCCTGTGTGGCTTGATTCTGCCATTATAGGAACAACGTATGGGTGAAAACTAGAATCTGGATGAATCTTCACTAGCTTGTTTCTTTTAGTGTGATTTGGCTCTTGGACTCCAGTCATTAGCTTGATCTATAGATATTTGTATAATTTAAGTTTTTGGAACATAGCCTCCACGTTGCAAACTTTCCACCTTGGGACCGAAAAGGAAAGGGGGGGAGTGGGGGTTGGAGGGAGAAGAGGAACATCTCTGTTGAGGGCCCCTGTGAGGGACTTCTGTCCTCAGTGGCCGCTGTGTCTGGCACAGCAAACGGGATCGCAAGGGGAATGTGCGTGTGTGTTGGATGAGGCCCTTGGTATAATGTCATCCTGAGCCAAAATTGCATCCTCTGCAGCTCCCCTATCCATTGTACTAAAATGATGTGAATCTGTCTGTAGTCGCAGTTCAGGGTTGACGGACCTCCCTTTTGCATTAGGAGGGTTTATGCTTTTAGTCTTCAAACCTCCCCTGATGGTGGTTGCTGGAGAAGCGCCATGCTGAAGTTGTGAACGAGGGGTTAATGTAGCTGCATGGCAGCCAGAGAAGCTGTTCCTTGGGCTTTGGAATGTTTCCTCCTTTCATCCTGCCTTTTTTTTTTTTCTTTCTTTCTTTCTTTTTTATGGCACCATATAGTGTTTAATAATTCAATATATACATAATCCAAAATAAACACACTAATTAACCTTTGTTTTGAGAAACTTAATTAGTTAATGCTTAGTTTCTGTTTGGATTCCAGTTTGGAATGGGAAAGGTGCCATGGGGAAAGCGTGGCAAAATATGTTTAATGCTGAGCTCCTTCAATTATTTAAGCAGTAATGTGGGCCAGATCATAAAAAAAAAAAAAAGTTATTATACAGGCATGTACATGCTAAAATATCTTCATGCTGTGTTCCCAAACTCCAGCCTTGCTGCAGAATGGTGAAACATATCCACACATAAAGCAACTGTATGGAGGAGGGAGTGCAGTGGCTTAGGAGCAATTCTGCTGTTTGCCAGGAACCCCAAAACCTTCCTGCTGGGGCTCAGGGGACAAGAGGGGTGAGGGAAGTACTAAAACTCTGTCGCTGATGGTGACTGCCCACCCTCCCTGGGTGAAGCTGGAGGGCAAATCCTGCTCTCCCTCCCAAATAAATGATGAATTTTCTAAAAGGTCAAATGCTGTGCTCTGACTCACTAGTACTAGTCATCTACAGCCCAAATGCCTTCAAAATATATTACTGTAGGATAATAATTTTACCCAAATACTCAAGCTTTAATATTCTTCCCCAGCTGAACTGTAAATAAAATTATTTCCTAAGAGCACTTATTTGAGCTTGATTATTAAATACATTGCCAAAATCTGGTCGGTTAATATACTGCCTGCTACTTGAGCTGAAGTATCTAAAAGACAAAGAACGAAGTAAACGAAAAGGAAATCAACATTTTGCTAAATTGCATGTTTTTAAAAATCCTATAATTGAGGCTGCTACTTCATTTCCATTTGTAAAACAGATTGAGTTCCCTTTCCATCTACTAATGGATCTGGTTTATCTCTGATACTAATTGCAGCATTTGCATGGCTTGCACAGGCTGCTGGTGGCAGGACGTTGGGTAAGAAAAGTCAAACTGCTCCTGCTGAACTCTGGAGTGTCATTTAGGAGTGATACTTGGCACTGAGCTCTGCTGAACTTCAAGCCCTTGTTCTTTTTCCTATGGCTCCAAAGTCTGGGTCAATCAACCAAGATAAACTTGTTAATTTGCTGTCAGGGTTATGTGCCTCAGGTCTCACTCGAAAAGCAGTGGGAAGGTTCAGGTGATAATAAAGCAACACCAGACAGTCTGGATGTTTAATTAAACTTGTCCGTGCTCTCTTTGACCTAGTGACTGGGCTGGAAATGTCACCAGAACAAAGGTTGCTCATGAGGTTTGCACGTGGGCTTTTCTGCTGTGCACGGCTTTGCAGAGAGGTGGGGTTTGCAGTGTCTTTTCTCATTTTTTCACATTATCGTTGGGAAAGGAATTGTGCTGTAAGGGTCCACAGGGAAAAGAAAACGAGTTTTTTTAGATGAATGAGCCTTTTCTTGGAACCTGCTCTAGAAAATCTGTTTGCACATACCTGAATTAAGCAATTCTGGGCCTTGGGTCTGGTGAAAACACGTTGCTTTCAACCCACCCAGCGCTCAGCTCTTAGCAGCCACTCAAGAGCTCAAGTATAAACTTTTTTTATTGCTGGGCGGGGAGGGAAAGCAGCTTTTCAGAGGATTGTACCCAGGAATGTGAGCTGGAGACCTCTCCCTGTCGGCTGCCCCATGGTCTCTGCAGCCCGGACACTTTTCCCGGTACCCATGTGTGCAGACCTATGATAAAAGGTGTGCTTCAGCTTCTAATGCTGCTTCAGTATCGGCACCTGCAGAAGCAAACTGAGGATTCACCCTTTGCTTTCCATTGTTTCATTTTATGTTTACAGAGTTTTTTTATTATTATTATTTGTTTTAAGACACCCTTGAAAGCAATCCATCAGATTCCCAGGGAGCTCAGTATGGCAGAGAGAGCCCCAGCTACAGAGTGGCCTTTGTGGAGCAGGTCCGTGGGCTCTCTGCCACTGGCGCCGCAGGGGAGCCTTGTAATAACGACACCAGCATTGACCAGATGTCTTCTAGAGGATTTGGTTTCAAGATGCATGGCTGCTAGTTCGGGAGAATGTGTGGGGGGTTTTCTGCTCTAATATACATGATTTGTTTAAAAAGTTTGCAGGTGTTAGAATTTTTATTGAAGTCAGGGAGCTGAGATATTATATCCAGTCAATGAGGTAATGCTTGCTCCACTCAGACTGGGAGTGGGGAGCACACACAATCTGCGTTAAATAAAGGGCAGCTGTGTTGCCAGCACAATTTCATACATATGAAAACTAATCTGAGCCATACCAAGCCAGAACTCTGTTCCTGCAAATCCTTGTAGTGAACAAGAAAATCCACTGATTGCTTGCTGCTTTCCTCTAAAACCTGGTGGGGACTTGCCAGGCAGACCCTCCCCACAGTGCTAGGAATCCCTGTCCTGCCTGGCATCGCTCCATGGGCTGCACCCTGACAGCTGGGGGGATCGGGGATGCTGCTGCGGTGGAGCCATCCCTGCAGCTTGGCGTGGGCTTTGAGGGAGCGGGAACAGCTGCTTCCTCTGTCATCGCCCCACTAATGCCTATGATGTGCGGTCCCGGTGGGGCCCAGGTAGAGACGGGTCCTCGCTTCTGCTCCAGCTGCAGGGTTTGGCTGTCCTAAGCCGGAGAAAAAGGAGTAGAGCACACAATAGCAGTGGTTCCCATGTTGCTATTCAAAGGGTTTGGGTTTTTTCCGCTTTCTCTGGGAAAAAAGAGAGAGAGATATCTGAGATTTTTAAATTTTATTATTTATTATTTATTTTATTATTATTATTTTATTTTATTATTAATATTATTTTATATAGGTAGGCTGTGATGTCAGGATATGGGGTTGAAAGGGCAGGACTGAGTCAACTCTCAGATGAATTCTGAGTATTTCCTTTCTACGTGGATGAGATCCAGGAATTTATCTCAGTTCAATAAACCCCACTTATTTCTGATGTTCATTGAAATAGACTTTGAATCCCTTGTGCCTACAGACCAGGGCTGGTCATTCAGGTTCTGAGCAGCTCTCTTCAGAGAGGTC
>VYXH01006287.1:420475-432765 GCA_013397275.1 Burhinus bistriatus | reverse complement strand
TTTTTTAGATGAATGAGCCTTTTCTTGGAACCTGCTCTAGAAAATCTGTTTGCACATACCTGAATTAAGCAATTCTGGGCCTTGGGTCTGGTGAAAACACGTTGCTTTCAACCCACCCAGCGCTCAGCTCTTAGCAGCCACTCAAGAGCTCAAGTATAAACTTTTTTTATTGCTGGGCGGGGAGGGAAAGCAGCTTTTCAGAGGATTGTACCCAGGAATGTGAGCTGGAGACCTCTCCCTGTCGGCTGCCCCATGGTCTCTGCAGCCCGGACACTTTTCCCGGTACCCATGTGTGCAGACCTATGATAAAAGGTGTGCTTCAGCTTCTAATGCTGCTTCAGTATCGGCACCTGCAGAAGCAAACTGAGGATTCACCCTTTGCTTTCCATTGTTTCATTTTATGTTTACAGAGTTTTTTTATTATTATTATTTGTTTTAAGACACCCTTGAAAGCAATCCATCAGATTCCCAGGGAGCTCAGTATGGCAGAGAGAGCCCCAGCTACAGAGTGGCCTTTGTGGAGCAGGTCCGTGGGCTCTCTGCCACTGGCGCCGCAGGGGAGCCTTGTAATAACGACACCAGCATTGACCAGATGTCTTCTAGAGGATTTGGTTTCAAGATGCATGGCTGCTAGTTCGGGAGAATGTGTGGGGGGTTTTCTGCTCTAATATACATGATTTGTTTAAAAAGTTTGCAGGTGTTAGAATTTTTATTGAAGTCAGGGAGCTGAGATATTATATCCAGTCAATGAGGTAATGCTTGCTCCACTCAGACTGGGAGTGGGGAGCACACACAATCTGCGTTAAATAAAGGGCAGCTGTGTTGCCAGCACAATTTCATACATATGAAAACTAATCTGAGCCATACCAAGCCAGAACTCTGTTCCTGCAAATCCTTGTAGTGAACAAGAAAATCCACTGATTGCTTGCTGCTTTCCTCTAAAACCTGGTGGGGACTTGCCAGGCAGACCCTCCCCACAGTGCTAGGAATCCCTGTCCTGCCTGGCATCGCTCCATGGGCTGCACCCTGACAGCTGGGGGGATCGGGGATGCTGCTGCGGTGGAGCCATCCCTGCAGCTTGGCGTGGGCTTTGAGGGAGCGGGAACAGCTGCTTCCTCTGTCATCGCCCCACTAATGCCTATGATGTGCGGTCCCGGTGGGGCCCAGGTAGAGACGGGTCCTCGCTTCTGCTCCAGCTGCAGGGTTTGGCTGTCCTAAGCCGGAGAAAAAGGAGTAGAGCACACAATAGCAGTGGTTCCCATGTTGCTATTCAAAGGGTTTGGGTTTTTTCCGCTTTCTCTGGGAAAAAAGAGAGAGAGATATCTGAGATTTTTAANTATATATATATATATAAAAGCAGGCCCACCCACTTCTGCCATCTGTACGTCTCTTACTAGCAGGAGAAGCTTGCCATGCAGCAGCTGGGATGTGCGACATTTCCCTTTGTGTTTGCAGAGAGCGATACACAGCCCTGCCTGTGTCAGGCACTGTAAGTGATGGTGGTTCGGCAGATGGGGTATTGGCTGGCTGGACAAAATGGTTGAATTCGTCATATCTACCACTGGTCAGGATACAGCCTGTGAATCCTGGGTAGCATCCTTTCAAGTACTACCTGTATCCGCTGCTTAGGGGCAGAAGGACCCTGGCAGACACGAGTACTGTTCTAGGGGTGTGGGTACAGGCTTTGTCCTCAGCACAGTCCCTCCAGGATCGTTACACCTTATCCCCATTACAGAGGTTACATAAATAGGGCTAAAATTAGAGCAAATGATACTTCACAGGTGGAAAGTCATCCCCAGGGTCTTGCAGGGTTTCTACCAGCTGGGACTAAGGAAGGTGCAGCTGCGGTGTGGGGCTCTGCTGCCAGAGCTCCCACATCCCACCATGCTGCCCCTGACATCCTCTGGGTCCCTAGGTTTGGGATGAGCAAGTCCCACAAGGTCTTTGGCTGCCTGAAGTAAATTTTCTTTTATTTCCCTCCAGGCTGTCTTTTCCCCTGTTGCTGAATTTTGCTCAGCATAATGATTTTGAGGGCACCATTTTCAATTTCCTCTATGGAGCCAAAATTAATACGAAGTTTATGCCACAGTGTAGCAGAGCTTTAAGCATCCACCAACAGCGTGCATATTTCAAAATAATGTAATGGCTCCTAAACCCAAATACTGCTTAAAACCGCCATAGTACTCCACCGTAAATATTAGTGATGCCTGCCTGAACTGTGGCGCCAGTGATAACGATTCCATTGGTACTAGTTATGTGCCCATTAACATCCTGCCACAATGACCATTTTATTACCACCGGGAGCGTAAGCACGTGCAGTTGCTAGGGTCGTGGTCGGATGCTGCTGTGGGGCAGGGAGAGGTGCTGGTCCTTGCCTATGGGAGGGGTAGGGTCTGGTGGCACCATCGTTGGTGATCTCTGGAAGAAGGTGTCTGGGAGATCTCCGAAAGTGTTGAAATTGAAGCCCTATTTATGAAAAGGACGTGGCCATAGAATGCCTTGTTGCGGAACAGAGGTCGTATCCCTGGGGATGTGGCACTGCTTGTTTTGGGATGCAGATGGAGCAAACACGTGGCTCTGTGTCTACCTTTGAGCATGACATGGCTAGAGACCAGGATGGAGCTGGAGATCTCTCGATAGCGCTGGCTGAGATGATGGGCATGCTGTTAAGCTGCCTTTAATAGTTTGCATACTGAGTCTGACTATAACAACCCTCCCTCCTAGTCCCTGTGGAAGCCGGCCAGACCTTACCTGTGAAGGACAGGCTCAGCCCCTTGGATTGTCTTGCCTGGATGCAGCACTCCAGAGGGATCTGGTGGGAAGGCTTGTTTGCCGTGCGGCACCTGTACATCCTTTGGCAGAAGCAGTGATGTGAACAGCCTGACTCTGACGGAGCTGGACCGGAGGGCGCTCGGGCATCTCTTCCCAGACCGAACCCTTCTGTGATTGCACATGGAACTGTGGATCTGTTGGGCTTGACAGAGAAATTCCCCATGACTCCAAATGAAGTGAGACTTTGACTTGAGCTCTCCAGAGGTCAAAGCTGGAGGAGAAGCCAACCTGCCCAAGCTCCAGTGAGGGTCCTCTCTCCACTGTGCTGCAGTCACTGGTGTGAAAGGGTTTCCACTGCTCCTCTTGGGAGACTTTCATCTCCATTTTACCTCGCAGCAAGGAGCTTCTCCTGCTAGGAAAGACTCACAGCTTGCATTTTTCTCTTTTGCTTTTCAGCCCTGTCTCTGTAGGGAAGCCCCTCTCTTCTCATTTCCATCACTTCTCTCTTGTCACAGCTGTAGCTAAAAGTTAGATCCAGGCGTGAAAATTTTGGTCTGCTTTCTGTGATCCCCAAGCCTTGCGGGCAAATTTTTGAGATGAAGGATTTTAGTTAAGTTACAACTGTTTTATGCTCTTCTGTTTATGCCTTGCCTCTTACAAGGGAGATGGCCATGTGTGTTGTTTGGTTTTGGGGTTTTTTTGTTTGATTGTTTTTTTCATTTTTTTGGGTTTTTTTTGTTTGTTTGTTTTTTAAGAAATACATATAGGTGGGAAGAACAGAGGAAAGTTTGTCAAAAGAACAGGTTAGTGATTGCGAAGACTGAGCATGTTCGCTGCCTTGGGCCAGTGATTTTGACTCTGTTTAGAGAGGAGCTGAGGGATTATAAGAACCCATGTGTGCAAAAGTACACAAGCCATTAATTGCGGCAACTGCTTTGTGCTATGGTCTAGCAAGAGCTAATGGAGCACGAGAAACCTGTGGAAAACGTTAGCAAGAGCTGTCAGGATGTTTGTCTTACAAGCTGCTCTAGATGACCTCATCTCTCCCAACGTTTCAGAGGACAAGGGTTGTGCCGGGTCAGCTGGAGGTGGTGGGCAGATGCCCCAGCCATGGAAGGAGGGCAATGGCGTGGGGGCATGGAATCTGCACAAACAAAGAGAGGTTGTGGGGACCCAGGGTACTTGTTGCTGTGCTCTGCTGATGGAGATGAAAAATACAGGTGGGAAGAGTATGACTTGAGGGTGTTTGGAAAGCATAAAATTGTGTCTTTTCTTTCTGCTCCTCTGGAACAGCCTACATAAAATGTCACTTGGCATTGCATACCCAGACAAGCTCAGAGGGGGCATCACCGGAGCCCCAGAGCGAGGGGTGGCAGCGGGCAGGAGGGATGCAGCCGGGCTGGGGAGTTGCTGTGTCGATGCGTACCAGGCGAGGACGCTTCCTCAGGGGAATTTCCCCGTGGCCCTTCCTTCTGCCTCCCCCTGTTCTCAGAGACGATGCCTAGGGGACTGAGTGATGATAAACAGGCCAAAAATGGTGGCTTGGCAATGTTGGGGCTGGAGGTCAGCTTGCTGTCCCGATTTATAAGAGATCTTGCTCGCTGTATCCCAGGGCTGCCTTGGCTTTTCATTCATGCTGGAGATGACGAAGAGCTGTGCTTAAACAGCATTACTGTGCTGGCACGGGCTGCTTTTAGGAGCAGGAAACCACTCCCTTTATCCTTGCTTGATCTTTCGGAGTGAAATATGTGCAGTGCCCTTGTCAGCAGTAAGAGCCTCCTAAGGAAAAAAAGAAAGGTTAGCAAGCAGAAACAGATGTTTACCTTTAACTTCTCGCTTTGTGTGGACTCGGGAAACTGGAGGAGGGAGGTGTTAAGGGAGAGAGGCTTGCAGCGCAGAAGAAAATGTTCTCTGAAAGCCTGAGAAAGTTGTGTCAGATTGAATCTGCCTTTCCCTTGATTTTGCTGTGGCTTTTATTTGGCCCGGCATTTTTTTATTATTATTATGATGATTATTATTATTATTATTATTATTATTATTATTATTATTATTATTATTATTATTATTATTATTATTATTATTATTATTATTATTATTATTTAAACTCACCATTCTATGAAGAGAAAGATAATTGCTTTTTCTTTCTTCTGCCTGAGCTTCTCAACACAATTAAGATACAGAAAATAAATGCCTGGACATGAGGATGATCTAATAGGCACCGACCAGCCCAAGTCACTGTAGCCCAGTTTAACAACATGGCACATTTCCAGGATCTATTTGTTTCTCTTAATACGGTGATTTGTTTTTCTATATTGCTCTCTATAATTATCATCGTACCGCGTATTCACTGGCTCTAGGCTCAATGTAATATAAATCTGGATTTAGTCTATTGAAGTCAATGTCAGATACATTTGCTTTAACAACTAAACTAGCTCTTAGTCTCATTTATCCTACTGTAGCTCCAAACTAACTCCAACAAAGTAAATACAGCTTCTCTCTCACCAGTGCTTTCCGAAAACCCTTGCCACAGTGCTTGGCTACACCTTCCACCCTTGTGCTAAATGCCACACTGCTGCAAGGTAACTCTTGTGGCATCTTGCTACGCCTGAGCCTTGCTGAGCCTTGCTTTAAACCGCTGCTGAAAGCTGTCTGTGTTTGACTCAGCTGGAGAAGAAAGGATGGCTGGGTCAGAGCCATCACCTCCCTCTGCGCTGCTGGCAATGCAGGTCGGCATTCCTTCGCTGCTTTAGTTCAGCCTCCCTCCTAAACACTGGGTAGACCTGGGCTCAGGCTGCTCTTAAATCTGGTGCTTGAACCTTTTGGCTTTATCTGGACTGCCAAGTCTGGAAATGGCTTTTACAGGTCCGTGAGATGCCTCGGTTTCTTTGTCTCCCCATGTAACGTGTGCCCGGTTAGTGCTGGAGTGGGGTTTATCCTTAGTGTCAAATATTTATCCTTCCCAAGCTTGTTTTCAGTAGCTCAGGGGAAAAGTGAACAGAAAAATATTAAAAGGCAAAAAAAGCAGGCCTGGTTTAAAAACAAACAAACAAAATCAGTGTTGTTATTCTTAGTAGGGTTGATGTTGGCTAGTCAAAGCTATTGGATTGGAAATTTCAATTCTACATCCTTGTGTTTTGGGATTAAACACGGGAGATGCACATGGGTCATTTCTTTTCACCGTTGGGCTCAGTCACGGCTCTCTCCTCTCCCAGTGAGCTGGCTGGTGCCTGGTGGGGCTGTTCTCATCCTTGGATGAGAACTGAAGCCGTGCAGCAGTGCTGACCCTCGCCAGCCCTCCCGGACTGCACGTATGGATAAACCGGCTCCGCTGGGCTGACTTGCGTGCTGCACCTGTAACTAGACGGGGTCATCGCAGCCCTGGAAACTTTACCCCTAAAATTCACTGCCCCAAAAAAATGCTGAGGTTTACATTCAGAGGACTCTACTTCTTCGTTACAGAAATATTATAGTGTCAGTGTGCACGTCTGCTGTGGACAGCAGCTCTTAAATGACGTGTGTGTGTCCTGCCCGAGCAGTCTGTGCTGCGCTGCCTGGCTGCCCACATTGGCAGCGGGTTCCCTTCTTGCTTGGGAAGGAGCATGCGAGGTGTCGATGGCCGGTCCTCGTCCCCCATCCTAAGCCGCCTCTCTGCAGGCGGGTGCCGCCAGCCCCAGGGGGTGACTGCAAGAGCACCCCTGGACCCAGTGGGTGCGTGGGGTCCTGCCTTGGGAGGAATGCTGCAGCACGTGCTGTGCACCATGGTCACCTGGCATGGCCACCTGGGTGTCCCCTGGAGGGACCAGTTTCCCCACAGGCATAGCTTTTTTTAGCAGGTTTTGGTTGGAGATGGCCACAGTCATGAGATGCAGCCATGAAAGCAACAAAACACATGGGATGGGACTGGTCTCCAGCCACGCAGGCTGAAAAGCTGGTGCCAAACCTGGGGCGGTCATACACTTTCATATCTGAGCAACGTGCTCTGCGGTTTCAGTCATTATCTAGTGAATTGGGTATTAAGTTTGGGGCTACAGTGCTTGCCTGCACAGGGGAAGGAGAGGGGCTCAAATGAGTACAGCTAAGATTGGGAAAACCCCTAGCAGCTCCGGGAAAGCTGTAAGAGAAGAGTAAGAGGACTGTGAATATTGAAGACGATGCTGAGGGCCAGGGAAGCAGCAGGCCAGCAGCCAAGCTGAGGTTGAGAAGACCTCTGCCAGCTGGACAGGGGCCATGGTGGCAGGAAACCATCGCAGCCCCATGGGCAAGTGGCATGGGTGCAGGGAGCCAGCGGGCGGACGCGCATCGTGGCTTACCTGCGTGTGCAAAGTCAAGGGTGTTGGATGGAGAACTTGGCCTCTACTCAGATGCGCTCTTACGTGGATATATATGTTTGGAAATCAGGGAAAATGCGGACTGCTGTGCTGCACACGATGGCCACAGTGCCCACCCACCTCAGGTAGAGGGACCACGGCTGGTCCCTGCTCTTCCCCTGGAAGCAGCTATGTGTTCTCCTGTGGACTCCAGTAGGCGTTCCTTTAAAATAAGGAAAAAAAATATAACTTTTCAATCTCTTCCAATTTTCAATTCTGGATTATTGGACAAATTCTGATATAGCTTAGGGATTTTATTTTTTTTCCTTTCCCAGATTCCCAGATGGAGACCATCCACATCAGTTGGTGCCCAAAACACACCTCATGCTTCCCAGCGTTTTCCCCAAATTTTTGCTTCAGTTGCTGCACAATAAGTGCACTTCACAGCTCTGTGCTGCTACTTGATAAGACGGCTGGAGAGAAGCTATTTTCTGATTTTCAGATACCATAGTTTATCTCTAATGCTAGTTTTCACTGGCAGTTTAAGAAGTTCTTAGAAAACTCTTCAACTTCTCCCTTAGTACCGAGATGGTAAGAGGCAGAAAAAACTTATTGGTTACTAAGAACCAGCCAAAAAGTTTAGAGGTTTTTTAAGATGTAAACTAGGGGGCTATTATTTGGTTTTTTTAGAGGTGACATGTGGCTCACCCCTACCCCAAGAAGAAAAGAAGAAAGGGAAATGATTAGCAGTCTGTTCTACTGGACTTAGGAAAAAAAAAAAAAACCCAACCAAAAAAACCCCAAATCCTACCCAAAGAATGTAGAGTTTTTACTGAAAAGTTGAAACTTAAAGATTTTGGGGCAAAACCTTTCAATTCCAAGCTCAAAGTTCTGATTGGGAAATTTCTCCAAGGGGATTTTCTCACCGGGTAATTTTGTTGGCTGGGCCGTATGTCCCATGTTACCCCACGATGCCCTTTCTAATGGGAATGAAGATGTTCCTGGTCACGGTGCCTCACTGGGGATGAGGTTGGGCTTCGGTGCTCTCCCCATGGAGGAAAAGGGAAGCATTTTTTCTTAGCCAAAAAATACTATTTTCCATAAGAAAGCAAGCTGGTCTTTCTCTAGATTTTGGTTACAAAAATCCCATTTTGCCAGAAAACATTGTTCCCGCTGTCTACGAGCATCACTTCAGAGCAGAGAGACCTTCTGGTCCTTCCCTAAGAGTGCCCCAAACCAGCAATATCTGATGAGCTCCTGCTCTCCATTAAAATTCACAAGGCAGCCTTTCTTGATGTTCCTTTTCTCAGATGACATTTAAACCTGTCAGCGGTTACAACTGGTGTCGTGTAATCTTTGTAACCAATGCGAGAATTGCTCTCTTGCTTCATGATGGCTTCTAAAAACAGAAAAAGAAAGAGGATGGCTAAGAATGGACATAAATATGCTGAAATGCCGGTGTGCTGCTTTTCCTTGTTGCTGGTCTGACAATGTTTCCACCGCTCTTCCCCTCGGAAAGCGAAGTAAACCCGGGCAGCGGTGAGTAATAACGTGCAATAAGCAGGGATGACAAATATATTTTTCAGCAGTCAAACAACATGGACAATGTGTCAGCCCTCTCCCCATGCCGCGTTTGATGGCATATGATTACGGATAAGGAGAGGGTGCTGGGATGAGTCTGCTGAGAAGTTGGAGTTCGTCCCTGTAGACCAGCTGGAAGGGAATCCCAAAAGGGATCCTCAAAGATCCCCTAAAGGGATTCTTTCACCCATGGGCTTGACCCTGGTGGTTCGGGATGAGTACTCAGGTGCCTGCCAGCATCCCCTGCCACGCATTGTGCTCATCTGTGCCCGCCCCCCCGGCCCCAGCCCTGAGAACGGCCAAAGCTGGTGGGGGCCGGATCCTGGCCCACGGGCTGGTTCTGCTCATCCCACAGCAGCTCGCTGCGGGCACAGCAAGGAGGTGAAGGGCAGCAGTGACTCGTGGTGTGCCGTGAAACCCAGCAGCTCTCAGGCAGACACCTGGTATATACGGACGCTTACTCCATATGTAGTCTAGGTGTAGGGTACCCGGGCATGTTTCTGGGTAAGCATACTATAGACAGCAACGGCTGCTGTGTCTGCACACAAAGCCAGCACCGGGCAGTATATGGGGATGCACTAATACTGCTTTGAGCTTTGAATACACGTGCGAACCACTTTAATTGCTTTCATCTGGTATGGCCACTGGTAAACAGTGAGCTATTATTGTTTATATAAAATACTAAAGGGTGCTAGACAGTCCTATCGAGCTGTTTCCATTTCTCCACGATTAATATATTCAAGTCTATAGTAATTTGTTTTTATAAACTTCACAAACAAAAATTTGATGTTTTGGTACCAAGCTCAAATACGGGAACGATTTTATTCTCAACGCCAGCGCTTCTGATAGGAGAACTGAAAGGCATCCAGAAATGCTGTGTTTTCACTGAACATTCTTCGGTCCCAAGATATAGCATTTTTAAAGCATTACAGAAGCAAAAACAATCCCAGTGCCTTGAAAGCTTTTTACACTAGCTCTGCTTCATGGAAATATTGACTCAGGGCCAAGTGGCTGATTATATCGTATGATGTAAGAAGGAGTTAGAAAGCTTAGCAGGGAATTAGAATAATGCAGTTTGTGTGTGTCTGTGTGCAGTGAAGGGGGGAACACAGCGTTTATTAGAAAGCTTTAAATCTTTTGCAGCTATATGTTAGCCGCTCACAAAACTATCGCAGACCCTGTTGAAAGCGATGGGGATTCGATGTGTGAGGAGCACTTAGCTGCTGAACAGAGCTCCTGGCCAAGAGCTTTTTAGTTCATCTAAAAGCTGCAAAATCTCCCTTGCTGGGGTGTGGAGGAAGCAAACGCCACCGCTGCTGTGTAGGCAAGGAAGAAAAGGACTGTGCTGTGTTATACTTCTGGAAGGGGAATGAAGGATGTAGCAGTGTCGGGGGGGGCTAAATTCTGGCTTGACTTCTGCTGTCACACCGAACTAAAGGTGGAGCTTTAGGGATGGTGCAGCGCTCCCTGGATGCGGATGCTGGCAAAGGGAGGGGGGCGAGGCAAGGGGAGCCCCAGCTCTGCTCTGGCCCTTGCTTGTTGGAACCATTGCACTGGGGAAGATTTTATGGTTTACTTTATCTTGTTGTCCTGCCAGGGAGAAAAGCCATTCATTGCAAGCATGAACTCCGAGAGGAGTAAAAATCAAAGATGACCCAAGTGCCTGGAGGCATAAAAACAGCTACTGAATTGTTCAGCTTGTTTAATGAAATGGAGCAGCACAAAGACACAGTTCACGTATAGATTTATATATACAACAACACTCGCACTCAGTTTATGGAGCTCACTCCAAATTGTGAGATGGGGAAGCCTGGCTGCTGTTGGCTGTTTGAGAGAGATTGGGGATGGAAAGTCCTATCAGAAAACCTGCCCTTGCTGTAGTGCGGTGATGGCAGAACGTGAAGGAGCTGGGGACGTGCCAACTCATAGCTGCTGTTGAAGATGGAGGGTAAGTTGCTGTTTAAACCTTGAGCCTGGCTACAGCGAAGTGCTGCTTGCAGTCATCGTTTTGCCTGTGAGTTGTGACTCCCTGCAGAGCCGGAGGGAAGCCACTGTCCCTGCTGCACCTGCAGGACAGACAGAGTTACGAGGCAGATCTGCTGCGGTTCGCTCCCGCTTTCTAAATATACCTATTATATACACACACGTGCCATGGCAGACCATGCCATCCTTCACAGCCACCCCCGGTTCCCAGCAGAGCGGCTGTGAGCGGGCAGCCGGCTGCCCTCGCTGCCTGCGGGTGCTCCCTCCCCTGCCCACCAGGCAGCTGCCCTCAGCCCCGCGGCCGCCGTTTCTGCCTGCCGGTTACCGGCGTGGAGGGTGGATAAGGCTGTCTCATCGCACTGCTTCCCACCTCGAGTGAGTCATCAGAGGAGAGGAGATGCGAGCACTGAACTATATTTGATGCCTGTATCTGAAACACTGGGTTCAAATGATGGTGCAGGTCATTAGGTCCCTAATTTCCTCTTTAATGGATTTTCTAATGCATTTGATGAATAAATAGATGCTCAGTAGTAAATAGAAATACCATTTGCAATCTCGGACTTGAAACGGGGCCTTAATGTTGCCATTATTTATGTTTACAGAAGTCCTGTGGACCTCACGGGAGAGGTGGAATACGTGCAAATGCTGAAACGACTTGGGCTGGAAGCGTGCAGCAGTGTCAGCCCGGGCTGCTGCCAAAGGAACAACGCCAGTGTGCGCGTGGTTTTTGGAACATGAATGATGCCATTGACTCCTGATCGCCTGCGGATGCAACCCGGGCTGAATGGGTCTTGTGTTTGCATGGAAAGAAGGTCCAGAAGGAACCGAGAACATTTCCAAGCAGACATCGCTCCATGTTGCTTTGTAGGCGCAGAGTTCGTCCCCCCCGCCGTGAGCTGGGTTACTGGTGAGGGCTGGGGACGTGGGGCTCCTAGGCACTGTCGTGCAAGCCTGGGGCCGTGCTCGGGGAGGAGGTGGTGTGAGCAGGATCCTGCCTGTGTCCTGACCCGCTCTGGAGAGTGGACTGAGCCCCTTGGTTGGGGTCCCCCTCGCTGCACGGGTATTGCCGTCCCCCGGCAGCCCCCTACCTAGGTGGGAGCTGTCTGCCCTGACGGGTGCGGCAGTCTGAGCCTCTCGGTTTACAAGCACCACGATGGCGCACAGTAATGCGATTACACATTCACATCAATTTGTGTAAAGCTGGCAGCACCCTCGGCGAATATTTTTGTACCTCCAGTTTCTAAATGGCATTACTCTTAACAGCAATGTATCATCATTACCAGCGAGGCTTTAGAGGATGCAAAGTGTGATATTACTTAAACCTCGGCAAGTACTGTGTGATAATTAATCAGGCATGGGCTGGTTATGTTTTCACCTTACTTGGTAGAGAATAATGCAATGCGATGGAGCAGGATTTTGGTTGAAATTCTCTGGTGAGCCGATTGCCCCCAGGTCAGGAGAGCTGTCTCCCCATATGTATATGAGAGCACCGTGGGCCAGAAGCCTTGTGCGGGTCTTTTTCCTCCTGCTGAAGCATTGGGTAGTGCCGGGTCGGTGCCAGAGGTGAGATCCAGCCCAGAGGAACCAAGGGTCCCATCCCAGACTGCAGACCCCCAGCCCTTGCTGGCCCAGACGTCATTTCATTTT
>VYXH01006287.1:346164-409928 GCA_013397275.1 Burhinus bistriatus | reverse complement strand
TCCCCCCTCCGAACAGCAAACTTTATATGTGCTTTATGGCAGAGGCTTGTTGCTGCAGATGACACGTGAGTCTGGAGGAAAGTTTGGTTTGTAGGTCGCTGTGTAGGAAAGTGAAGTTTGCTGGTGAAGTTTTTACTACTCTCCGGTGTGCTCAACTTCCTCGTTTTCCTGTCTGTGTAAATCAAATTCCTAACTTGATTTATGGGGGAGGGGGGGAAGGTATCACAAAACATACTTCTTCTTTATTATTAAAGCAGGAGAGGCACGATCAGGAGAACAAAGTCTTTATTGCAAAAAAAAAAAAAAAATCAACCAAAAAACCCAAACAAAAAAAAAAACCAACCCCCCAAAAAACATTTTTGGGCTTGTCCGACTCTCCTGTGTTACTAAAATGTCTGAGCATGTTGAGTGTATTAGCGAGGTCCTTTGGTACTGGTGGTCTCTATACTTTGGGTGTTCAGTGGGGCTGTGGCTTGTGCCCCGTTGAGAGAGAGGGCACCATTTGCAAAATTGATGTTTGGGTTTTGAGTTGTACCTGCATTTTTGGGCGCAGTGGGCGGTTTTGGGCCCTTGTTTTGCTCTGAGCAACCTGAAGGCTTGTCCGCATGAGGCTCATGCTGGATTTGGGGCCTTCCTTTGGACTCAGGTGTGTTAACCGTCTTTTCGGAATATGCTTCAAATGAGGACTGATCCTGCGAACTCTTTTGTGCGCCCTTAGATTTAAGTAAGTAGGTATGTGTTTGTGGATGAGCGTATGAAGGTTTTTTCCTCTTAGCCATCAAAAAAAAGGGCCGCGCTGTTATGGTGATGGTGCTTAAGGGTGCAGGTGATGCCCCGTAAATGACTGGAGCAAACTTTCTGTGGTTTCTTGTAGTGTTTGTTTTTTTTTTTTTTTTCCCCCCTTTGCTTTTGGTTAAGAGTTGATGGAATACAACGTATCATGTTATTTACCTAAGATCACCTGAGCCTGACACTGTCACTGTTTTCTTAGGGGGAAGGTGGATTTGTCTCCATGAAAACAGGGTTCATGTGGTGCTGTGTCTTGGGAACTTGGTGGCATGCCTCCCAAACTGTTATTGAGAACACCTGGAAAAGACTTAGTTCTCACTCCACGAGGAGAGGGGAAGGAAAAGTAATTTAAATGTATGAAAGGACTTGGGGTTTGGCTTTTGGGCTTTTTAATTTTTTTTTTAAGACTGTGCAGGAGTTTATGATTTTTGTTCATTTAAACGTGCAAAGCCATAGTGCATGTGTGTAGGATAAAGAATGCAATAATTACAGGAGATTCTGTTGCTTAAGCTTTTTTCTCCTTCAAACAGGTAGTTATGATTTTTTTTTTCCCTGTGAGGTTTTTTTTTTAATATGAACACTTCTTTCAGTTTTACTCTATATATGGTAATTATTGATGTTTGTGTAATGCTTTGAAGTTGTAAGGCATGGTGTAAGTGCTAAGTACCCAACAGCAGTACTTCATAGTCATTTTGCCATCATGAAAGAGTTTGATGCTAAAAAGTGCTACAGCCTTAAGCATAAAGAGTCTCTGGATGGATTAAGGGAAATGGACAAAATTGCTTATAATGTTGTTTTCAGGTAATATTTTTTAGTTAGGAAGAACAGATCTGAATAATGTAAAGCAAACTGAGTTATTTTACCTAACTTGATTTTGGTTCTGGAATTTAATTTAACGTGGACTTCACATTTGAGTCAGAATGTGTTTACTGTTACAAATTTTGTAGTGGCAGTAAAGACCCACATCCTACAAGGATGTAATCGTGCAGAAGTCAGGAAGTCCTGTGAAGAAACACACAACTTTGTGAACATCAGCGGTCTAGTTCGGTTGAATAAGCTCTGCAGATGTCTGAGAAGTTGCTCACAGAAGTTAAGTGTGTTTTGTATTAGTGGTGGGCAATACGATGTGAATCTTTCATGACACTGATACTTTCTTGGTATCACAGCGCTATTAAGCAGCGTTTTTGGGGAAAGCTGAGGCAGTGGCAGGCATGACACCTTTCCTTCACTAATCCTGTTCCTCTACTCATCTGGAGTGCCAAGAGATAGCTAGCCCCCTGGTTCTTGCTTGCTTTGCCTCTCTCTTCCCTTCCCCCTGGACCCATGGCCTCTCAGGATCGTGGTGCCCGTGTGAATTCTGACACTTTGCTGGAGAGGACACTACTGGCAAGCCCAGAAGAGACAGACACAAACCTGCTGCCAGCTCTTCCCCTTCTAACCTGGGATAGGGAAGTCATAAAGTGGTCCGGTCTCCGCTTTGGAGAGGAGGGCAAGGACAGGGTGTACTGCAGGACTGTGTTGTGTCAATAGTGCAATATTGCGATACTGAAATGTATCATACTGAACTAACTTCATTTTTATTCTAATTCATGTTTATATTGACAAGTGTGATACTATTATGTGTACTGACCATCCTTTGTGTGTGTGTTTGCCCATGTGTACACACACAGAGTATGGGGTGTAATAATGGCTATATTTAAAGCCCTAAACATCAGCTCATGCAAGTAGCTGCAGATAGGGAGAGAAGTGAAAAGTGTGTATGCACAGGCTGTATTTATGTGTGTTTGGCTCCTAAAAAAAGTGACTACTGCGAGAACATACTCATTGCATGCTCATTTTTAAAATATAAATTTGAGTGTTTGTGTTAGGTGAAGAAGTCTCAGAAGTTTTCCATTAGGAGCTATGATTGACAGCTCTTTTCAGTGTTTTTGAGTTGCATTACAGTATTATTGTAATTCCCTTAAATTAACAGATGATGAAGAAACAGTTCCTGTGTTCTTGCTGTTGATTTAGCTACCCCTGTCCCAAATACATGCAGTTTTCAAAGCACTGCAGTATGAAGTTAGATGGTCTTAATTTCTCTAAAGTAGCTTAATGAAAAGAGTGACTTTACTAGAAAAAGGTTCATCTGGTGATCCCAAGCAGAGTAGATGGAGATCAGTTTATTCATCTCGTAATTGGTTTCCTCCGAGATAAAGTATGACAATGAAATGAGGAATAAGAAGTATCTTTTCAGATGAAATTGTAGGGGAATATATTGGCTTTCCTTTAATTTCACAGAATTGAATTAGCTAACTTGAGTTAAGAAGTAGTGAAGACGAGGCAGCATAGCTGTCACTTCATGAGAGTTGATAGGTTGACTGAAAAAGTACGGAAGCCTGGTCTAGAAATCACCCTGCCGGTTTGTGTGAAAACTGGGAACTACTTCTCCTCATTAGGGTTCTGCCTTGTGGTATCTAATCCAAGATGAGAAGGCCCTTTTCTTCCTTCTCGTAATGAAGACAAGGCTGAAATTGTTTATACAAAATGCCCTGGAGTCTTAATGGCTGCGTTTGAGCTCAAGTTGAGTTTTCCTTTGGTTCTGAAGGATCTGTAGAACTGTAACTCAGCTTACCCACTGAAACATTGATTTTTAATACTTTACCACGTAGTTTTCTGTGACATCCTTTAGGCTCTCCTTTTTATATCAATAAGGAGCCTTAAAAAAAAAAAAAAAAATTCTTCCTTGATAAGAAGTAAGTTGTCATTCCAAGCCGAAGGATGTGTAACCACAGGGGAAAATGCACGCACCGGTCGGGTGCGTAGAATCTAGCTGGCTTGGCTAGCCAAGGAGTGAAATTGCCGATGTTGTAGCTTACCCCTGCTCGCTCGCTTTCTTGGATGGGCTGATTGCTAGAAAGACTTTTGAGAATATTGTCTCACCTGTAGAAATAATAATAAAAAGGCTTGGTGAATTGGTGTAGCTTTCTGAAAAACCTAGGGAAAGAACCTCTGAAGTGGCGAGGAGGAGTTTTACAGAATTGTCTCAGCCAGTGTACGTGGCATCTTTCAAATAGTCCCCTCTTGGTCTTTGAATGTAAGTGTACATGGAATAATTCAGTGCTACATAGAGATACTAAGGTCCTTCTAAACAAGTTAGCTTGAATACCAGAAGCAACATACCTAGGTACGCTATCAGGCTAATACGTCCTTTTTTCAGGACGGGTAATGCAGCAGACTGGGTATCAACGTGGTCGCACGTGGCCTGGTTCAGTGCCCGCATGTGGCCCTTCGTGGTGCTGCCTGTGCCCCGCACAGCTCTGAGACTGGTGGGAGTGGATAGCGGGCCCTGGACTTGTCTTCTAGTTCTGCTTGGGGCAGACATGCCTCCTCTTAAGAGTATGGCCACTGGCATCTACATCTGTACAGTAAGATATTAATACAGTCATATTTTCAAAGATGCTGAGTCCCCACAGTTGCATTTGAAGTTGGCAGTCTCTGTGTGTGTTTAGCGTTTCTAAAAATCAAGTCTTGCGTGTGGTTTGCTGGCTTTTGCAAACTCCCGTTAGGGTGTAGTTTCTGTTTCTTTCTGGGAGCTGTATTAGTAAAAGGCTATGTTGTGTACTCTGACTTGGGTTTATTGTTGTAATTCTTAAGTCTCCATGTTGCAAAGGAGCAATCTTGTTTATTAGTAATGTCTGGCAGTAAAAAATCGGAATCATCCAGAGAAAAAACAGTTGTGGGTTTTTTTTTAATTTTATGATCTGAGATTCAGTTCAATCTCTGTTCAATTAAGCGTGTATTACAGAGACACTCTTTACAACCGTGTGCCATATGTAAATGTACTGAGTGTTATTTCAGATCGACGGAGGTGTGTTACTAGAAATTTTAGCTGGTGTGGTGTGAGTAGTAGGCCTTCCCTTCCCCCTCAGCAGGGCAATAGTTTTGCCAGCCTGGCAGGGCCAGCAAGCAGCTGTCTCTACAGCTAATGCTAGTGCTTCTTTTAACCCATTGGTGGGTTTGGGGAATAATTCAGTCGCTTCCCCAGCTGCAGGCAGAGCTCCCACTGAACCCCACTGACGTCAGGCCGATGGTAGATTTTTATGAATTAGGACTGTGAAAGTGACTCTGGAAAGTTTCCTGTTCTGTACGCAGCTACGTGCCTGCTGGCAGCGACTAGAGAGCATGCAGAAAAGATCTCTGTACAGCCTACTCGTGGAGCATTTTTCCAAGGTTATGAGTAAAGGGTCAAATATTTGCTATTCATGAAAATGTGGTGCTAAATACTGTGCCCAGTGCCAAAACCACAGAAATTGTCAAGGTTTAGAGCCCTAAATATATCCTATCCTAAAAGTTGCATCCATTTGACATTAACAGTGTTAAAAGTTCAGGCTCTTCACATGGGTGACCTATCGCCGGCAAACCTTGAGCTGTGAATTTGCCTGATTCCGAGTACATGCGAGGTGAATTTCAGTCCCCCAATGGTTCCCTGAAAGTACCAGCCAAAGACAGTTTGGTTTCCTGGAAGGAGTTGTCCAGGCTGGCCGAGGAGAGGAATAACAAGTTTTATAGCTCTTCTGTGTTTTTTGGACAAGGCTGATTAATGCTTGAGTGTCAGCATGACTTCTGAAAATACATTTTTGCCTTGTAAAAATAGCAATAAAAAGATTTAATTATTTTTCATTTATCATCGATATTGGTCTAACTTACAGTCCTGTTGGAACAAATGAGAATTTTTGCTATTAGTTTCAGCAGTTGGGAGAGTGTTAAGCATGGCTGAAAATTTTACCTTAAAATACCAGTTGATCTTAACAGAGACGAGTTTGTCTGTTGACCCTCCCCCCACTTCCAGGTCTGTTTAACTCACAGAAATGATGAGAACTTTTCCTCTTTTAGGTTAAGTCTAAATCTGTGGGAAAAAATAGTTTTGATATTGCATAGATCTATGGGGGAAGTAACAAGAGATCTGGGTCAAAAAAGTAGGACGTGCAAGATTTAGAAGCTGTTGAAGTGTATTTATTTGTCCTATATTAGGTTAAAGGAAGTATTGGTGCTTTCAGTTTGGCAGTATGTCCTTCAGTCTGCGGTGTTCTGTAAAGAGAAGACAACTGTTAAACAATGAATCACAGCTAATTTTTGTATGGATGTCAACATTCTTCTCTAGTGCAGAAATTTTTGCTTGCATATTAATATAAATATGCATTCCTAAATACAGACTCTTAGCAATAAATTTTATCTAGGAAGTGCTTTGTAAAAATATGGATTTTTGCCATGATGATATCTGTGAATCAGTAACATATTTACTTTGGGGTTACGTTTGTTCAGATTTAATACTTTTTAATGTACTTTTAAAGCAAAGCGAGCACAGATGTGGATGGACGAAAATGAGCAACAGTGTGGTCAAACCATCTATTAATGTTGACGTCAAATAAATTGTGCTAGAAACATATCTTGTGTAGCAGTGCATTAGCTGTTTCCTATAGCTAATGCAACGGATCTGGGGTTTAGAGAAGCAGGGTCTGTGCTCGCTGTATAACATGAACGTTTTGCTGATGCAGACGTGGTACCTGATTTTTTTCCCTTTATTTCAAATGCACAACTAAATTTCACAATCTGGTGGGTCTTGTTTAGACTGTAAATGTCTAGCACTGTGTAAGATGAAAAAAGTCAGGAATATGAAACTTCAATATGTTGCATTGCGATAAAACTTAAACAAAAATACAATGAAACAGCCTACTAAGCAGTTTTCGTGAGCGTAATCTGATAGCAAGAACGGATATCTAAATGTAGCTGATTAATAGAAACCAACTTTTTTTTTTTTTAACAGCTTTCACCATTATAGTAAATATTTGTCACAATCGTTTGAGTTGTAAGAAAAATGCTTTGTATTTCTGTGACTGTCTTCCAGGGCAGATTCTGAATGGCTGTTGATTACATTAGAAATATCAATGTGTTTATCTTACTGTTGGCAAAGTCCATGTTAGTTGGTTCCTCTTCTGTCTACACATGCAAGGTTATTTTGATATGGATTATTTATTTCTAGTTCATCAAGGCTCTTTGTAAGATTCTTTCTTACAGTGCATATAGTACACACTAAATACATTAGAAATTAAGTTCTAAGAGTCTATTCCCTTAAAGAAAACAAACAAAAAGCTTCGTTGACTGTTGTCTTTTCATCCTGTTGGGGTGCCTGGGCACCAGAGCCCTCCCAGATGTATTACTTTCTGGTAAAATAGATGGGCATTGGTTGTGTTTATAAAAATGAACCTCTGCTGTCTGTGTGGTTCTGTGGGCTGGTGGTGGAAGCACCAAACTGAATGTTCCCATCGGTCTCTTCTCATTGTCCCCGTGCCCAGGCTCACCACAGCTGTGGTCCCGTGTTAGAGAGATACTGGTTGCTTGTATGTACTGGGGAGCAAAACAGGACTTTTAAAGATCCTCTGTGTATTGACAGAAATGCAAAGAAGAATTTAAAAAATTATATGAAGGATAAAGGGATGGAAATTTTCAGAGGTAGCCAGGGAAAAAACTTTCGATGTGTTGTGACTCGCTCTTTGACGCTATGGATGACTTCATACGAGAGACTTCGGGGGGTATGTGAAATGCAGTGTCAGACTCCGGCTAAGAGTACGTCCATTATGTAGGCTGAGATCCTCTGTTGTTTTGAATTGCCGAGACTGCCAGCAGCAAGGCTTGTGTGTGTTGGACATCGCTGAAGAGCTCCAGAAAGCTGTATTGATGGTGTTAGAATATGTAAAATCTTACTTGCGTGCTTCATGTGCCTCCCACTTTCCCAGCTGTGGTTTGTACCTACCCACTTGTGGAACTGAGTTTTTTCAAGATGAAAAGAAAGAAATGCACTGTTTTTAAAAACACATGTTCAGAGATCAGATTAGTCAGGTTTCATTTGCATTAACTTTACTGTAAATGGTGAAAGTTTGGAACGGTAATGTACTTCCATGTGCCCATTGCTGTCTACTTTTGTTTTAGTCTGGTGCTGTTGGGCCTATTGCTGTATAAGTAAAATAACCCCCCAAGCCCTCCCCAGTGTAATTAAAACACAAGTGGTGCAAGATCGTACTGTTTTTTTTCTTTCTAAAATTAACCCCTTCCAACAGTCAGTATAGTCGTGCCCTCTCCTCTGCTTGGCTCTGCTTCCTTGTCCGTGCTGTAGCGTGAATGTGGCAAATTAATCTAATATACTGGGGTGTTTTGTCTCAGTCCTGACAGTTTGCATCATTTAATTATTATCCCTTCCCTAATGCTTCAGTTGATTTTCTGATCTCCCCCTGCCTGTTTTTTTTTTTTTTTTCCTGGGCTTTCTCTCTTCTTTTTGCCACTTTGGACTTTCTTTTGCATTCTCCCTATCTGTTCTTTTGTCAGTTCTTTAAACCAAATTGGTGCCTTTTTGTTTCTGTTCTCTGGCTCTGCTCTGTTTTCTTCCCCTTTCTCCTAACTTTGGTTGAGTTTACATGTAGGACTTGATCCTGTGTAGCCCTCTTGAACCAAAGGTGTTAGATGGGTTTGGACAGTGCAGCCCCGGTCTGTGGCAGAGCGAAACCCGCTGAGGAAGTCTCATTTTGCAGGCTGCGCTGCTGGCAGCAAGCGGGGCAGCGAGCAGAGGTGAGCAGGGGGCCTGCCTGCGGGCAGAGGGGTAGCTGGGACAGGCACGCCGGGCAGGAAATGGAGAAGATGAATTTTGGCAGTGCATGTATTTGATAAAAATAATCTTGGCTTTAGGCGTAAAACATTGACTGAACTCTTGATGAAGTCAGAGGGAGGCTTTGGGGGGAGGTGGTGTGAGTGTTTAGTACAAAATGCAAAAAGATGAGGAAGTTTGAGTGAAAACCTCAACGTGCTGTGAGGTTTGCTTTGCGCTTTTTAAAATAAGGGATTTTATGCAATAAATTTTTATTGACATTGTGACTTAAAATTAGCAAAAACAAACTCAGACATCGTGAAATCAGTGGCAGCCTTATCTTATTGTTTTTATTGTGGGTAGTGTTGGCAAGTCACATGCCCCATTGTTCTGGGTGAACAAACACAGCTTTGAGACCCTGAGCTGATACGTGCCCACAGGCGCCTTTGTCCTGTGCTGCACAGATGAGCGTGTGGAATTGCAACTTCGGATTTGAAAGATCGTCTTTAAAGACTTCACATCGAGAAACTGTGTAATACATTAAATACTCCGTTGCTTGATATTTAAGCACCATTTTTATTTGGTGTCTTGTTGTCCAGAACCTAAGAAAATAAACAGAAGAGAATAAGGCATCATAAACTCTCATACCTTGTTGCCCAGTGAAACCTATGGATAGCAGGCTTGTATTCTGTCTCTGAAGTAGATGTGCTTGGGACAGAGGGAATGCAAGATGTGGTTTTTGAGAAAGTCGGTAAAAGACTTTTGCTTGAAAGTCTTTCAAATATAAAACCTTTACCACAAAACTGTTGACACTTGAGATGATAATAGTGAACCTCACCTCTACTGAGGTCACAGTTTTGTGGGTCACCTCTAAATTACTCTTGCTGTTTATAAATGCCTGTAATCTGGATATATGTAGTGTAACTAAGATGGATGCAATAGAGACTGGCTGCAGGAGCAAACTTGGCACGTGGAGGCTGCGGATGTAGTCATCCAGCCATATCTGGGGGAGAATTCCCATTGAAATTGCTGTGAGTTTTGCCTAAGGAAGAACAGAAAGATTAGTCTTCCCTGCCTACAGTGATTCTATTATGTTGTTGTTTTTAGTACATCTTAATAATGCCAATGTAACTCATTGTCTGGTTCAGTATTTTTAATTCGTAGAATAAGTTTTTTCTTTTTGTCAGCTCATAGTCTTGCTTCTTCCTGTTCAGAAACTGGTGCTTGCAGTGCATTTTATGCCAGTACAAGAGCATTCGCCAAAATGGTCTTGAATTGTTGGAGCTCCATGGTGGATGTTACCAGGATGCTTGACTATGAAATGGCACTGAAGCTGATAGAAATTGTCAAGCTGGTATTGTCATAGCTCTCTTAACCGCGTGGTGTGTTGACAATGTCAGCTGTATGTCTGTCTGCTCTCTGATATTAGGTGATTTCCTCAGTTTTGGTGTCTTACAGGCAATCTGTAAAATACTGCTTTAACTCAATACAGAATGAATGGTAAGCTTTTGACATCCTAACGTGGGTACTATACAGTAATGGAATATATCCTGTTACTGTTCGAGGGTTACTGTTCAAGGTTTTAAGACTTTTTTTTTTTCCTTTTTTGAGCATGGCTACAGTTTGTCTGCACAAGTCCCTTCATAGGGACTGCTTGAATAGAGGGAATTAGGGAATTACTTTCTGGTTATAAATTCTCTCTCTAAATTTTCACGGGCTTGTCTAGATCTGTGGTGAATCCCCAGAGACACACCTCCGCTCCCCACACCCACAATTTTGCTTTTCTGGTTTGACCTAATATATCGGTATGTAACAGATAACTGTATTTACTTTATTTGTAGTTTGCATCACTGAAGATTTTCTGTACACATAATGATTAGGACAGAAAGCTGGTGTCAGGATTATCTGCTATTTCTGCCACTGTGTGACCTTAGCAAATGGATTAACAAATTTACCCATGCACCAGTGATTTAATACTTCACAGGAGTTTTTTCAGGCTGGTTCAATACCCTGAGATCTTCTGGTGAAAGGCCGCGTAGCAGTGTACAGTGGCTTTTGTTTTATTTTTCAGCCTCTGCTTACTTGGAGGTTTTGGTTTAGGCAAGTGCTTCTTTTGTGTTCATGGGTTTTGTGTTTGTCTTCTGTTTTTTCTTTTATGCTGGACAAAACATGGTCATTCACATTGGAAATACTTGCTGGTAGTGCCCATACATGTTTGTGTCCTAGTAATGTGGAAATGCAACCTTATATGAAGTTTTAAGTTTCCTGCACTATTTCCAGACCCTGGCAGCTCTTTGGGGGAGGGGAAAGGCTGAACTTTTTTGGTGGAGCCACTTCAGCGATGGGTTTCAGAGCACAGCTCGGCAAGCAGCTGCTTGTCCCACTGGTGGAGATGAGAGCCGGGGTGGTGGGACCCCTAAGCTGACCCTGCTCTTGGTGGAACAGGGACTTGGAACGAAAGTTACAGGTGGAGCTCTGTGAACTTCTCTGTCTGGAAAGTTTCCATCCTTTGTTGTGGTTTATTGACTCCTCTGCCCCATATAGTGGTTTATTGGTCCTACAGACATCATCTCTAGAAGGATTACATTAAAACCTACTGCTATTTTGGGAGGGTATTAAAATCCAAGTGGTTTTGCTGAACCACTTTACAGCATGACTCCACAAATGCCTGTGTTGTTACCATGAAGGTGGCCGTAAACTATAGCTTATCCATAACAATGAACCTATAATCAGTAAGTTTGGGCCATGAACTTCTTGTATCAGCTTTGCCATCAGACTTCAGTCGTCTTTGCAGACTACAGTAGGCCAGCGAATGGCTAAGCCAGTCTGACACCAACCTTTCTGTATGCGGTGATCGCGTTACTCGTACTGTCTTGGCTGCTTGGATTTGTCCATATATAAAGTATACATAAATGGTGACATGATCTTTGTCATGTGGTGGCAATTCTTACTTGGGCAGGTCTTCCTTAATAACTTCCTAAATGATTCTTATTTATAAATATATAGTTAAGCAAATTTACAAGCTTGTATGAAAATCTTTTTTATTCCCTTTACAAAGAACCAGTGGTATTTTCCTTGCTTGTCAGAGCTGTGTGGCCCGGGCAGATAGAACGTTGCAAGTCTTGTCATGAGAAACGCTTATACAAGTTGTGCAGTCCTAATGTAGGACGTTGCCTTCTGGTGAGAGTTTTCCACACCTGTATAGGTGTCTCCTAAAGCACATCGCAGTCCTGGCGAGCACAGTTGTGCTTGTGATACTGATGAACATGCACTTCCTATTACAGTGTCTTGTTTTCATATGTTGTTTGGAAGTTTTTCTTTGGCTGTAAAATGAAATTTTAGGGGGGCGTTTTAATTTTGGGAAATCTCTTCAGTTTGGGAATAGTACTTAAAGTTGTAAACATTTGGGTTTTGCTGTTGTAAATCATGCTTTTATATTGTGACTTTTCTTATTTTCACCATATTCTACACTGAGAAGTATCCTCTGGTTAATTTAAAAACAAAATCCTGCTAACACTTTAATAAATTCCTTAAACTTTACAAGAATGTATTTACACTCACTAGGTAGCATGGCTTGAAGTTAAAATTGTGAATTTGCAGTGCGTTCGCATTTTTTTGGAATGACTCCAGAAAGAAAGTGTCTCATTTCTGTTCAGTGTAATACATATCTATATATCAGCAGATATAACTGTTGGTGCAGTCAAGCCCCAATTGTTAAAAAAAATAAAATCACTTTTAAGTGTGATCCTTGGGTATTTTTAAAACAACCAAGTGAAGCCTTTTCTTAGTTGAACCATTTTCTTGTATTCTGAGGCAATCTACATGTTCTTCGTAAGAAATATGTTATCACTCTATTGAAGTCAATTCAGGTTCTATGGAAATGATCCAACCTTCAGGAAAGAAAAATATTAGTGTGCGTGCTGAGGGAAAGGGTTTCCCTTTATTTCGGAATTTGCTTGTCATGTTTAGCAAGTAAGCCATTTTCAGATGCATTAAAGCTCTGCGAAACTAATTTTCGGGGCTGACAGTTTTCTAGTCTTGGGTTAAGCACAAAGACTTAAATTTAATGTTTCCAATCTTTTTGTTTTAAATAGCTAGGAATATATACATTTGTTCAGTTATAATTTGAGTGCCATGCATGTTTCAGGAGAAATGAAAAAATGAACTGTTTAAAAAGATGATGATGATGGTGGGGGTAGCATTTTTTAGCCAGTCATTTGTTTCACTATCTGAAATGCTTTGTTGCCAGTTTAAATATTGAAATTTAGGGAAGAAGCCTTTGCTTGGAAGACTTAAATATTTGCAATGTGTTGTTTATTTGGTTTATGAAGTTTAGTGCTGTTTGAATGCTGGTTTTTATTTTAGCTATGAGTTTTGGCAAAACACATTCTAGCATATGTAGTCAGTCATAAACAAGCTAGAGAGCACTAATGTTTTAGTCCTGTGGCTGTATCGAAGTGTATAAGGTTAAAATTAAAACTGTCTGAATGTCTGTCTGTGTGTGTGGGTCCTGGGCCTGTGCTCCACTGAGGCCTTCAAGACACTAATGTAAAAATGCTGTGCCTTCTATCATTAAGGCAGTGACTATCTAAAGTTATTATGACTTTAAGCTTTTAATTGGGGGGGGAGTGTTTGCAGGTTTTTAGGCTTGGTTTATGGCTGAGGACCAGCACTGCGCATGCAAACCTGGCTTGAGTTGGCTGCCTGTTCTCCAGAGCGAGCGGGGCTTTGGTGATTTTTGCACTATTTAACGTGCTTCGCTCGGGAGAGCAGGGATTTGTCAGAAGGCTGCCTGTTGGTAGTTGTGTGCTCTTCAAAGTTATGCAGGCTGGATCGTTTAGCAGTTGGTTTCTCAAGTCTGCAGACAAGCTACAGAAGGGCGGAGGCAAGGTGCCGTACAGAAGAGCCCCAAGATCAAGGACTCTTCTTCAAGACTGCTGAAGGGCATGTGCCAAGATGCCCAGGGAGGTGGGTGCTGGGGCAGGCTGTTGGCGCTGCTGCTGCTTGAGCTGCCCCAAAGGAAGTTCTGTAAGGAGGACAATCCAGATAGCCTCCAGACCGGGTTAACAGGAGAAGAGGCTGGAGCCTTCCCCCAAACGGAGGGGTTAACTGGTATGGGCTTGAGCACAGCGATTCTCCAGGAGACTGCCATGCTGCTGCATCTAGTTGAGACCTGCCCTTCCTTTACTCCTCTCCTCTGGTTTAGCTACCAAACTGATGGTACTTTTCTTGCACCTGTCCAGAGCACTTCTTTCAGTGTTGGTTCTGAGACAAATGCTGTCTTTGCTCCCTGCCATTGCAATCATAGAGCTGCAGTTTAGAAATTATTTTTTAATATTGACACATATTTCAGATTATTCTCTTAGATGCATTCTTTAGACTTTTAAGACCTTAATGACCGAAAACCTCAGCTGGTTTTGTTTGGAACTAGTTCTTCCTCAAGCAGCAATCAGACCTGAAATTTATTCTTCTAAACTTTGTGAAGGAAAAGCGCTCTGGTAGCATTTCTAAGTTGTTGAGATTAGCTCTGAGTTTCCAGATAATGTAATTTTCTTTTTTAAAAGAGCTCCCCCCCCCACCCCACCCTCCAGCAAGCCCTAAAGTATTCTTTGTGTGAATGTACTATATGATCTCTAATTATATGATCACATACCATCCCACAAATAGTACAGTACAATAGCATAGAATTATTTCTGGGATCTTGTAGAGGTCTATTCAGTAGACTACCTTAAACCCAGATATTGCAAGTTGTTTTGTGTAAATCAACTCCTTCACCTCCCAGAAGTGGTGTTTACTGTAGCTCTGTGTTAAAGCCTGGATTCAGAGCTCATTATAGAATCAGGGCTTGGGATGTCAGTTTTGAAAGTTGCCATTTAACTGCTCTTATACAGCATATGCATATTAAGTAGGATAGCAGAATAACAGTGAAATTGCTCACCTAGGTCTGCAGATGAATTACCGTAATTAACTACTTCTTCCCATGAATTGCACCTAACGAGGGCTGTGCTGTTGGCTGAAAATAAATTGCATAATGCATTACTGTTGACTAAATTATTTACATACCTTAGAGAGGAGATGGTATAAAAAGTCTGCAAAATAAGTGCTGGACCATTATGGAAATGAAATGGAGGAGAAAAAAAAAAAGAATCACAGCTAGAACATGGTGTAGCTTGCCTTCTCCTGGGTCACTGAAGAGTACTGTATCCTATATGCAATATAGTGTGTGACTTTGTGGTTACATATTTATCGCATTGTGTAGCATAATGTATATGTGGAGAAAGCAGAATTAGATCTGTGCATACAGCCTTGGGCCTGATCTTAAGAAGACTATATCTGTGTGGTTATAAATTGCTAAAAATGGCATCTAATTATTTTTTTTTTTTTGCTGCTTAACTGTGGTCCCAAAATATGCTAAGTCAAAAGCAAAATGTGAGTTAACAAAATAAATTAGAAACCAAACTGGACAATTTTTGAAATGCTTGCTGTTTTGTGTTTACCTGTGAAGCATCCTTTGTGTGACTGTGGTGTTGTGAGGCAGTTCAGGATTTCTAGGCTATATTCATAGCCTGTTTTTTCTTAACATCTTATTTGGCCAAGAAGCATTTAAGAAGCAGAGTATTTGGATCTGATATCCTATTTTCATCATGTGTAATCCTGTAAGGCCCTTTTTATTGATGTTATAAAAGATAGTGCCACTATATAGAGGTTACTTGCATTTACCAGAAGAATCATAGAATAAATATATGTGTGAGCTACTCCATGCATGAGCATTGGTAATACCAAAATAACTTGCCAGGTGACTGAAGATGGGCTCAACTAGAGGTGATGATTTGTGTTAGAATTTGCCAAAATAAGGCTTGTCACAACTTGTGTTTTCTGTGGGTAAAAGCCAGTCCGGAGCCGTAGATCTTGATTTGTACTCTTTTTGGGTTTGTTTTTGTTTGGGCCTTTGATTTGGGCCTTGGCAATCGTTGACAAAACTTGAAAATATTCTTTGTTCACTGATGTTTTAAATGGAGAATGTCAGGGTCACCAGTGCGTAGGGTTGTCTGTCCCTCTGCCCCTCTCGCAGGGCTTTCCTAGTGAGGTGGTGACTCAGGATGGAGCAGAGGAAGCTGCAAGTGAGGTCATGGCCCTCACAGAAATTCAGTTGTTTATGTGATTGCTTAGGGTTATGATCCTAATGGAAATGTGGTTGCAATGGCGAAAGGCTTTGTAAAAACAACTAGGCTTGGGAAATTGGATCACTTTTTTTTTTTTTTGTAAGTAGGCTGAAATATTTCATAAAGTTTGTATTGAGTAGACGCTCTTTCCTGCCAAATTAGCTGGAATAAGTCAGCTGTTGTGATAACAGCAGCAGCAAGGGAAACTAGTAAGTTGGCTTTTTTACCTATTAAAAAGTTTTCTTGAAAAGCTTTACTTCCTGTTTGAGAACATGTGCTTGAAGTTTGGCAAAGATTTGACCTTTGAGTCAGGGATGGTTTTGTTTGGTTGGTTTTTTTTGTGTTGGGTGGGACTATTCTGTAAAACATGTCTGACATAGGCAACATTCATTTTTGCATTTCCAATACAATACACTGTTCAGGCTAGTGGATCACTTACTGTAGAGGGATTGTGTGTAATATTATTAAAAAGCTATAAATGACAAAATAGTCCTAACTGGTACACAGGCAAAAGCGTAAAGATAGCAGAATAAGCTTTGAAATAAAATATGTTACTGTTCATTTAACATTTGTGACGTACATAACAAATTATGACAAAGCATTTTTTTTAAATGAAGATGACAGGATTGAAATTCTTAAATATTGGCTGGTATAATAAAGAACTCTAATTTAATATATTGCTTACCTGGATGGACACTTCCCCTTCATTTTCTCCAAAATTTCAGAATGCTTTTGAACATTTTGTTGCACAATATACTTCATAGCGGTGAGTGATTAACACTACTGCAAATATGTACTGTGCAAAAAATACCACAGAGGAAAAGATTCATTAGTGTCTGTGTTCTTGGTTTGGTGTTGGTATTTTTTTTTTTTCCTAAATTTTATTTTGTTTTTTTGTCTGCTCTATTTGCACTTTTAGAGGATGGTCCAAATTTAGTTTACGGAAAGAAATTGGAGATTTCCATGGAGAAGTTGTGGGATTGCAATGAACAGAAAGGGAGCCTGATTATGGTTGGTACAGACCTTTGGACATACGGTGAACCCTGAAGGCACTGCTGAAGGACAGAGCCTTTTCTGCTGTCCTTCTCCTGTTGTTGTTTGTCATTGAACTTCTGAGCTGTTATTTAGGAGAGAGGGATGATCAGAAAGGACAGCAAAGACCTTGGAAACGCTCTGCCAGAATCTGAAATCTGAACTGGGGTGTTGCGAATGCATGTTTCCTTTTCGATGACTGGGAGAGGATACTGGGGCCAAAAGAGTATAGAAGAAGGGAAGGAGTTGCATTAATTCTCTTTCTTTCTCTTCTCTTTCAAAGCCTGTCTCGGAGCATATTAATCTCTGAATGCTCTCAGCACTCATTATGTGAATGCATTAAGTTCAGTGCCCTGCCTTAACAGGGTAGGAACTTCATCAGCTTCCTATTTCTGTTTGTTAACAATCGACTATTTTATGATCTTGAGCGTGTTACAGAATACTGCCACCGGATGTGGCACTGCTTGCTGCCTGTGGGACAGGGATCTGTCAGCATTCTGGTTACGTGACAGGGCTTAGTTGTGCTTGATCGTGTGCAGTTATAACTTCAGTTAAAAATGAGGCATTAGGTGAATGGAGGCAGAGAGATGAAAGTGTGCATGGAAGTACTGATGTTATATTGTCCATGAAGAGGAGTGGTCATTTCAATAACCTGTAGCATAACTGTCTTGAAATTTGTTTGGCTTTTTTGATTGGTTGGGTGGAGTTTTTTGTATGTCACAGAAACGTTTTAAATGAAAGGTCTCAAAGGGGAAAAACCAAACAAATTTTGTGAAAAGCCTTGGAGCAGTGAGAACCTATTATGAAGCATGAGTTAGAAAGGAGCAAGGCTTTACGTTTAGGGTATAATTATGGGTATGGAACAATTGTAAATTTGCAGGTGAGAAAATACTCTGCTTTTCATCATAGGCTAAGTCCCAGTTAAGTGAAGATGGAATTTGTCTTGGCTAACATCTGTTCCTTTCTGGAATAAGTGGCTTTAGAGGACAGCATGAAATTTGAATATGATTTCTGTTTACATCACTCTACCTCTTTCTTTATATTTTCAAAACATATTTTATTTTATTAGATTCAAAAATACAGGCTACCTATGCAAGCTGCTGGCTCTTTACATAAGTAATCATATGATAAATACAATTAGATTGAACTTCAGCAGTATTGAAATCACTTGCATAGGAAATTGGCCGGCTGCCCGGACATCTGACGTCATCTAGGAACCACACACTCAGTCTTGGACAAATGTCTTTGGCACGATCCTGTGAAAGTCACTGTGGTTGGGATCTGGATGGAAATAAGCTCTAAAACCTGAGCGTTTACACCTAATCCCTTCCCAAGCATCTCTCTCCCCTTAGATACCTTCCTGCACACGTCTGAGCGGCCCTGCTGTCCATAGACATAGGGTGAATAACGCCAAACCTTAGCCATTAAGCGGTCCTTCATATATAATGAAAAGTTTCCATTCAGCTTGCCAAACCCTTGTTATGTGGTGTAATAATATGGGATAAGGACTCAGTTGTGCCCAACGTAATTCTTGGTAAACAGAGACAAGGAATTATGTCTCATTAAAAAATGTAGTGTGGCAATACAAAAAAATCATGTTTATTACCAGTTCTAGAGTTGTATAAATATAGATGCTAGACATCTGCTGAGTACTGATTTAGCAGAAATACTGAAATCACTTTTACTCAAGTTAATAAATCCCAGAACTAGGAAGGAAAGTAGTGGAATGATGGGCAGAAGCAAGGCAAATGAAATGAGCAGTGGAAGTGAAATGATGGGAGAGTTTTCTGAATATGTTTTCACAAGGACGTAGTTGTATAACAATATTCAATGTTTTAGGATTTTATCTACTCATGCTTGTTGAAAGGGCATGACAGAATAAACGTGACTACTGAAATCCTTGTATCAGGCCATTAATTGCACTTTTCCTTTAGGTGGTGAGTGTATATTGGACTCCTGGTAGTGAGAGCTGCATCTGCTGTTGTCCAAACAGCGTGGAGCTCCCTGTGCCGTTGGGTCAGTAGTAGGGGGATTCCCAAATTGCAGAAGGCTTTCATGTTTCTTCCTTGTACTTCTGCAGAATTTAGTCTTGAAAGACAGCTAATGCTTATGATACAGTGGGAGTTGGGTTTTTTTGGTGTGTGTGTTTGTTTATTTGGGTTTGTTTTGTTTTGTTTTGTTTTTTTCAATAGTGAATGCATCTCAATAAAATTTGTAAAGAAAAAAAAAACCCGCTCATTTTGTGTAGTACAGTTCTAAGCTACTAAGGAACCAAGTCATAGTCTAGATATAAATCCAAAAGTAAAAGAGTAATTTATTACTTGTATATGGTGTCAATCTGTTAAACATGAGCAAATAAAATCCCAATATATTGAAGAATGTTACGCATCTACTTTAACTGGAAAATGCAGACAGAAATCTCTCCTCTCAAAGTTGGTCACTGGTGGCCTAAACAAGGTGATAGTGTCCCCTGTGTGACCCAAGTATGTGGTCTTGCAGGATGAATGGTTTTACCAATTGAAGCAAGAGGAAAATAGAAGGCGCAAGTGCCACATAGTGTAGTTCCACAAATAGATGCTATTATTTCTCTTTTTAATACCAAAGTTGGTAGAAATTAAGAGAAACTTAGAAATTATATCCGGTATACTTCAGACTCTTATTTTTATCACTGCTTTGTTTTGTTTTGTTTTTTTTACCCTAAGGTATACTTAACTCTCTCTCTTTCATGGTTTCACGTCTTGTCCTCAGTTTATACCGCAAGATGTTTATCTGCTATATTTGTCTCTTGAAATTTGCAAGTTATTCTGTTGACCACCACCTATCTTTCATCTCATGAATTTGTATTCGGGATTTTTTTGCTTGTTTAGCAAAAATCATAAAATAATGTTCCGCTGTTTTCCATTCAAACTCCTTCTTACTGCCTGAGCAAGATCGGTTTTGTTTGTAGTAATGTTAACTCAGCACGTCTCCCTTCCTTCTCTTGTGTTGGCTTACCTCAATAAAAACCCATTCTTCATCCATTTCCAGTTTAACAACCAGCTCCCCCAATCCATTCAGCTTTAACCAGTTTTAATACCAAACCAGATTCTCTGTGAAGCATCCACCAATTTCTACATTCTGACCTTACTGTTGGCATAATTTTTTTTTTTTAACGTTATCGTTAGAAGTTTTATCATAAAAATTGATTGTGAACAACTCAAGCAGGAGGAGGAGGACAAAAACTTTTTTGGTCCCTGAATCATTCTAGCTTGAACTTGTATCTTTTGAAAAAAAAAAAAAAAAAAATTTTTACAATGTGTATGTTGAGGTGGAAAAATTTTAACATTTTTGAATGCTGTCCAACCACAGCAGGAAACTCAGTGACTTCCTGACTGCAGGCTGATGTCTGCTTTGTTCTGTGGACACAGACGCTAACTGTGTGTATAAATGAAATAGTTGCATTCTGTTTAATTTGAGTGGTGGAAATTATTCTAATATTTAGTGACCCAGTATGATTACTGGAATGAGGGTGGTATGGGGAAGACTGAGGAACTTCATTAATTATAGAATAATTTTTATTTTGTCGTTCATTATATTGACTTACAATTAATTCACTGCAAGGTTCCTATAAAATTTCTTTGTGTTAAATACTATTTGTTTTACTTTTTAATAAAATGTCCCAAATCCTATGATAGGCATGCAAATAATTGAAATAAATTATATGCAAATAATTATTTAAATAGTATGGAACTATAAGCATGATGTAATTAAAATGCCTGGACTCTCGTCAGTGCACCTAAGTGGAGTCCTCGTAATGGTGTTTTTTCAGCTGCATTTGCCAGTGTCCCGCTTTCACTCTGTTCAGCATGTTTAGCAGCAACTTGGCTCAAGCAACCAGAGCGACCCTTTGCGTTAGAAACGTGACCTGGACTGTCTGTCTAGTGATGCTACCATGAGGATTTTAGAAATAACTAGAGAAGAGAATTCTGTTCTTGTTGTTGCCTAGATTTAAGGCCTCAGATGGTTTAAATCTGTAACTCTGCTGGGGTCAGAAAGCTGATTGACTCCTCTTTGGTGTCAGGCAGTGCTGCAGCTCCGATCCCCTGTGCTCGGCGAGGAAGAATCCAAAATCAGAGCGTCGAGGTGGGGTTTGAGTTATCCAGTGAACTCTTACTTGGATTTTGAAACACAGAGGAGCAAGGAAGGCTCTTTAGGACCCTGGTTCAGGCGAGACATTAAACTACAGCCAGATCTATGCCTTTCTCGGGTACCTCCAGGTACAGTTTCCTCGCATCGCTATGTTTTCTGAAGCTCAAAATAATGCCTTTTCCTCAACTAATATTAATCATCTTACGTGTATTGAAGTATAGATCTGACTGTGAACCAGAAGAATTGATCTTTTAAAATCAGACTTCACCTCTTATGAAAATAAGTGGCTCCCAGAGGAGAAATGACTTGTTTTCATTTATCCCTCATGGTGATGAGATATGTTTCATAGCTTGAGAAGTCCCATCTTGTATTGACTTCCCCTGTGTCCGAGTTCATACTGACAATGCAGTTGGCTTTGATCCCAGCCTTGACTGGGAGAAAATCTTGTAATGGTTTGGGTGGCTTGTGGACAGATCTGATAGACAGTTTCTTATGTTCTGTAGCAGGTCAGGCTGGAATTGACAGAAATACAAGTTGACGTAGATTTTACGCACAGAGAGGGTATGTATCACTGAAGGGGGGAAATAGCTCATGGGAAGAATTGAGTTGGCTTTGGGAATGGCCCTGGAGTGAGAAATTATTGAAGTAGAGGCTGTGAAGGTTGATCTTTTGGGGGTTATTGCTAAAGGATATGTGAAAGATTTTACTTTCATTAAACTACAATGTATTTGAGTGTTTTCTTACTTGTACCTTATCTTTACACCACAATTGAAGGAAATTACTTGTCCGTTTGGGTTGCAGTGGGTGTGTCTGTTTAATAGCCAGTTTCAGGGTTTTTCTTAGTTGAGAATGAATGGTTTGGGACTTAAGTAACACCCGATGCACAGATTTCAAAGTTGGAAGGGAAAGGTAAATTCTCGGCACATGTTTGCTCACAGTGGATTCAGCTGAGAAAAACATTTAATGGCTTCGTTGAGAGCTAGGGGACTATTCCCTTAAATTAATTCACCACATTAATTTCTAGATGACATTGGGTAATATGGGCATACAGGATACATTGCAGTTTCACTGTTAGGTATGGATTAGTGGATTTTTAAAGAGTGGTCTTCCACATCTGAGAGGCAGCGTGTAAGATTGCCCATTTGTCAGAATTTTATACAATCTGTAAGACAAAGTTGCTCTTGTAGAGGAGTCTATTTCTGGAGTATGTTTTGAAGACAGTAAATTGGGGTGGGAATTTTTGTTTGATATTTTGGAGGCTTTCTTGTTGTCCTCAGCCTTGTTGAGCTGACAAAATAGCCAAATTTTAAGGCAAAAAATGTAATCCTATTTGGGAACTAATGCGTTGCGTTATTCAATAGCAGCCTCCACCAGTTAAACAGTAGTTTTGATGGTTGCAGTACCGTGCGTCAGTTTATTTGAGATTAAAATAAGTGTCCGTGTTTGTGGGAGAGAATTTCTGGTGCTTTGTATTTGATACATATATTCATCATAGGTTATTTTTCATTTATATGTCTAGTTTCAGACCTAGGCGAATTACAATTGTGATCCTTCACAGAACACGTGGTCAGAATTGTACTTCTGAGCAAATGCACGTTGCTTTTGGTGGTCTTCCCCTAAAAAGTGGTGAACAGGCTGCATGGAAGTCAGTGCGGATTCAGAGCCTGCAACGTGATCTTGTGTTATCCTCGTTACCTGCCATGGCAGTTTAGGCTCCCTTTCATTAGAGTGTTCCTTTATTTCTTTTTTATTTCATTTAGGAAATGCATTTTTTTATCGTGCCAGTAGAAGCAAAATCTCAGGAGGCCATGCTGAATGGTTGCAGTTATTTGTGCAAAATTGAGAATGAAATTTACCTTGCTTTTCAATGAGCAAGAATGCGGGAATTCAATACTGACTGAAACCAGATTTCTCCTCCTATATCATCATCTTGTTAATTATAATTTTCAGTTATGGCTTGAGGGGGGAGGGGTTGGTTTACCCAAAGAATTAAGAAAAGAGTAGCAGGTGAAGAAGTGTGGTAACTGGGAGAGACTCTGCATCTTTGAATTGTTCAGTCCAGCACGTGAAGCATTGTGTTTGTGTGGGAGAGGATTGAATTAGTTTTTCCTGCTTGTGACTTCTGATTCTGGGCCGTCTTGTGCAGCAGCATGTGGTTGGATGTGAAGCAGGATGTGTTCTTGATCGGCGATGACTTTCTGTTGGATTTCATTGAGCTGCATGTTCCTGGATATCATAAGCTTTGAGCAGCAGTAGGAGATTTTGGTATTCTCTAGTTATCCTGAGCAACAACTGTAGGCAGCTGTACGGGTTCAGAGGGTAGGTATTGAAGAACCCCAAATCCCTACACCACAGTTGAAGCTTCCTGCAGTAGTTGCCTTTAGCACATAGCCAAATTGAAAATGACAATCCCATCTGCAGTCTCTTTAATCTGTCCTGTTTTAGTCTGGAGTAGAGACCTAAACTACCTAAACCCCCAAACAAAACTAGACTTAGGCCAGGGCTCCACATTCATGCTAATGGATGAGTCAGCAGTGTGCTTTTTGACTGTCTTATTTCCAGGAAATCAGCAATGGCATGACATGACTCGGTATGCTGCCTTTGGAGGAGAGGTAATGTCTGAGCAAACCTGGCATATGCAAGATCACAGCTGCTTCTTCTGGGCTTTTTTTGTGCAAATTCAATCTGGCAACATAATTTTGTACCAGCTCCTCACTTTGCCTTGCATGGTGGTTTGCTGTGGTGTTTCATGTTCAGTTGAAAGAGCCCTTGACCTGGTTCAGCTGGAGTCCTCAGCGTGGTTGCAGAGAAAATAGAAGGCTCATGTTTGTGGTAAAAAAACCTTGCGGTACAAGGAACAGTATTTGTCATTGTAAGAATTTCAAATTATTGCAGTGCAAAGTGTGAGGAGAAACCATCTCTGGTAGCCAGTACTGGAATGAGACATATTTGTCTAGTATCCTTCTCAAGCTGTTCAGTCTTCGGATATAGAAGGAAAAAGCATGTCCTTGCAGTCCTTCTACAGTGGACCAATCTCCTGCTGTGGATTTGATGTATTATTCATGAGGCTGCTGGGTAAGATGCACTTTACAGCCACAGCCGTGCGTCATGTACAGTAGATATAGTTTCTTTGTGTTGTTAGCATGATGGTAGTCCCTGGTCCCAAGCTCCAAGGCTCCAGGCTCCTGCAGATTTATCTGGTGTCCTCTGAAACTTCACAACAGCTGAAACAACTTCCATTAAACTTGAGGATAAGTGAGAGGAGAGTTTGCTTAATATAGAAACAAACTCTGCAATGTTTTCTGGATGTGAACTTCTGACATAGGAGTGCGCAGTTAAGGTAATTTTAAAGAAATGAAAGTTATTTTGTGTGAATGGCAGACTCTTACTTTTCTGTATGATTTGCTTGTTGGATCCCCTGTTGGCAATTCACAATCTGTCTTTCAGGCTTGCACTTAATGGGTGAGTGTTCACTACATGTTCTCCTAACTACCATGGGCGCTTGTTTGCTCCACTATGGCTTGTGGCACTTATAGGTATGCCTCTGGAGTGAGGAAATGGGTAGTCATTAAACTAGAGGAAACTTGAAAATAGCGTGCTTCAGGCAGTTTATTGCTAGGTTGTTTAATATTATTTTTCTTCTGAATAGCAGAACAAAGCCACAACAGTACAAAAGTTTTAAAGGCCTTTTTCTCACTGCTGTTACTTGTTTGGTTTTTTTATTTATTTTTTTTCTTCCCTCATGTTATATTATGTAATTTTTGGGCTGTTATCTTACCATAGATACTGCTTTAGCAAAGATGAAAATAGTAACCTGAGTAATACCATATCCCAGGGATGGCACTGACACTTACCTTCACTGGATCACTATATGAAGCTTTGACTCTCTTGTTTAGCAGTGGGATAGGTGATATGTTGACCTCTCCTCTGTGTTTTGGCACTAAATCAGTCCAAGCTCGGCTTTCTCCTGTGCCCAGGACATTCAGCCACTCTCTACAGACACATGATGGGAAGCCATGGTGTTAACCGATGGTGTCTGCGGGGCTGTGCTCACTGGCTGATTGCATGGCTGGGAAACAAACTGCGTTCATTTAAACAGCAGGCAGAGCCAGCCACCATGCACTTAATGAGCAACACTTGGCTTCACAGGAGCTTGAGCTACTGATTCCCACATGGCAATGTTTGGTGACACTAGAGGTGAGGAGCAACTGGTTGTACGGTGGAACCCAACTGGCCAGAGTAGCAAGGCTTGCCCTTCAAGGGAGAAGAAAGTGGCACCAGCCCAGGAAAAAAGGCAGGGAGGTACCAGGCATTTGGGGTGGCAAGATTTGAGGACAAGGAGACAACAGCAGAGGCCTGGGAGGAAAAATGGCTGGAAAGCATCAAGGCAGTAGACAAAGGTGGCAGAGGGTGAGTAGCTGGCAGAGGAGAAGCTTGTTTTAAAATGACTGGGACCATTTGGTTTATGTTAACACGTTCTACTTCATAGTTTGGGAGGAGTGCAAATAAACTAGGTCATCTCATGCAAGCCTTGTTAAGAGAAATGTGAAAAAATGGCTAAGTGTAGTAAGAGAAACTATGGGAAATGTCAAAAATAAAATTGTTTGAATGATTTTTATAATTTTTGAAGTGATTATTTTTTTTGGATGTGCAATGTTAACTTAGTGAGGCAGCATGGATTTTATTTTCCCTGATGCTATACTTAATTGTTATCCTGCTTCTTTTGGAGGTTGAAAAATAACAGTGGTCAAGTGTGGATAGGGCTTTGAAAATATCTGTGACTCAGTAGGCAATAGTTCTTTAAACTGATGTGAGACGTCTCAGAAAAGGATATAAAATTATTTAACCGTAGAGCAGTGAAACCATAAAACTTTCAGTGTGTTTGTCAAAGTTCTTACAGGTTCATGCGCAAAGGAAAGAAAACCAGTACTAGAGAATCAATTCATTAATTTGTGTCTCAGTCAACTTCAAATCTGTACCGAAAATAGATTTCCTGACATAAAGTTAAAAACATGAATTTATTAGGATGTAACTGCTGTGCTGTGTGTAGCATGGGGAAATTGCTCATCTAGTGAATTAATGGAGGCATGCACGTTGAACTTCCATACACAGCCATTCCCTTTTGCTGCATATAGCAGGAACTGGATCCATTTTTCCCTGCACTTGCAGAATAAGGAATTGGACGAGGAGGCAGATTAGACTCTAACAACAGTTGCATTAGACCTGCTCCTGAAGTGCACAGGAACCAGGTCTGTGGCTTCCCTGCAGGTTTCTGGTTCGTCACTGTGTTATGGTTTAGGCCAGATTGGCCCAATCTGGTGGAATGCGAGATGCTCGTTCTCTCTTGCTCCGCTCCCGAAGGGAGGCGAGAGAGAGAGAAAAAGAGAGACTTAAGAGTTTAGAAGGAACTAAACTACTCTAATGAAATAAATATAAAGTAATAAAAAGAAAAATAATTAAATATATACAAAACTGTATCAAGCTCCCAGGATGACAGTCACATCACTGGCAGGCGCTGGGGAAGTCCCAGACTGGACTCAGTGACAGACGGGAACTGGATTCTGGATCTGGATTCAGGATCAGGATCAAAGGCAGACGCAGAGACAGAGTCCTCCTCGGATGCCGGCCATTGAAGAAAGAGGAGCTGACCCTTTGATCCCTCAGCTTGTATACTGAGCATGAGACAGATGGGATGGAACACCCTGTTGGTCAGTTTTGGGTCACCTGTCCTGTCCGCTCCTCCCCACAGGTGTGACCCCTCTACGCTTTTCCGCTTCCGACCCTCCAATGGGGCAAGTAACAAAGTTGGCTGCCCTTGGCTGTTATAGCAATAAGGATAAGCAAGAGCCTCTCTGCATCCCGTTCCTTGGCATCAACTGTAAACATGGCTCTCATCACTCTGAGAGTGAACAGTTTTCTGCACAACATGCTGTTAATTTCAGCAGTTAGAAGAGGCCTAGCTTAAAAGTAAAGTTACTGAACAAAATTGGTCCTGTTTTACCTAAAACCAGGACACACAGCTACCTTGTCATCCTCAGTGAAGTTCAACCCTTGAGAGAAAATCTAATTCTTTTTTTCATGGTAGTAAGACAAGGTGTGGAGACTGAATAACCATAGCAGCCGAGGCAGGATTTGACAGTCTTTGGTATCCGTCGCTGTCCTTCCCCTTCTGCTGCCATGGGCGATATGGAACATCTCCCTTTTCCTGGCAGCAGAAATTAGTAGTGCTGACGCCTTTCTTTGTACACTGGACTGAGCATCTTATATGTCCTTGAGGTAGAACTATTCCAGAAGCCTGTCCTGCTAACGAGGAAACAAGCTTACCACTTTTTAACTCTTCGCTAGAAACTTAGTGAAGTGTCTGCTTGGGTTCACAAGTAAGGTCATCTCTGCAGTCAGGATCCGCAGTGGAAGAGTTTCGTTAAACAGATGAGTAGTCTCCAGTTTGGGTGGTAGAAACCCAGCAACAGCTGAGTGAGGGGATGGGGGAGGTTTGTAAAATTGGGACCATTATGGTGAAAGTAATCAGGGAGTGATTGTTATTACTCTAATGCAAAGACTAAAGGTGTCAAATGAAACTAGAAAGTGATGTCCAAAATAAACAGTTAGGTATTTTTTCCTAGAATATCCCTGCAGGATTCATTGCCTTGGAACATGGTAATGCTAAAACTCAGAAAGCCATTATATATATTCATGGAAGAAAAATTCACCTGGAGCTACTGAACACACAGTTTTTGTAGCTGACATGCAAAAGGAGACTTTTGAAAAGGAATTCAAAAGCGACTTGTGAATTTGGGAGCACCTCTCATAATGAGCACTATGTGAGAAAGCACGCTGATGCTCATTTGAAAATATATCAAGTGCATCATTAGCCATTTGGAGGTAGCTGAAGTTAGCTCTTTGGTACCAAATCAGTGATAAGCAAAGTGCAAAGGCCCTTCTTGGCTATTAAAAAGAAGCCTAGTAAGTGTGTTATGTTTGAGGTATTAGAAAGTGAAGCTACTGAAGGAGTACAAAGAGATGTGGCAAGACAAAAGATAATGATCTTTTCAGAAGGATCCTAAGTGGATCTGAGTGGGGCAAGCTTGCTTTTGCCAGGACCAGCATAAGCTCAAGCATGAGATAATGAAAGTCTGGATAAGAACTTCAGTTGTATGGATGGACAGACTAGGCCATGTTTTAGAAGTGCTATGGAGAAAGAATTGCAAAATCTAGACATAACCTAGTTAAATCTTTAGTCTATAAAAAGATAAAGACATATAGACCAGTAAAAAAGTGTGGTGTTTTTAATGAATAGCATTGATGTTTTGCATCTTGTATATATATGTACTTGAGCATTTTGAAGATGTACAATCACAGCCTACGAAAACACTTTCAAAATAAGAATACCTTTATTTTTTATTGCCATTTGCTTAAAGTTTAAGGAGCCCTGGAACGTACAGTGAGACTTCAAGAAGTAAAATGGTCTCGCTTTTCTTCATGATTATTTAAGGAGTAGATGTTCTGATTGTGCAGGCTTAGTTAAGAGGATTTCTATTGAAGAGCAATGGAAATGGAATGACGGTGTGTGTCAGCCTTTCAGCTAATATTCCAAGCATATGCTTTAATTAACCTTTTTTCTTCCAAAATAATCATTATATGAGAGTATGTTGTGATCTGCCTAGTATTGCTCAGGTACATGTCATAGGTTCTTTTTTGAAACCTTAATTTGTGAATGTTTGTGATATTTCTTCATTTTTTATGTTAGAAGATTGAGTTTTACTGTGGGAAGAAATGTTACACTAAGCAGATATTTAGCTAAAGAGGAGAGGAATTTTGCAGGTATTTCAAAATTCTGGGAACACTATAAATATCACCTTGTCAAGTTAAATCTACTTTGACCTCAGATTGTGGTTTAAACCTTGGTTTTTAAGAGAATTCCTTTTAACAACTCTGAACTTGATTTTTATCTACATAAATGTTAGAAGCCTTGTGCTTGTACAATTGAGTTATGTCACTTGGTTCAGTGTGCTTGTATGATGAATGTTATATCTTGCAATATTTGCGAGATGGGACGGCTTGAAGGTAGGGCTGCTATTCAGGCTTGGGAAGACACTTATGTTAAGTTTCTTGCCTCTTTTTCTTCCCTCCGGATGCTCACAGTTTAACCTCTAACTTTCTTTTTGTGCAGCTGTTGTTCTGTTTCCCAGCAGAAGATAACTCGGGTGGGTGGGGAGGGCACTGGTTACAGTGTGGGTGCATGTGCTTGGTTTGCCTTGCATCTAGGGGAGACGAAGCAGGGCTCTTTATGTCCCCAGTGCACTTTGTTTTTCATGCTTTCTAAAGGTGCTTCTATATAAAACATTTAAAAGTGTGTGTCTGCACATATACATATATATATATAAAAATGTGTTTATGTGAACATGTTTCTTGGATAGATTTGCTTTGGTTTGGGTTAGAAATAGCAATTATGTGTTCACAAATTGCCTATTACATATGCCCAGTATACAATTTTTCCAGTAAATTTGTAACAGTTTGCTCAGTTCCAAATGTGTGTGAGCATGCGCTGTCTCCAACGCATTCAGATTCTTGCATGTGGAAATAAATTAATTTTGTTTTGCGTGTTAAGTACCATATTAATGAAAATTCAAATAGTGACTTATATTTATGGGACTTTGCAATTGCTTGATTTTTAACATACTTGGTAAGGAATCAGAGTTAAATACAAATTCAAGGAACTCCTTTGGCAAATGAGCGTAGATACTCATTGCCGTCACCATGTGGCAATTTTCCTGTACATGGTATTTGCTTTTGCAGCATGCATTGTAGAACGTGCCCCTTAAAGTTCCAATCATGGCTTCATTACAGACACAGGAATCACAATTTTCAGTTATTTTGCTAAGGCTCTGCGCTGGCTCTCAGAAGACAGAGTGCACATTCTGGAAACAAAAAATCCATGGCTAGCAGTACCTGCTGCACACGGATGTGCTGTTGTCACGCTCTCTACCAGGGCTACTTTATTTTATAAAAGAATTGTTGAAATAATGTTATTAAGTTTTCAAAGTCAAATACTCCAAAGGCAGTGAATAGACAGAATAAACCATTGTAAGATGAAGAAGGCCAGCAAGTACAAGGCACTGCTGGCTGGTGCTCAGCTTGCTGCCTGCCAAGACCCACAGCATCCTCTCAGCGGAGCTGCTCCCTGCCTGTCCGACCCAGCCCGGGAGGATGCAAGGGCTCTTCCCTCCCTGGAGCAGCCCCCTGAATTACAGGGGGTTCCTGGTCCATCTGCATGGCAGCCCTGCCCTCAAGCTAGTTCCCGTCAAACCGGTAGCATCTGCAAGGTTGATGAGAGTGCACTTCCTGGCTTTCTCTAAGTCATTGATAGAGATGTTGAGTGGGCCAGGTCCCAGGATAGATGGCTGCAGTATCCCACGTGTTACTGGCCTTCAGGTCACTAACTGAAGAACCCATTAACCACTGCCCATGGGGCGCAACCCTCCAACCAGTTTTCTGCCCATCTGGTCTCTCATCCAGATGGCAACATCCCAGACTGGACGTGTGACTATTGTGGCAGGCGGTGTCAAGCCTTGCTAAAGTTGGGGTAATAGCCTCTGCTGCTCTCACTTTTTTTTGAAGGTGACGCAGGATCTGCCTTTCTGCAGTCGTCGAGGTCCACCTCAATCTCCACAAGCTTTCTAACATGATAGTGGCCTTGCTATGGGCATCAGCCCTCTGCACCCTTGGACACAGCCCTTTTGATCCCATGGGTCAGGTTCTATCAAATAATCCCTGATATAAGCCTCAGCCTTGTCTCTATCTGCTGTCACTAAATCATCCAGCTCCTTCAGCAACAGGCCCACTTTTTCCCTGTTTAGCCTTTTACTATTATTTGCGGCATTAAATGTCAAACTATTTGCTAAGCATTTTCATGAAACGTTGATTTGAAAAGTTACAGTTTATCAGTGAAATGTAATGCAGTATATGTGTTACACCCCAATTATATGTGCATTAAGTGTTCTCATAAAAAGTCTAAACTGAATTTTGCAAATTTTTATTTAATTATAGACTTACATTTCAAGATGTATTAGGCCACCCACTAAGTGTGAGGGCGTTCTAGATTGCTCCCAAAAAATCTACCGGTTGCTTCAGGGAAACTTGGTTCTCCTTGTCATCAACCTCATGAAGTTTACAGGAAATTTTCCTACAAAAATGACAGCAGCTCTCTTTGGAGCTCTCTATCTTATCTGATAATTTCATTTTAAAAACATAAAATTTGATATTTGAAATAACTTCTTGTTAGAGATAAGTATACATATTTTTCATTTTTATTTAATATTTAAAGCAACTGCATTAATGTTTTAGTGTATGAATGTGTGCATTTGTACACTGCATAGAAAAATACTCAGCATGTATGTGTTCTCCATTCATTTTACTGTTATGAAAAACAACCTTGTACATCTAGCCAGAACAGAATTTTACTGTAAACCTAATGCAGTGTGTTCATTTGTATGGGTTGCTGCAACTGGAATTTTTCAAATGCATAATGTGGTGGTCATGATAATGTGTTTACAGAGTGTAAAATTTCAGCTTGAATTATGATTGCTAAAATAATTGATCATCAGCATTTGTGCTTTGCATAAGAAGAAGAGTTCAAGAAAGCTGAACATTAAATAAACAGCATGTTGGATGAACAGCATTTTTCTTTCCTCACAACTCATCAATGAAACAAAAACTAAGAGAAGAACATGTATTCTTATTGCCAATTACTGTCCAAGGAGGATAATGATACAATCTTTATGACCTGCTAGAACTGTATGCTTAAAATAAATTTCCCATTACATTCCTCTCAGTGTTAAAATACAGTCTTTCGACCAAGAGATACGTTGTGCTAAAAATAAAACTAGAAAGGTCTCTCATACATAGTTTCTAGTTATTAAATAATGTGTGCTCTCTCCATCCCTGCTTAGCGGGCTCTTCTGTTTTTTTCCGAAGGCTTTGGAGGTTCCTGCGTGAACTCAAGAGTCGTTAGATGCAGGGGGTGAATGAACAAAATCAAAGTCCTCTCCTTAGAAGTTCTCACTGGTTTTGATCATCTTGCAAATGAGTAGAAATGTATAGAATTTGTTTGTTTTAAAACAATATTTGCACTGTATCTCAGATACCTACAGTAGAGCATTCAAACATCAAACAGGATCCTCCTTCTATGGGAATTTGAAGTTCTGTAAGTAAAATTGTTACAGAAACTGTTAGGTTTTAGTTTCCTTTTATGTTTAATTTGTGGAAGGCAGTAGTGCATTGAATATGTTTGATCAACCCATATTCTGGGAACATAATCTTTTAGAGAGGCAACCTAAGTACTGTGTAGTGTTTATGAAAGGTGGAGTAAACAGCTCTCTGGTCGGAGCGGAAAAGCACAGTGAAACTCCTGCGTTGTTTTGACACAGTGCATTTTCTGCTCTGAATAAAGAAATAATACTGTTTTGGGGCTGGAGCCATCAACAGCGCAATCGGTGGAGATCTTTTAGGAGGTGATGCATTAGTCTCACAGACATGTTTACACCCTGGTGTCTTTGTTTTCCTGGAGCAATGCAGCTGTGAAGTGCTGCAGCTGCCACAGAACCAACAGGTTGCAGGGGTTTGGATACAGGCAGCAAAGATGCCACCGCTGCTACCCCCCCCCCCCCCCCCCGCCCTTCTTTTTTTTCTTNTGCAAGCAAAAGAATTGCTGGGTTTTTTTGTTTTGGTTTTTTTTTTGTTCCCTTTGGGCAGTCTCTACCATCTCTAGTACATCTCTGTCTGTGTGCCAAAATGATCAAATCAGTAATGATCACTTTCTTGGATTTTTTTATAGCTTTTCTTGTTTCTTTTCTGTAAGGAGTCCTTCAGGGCTTCTAAAGATCTCATTTCTATTCTTGTGGTAGCAGGTGCCTTTGATAATCTCCTTTTCTCCAGTCTTGATTATTCTTTTTCTGTGTTGTTTGTTTCTTCCTTTTGGAAATTACATCCTCAATTTTGGATTACTTTAAATTTCTGTTGCTAAAATCAAAATGTATCATCAGTAACCAGCTTTCTGCATTTACTGCTTTATTTTTGTGGGGCAGCAAGCCCCCTGCCCTTTTGACATACTAGTTGTCCACGTATGGGAATTTATATTGTCTCTTAACTGCAAGATATTTTTTCGTTCAGTAAGTTATCTGTGTGTGTTTGCAGTCAATCATTTTTGTTTAATAGCATTTTCTATTACATTGGCACAGCAGTGTCCTAGGAGAAAAGGATTTTCTCCTGGTGCTTTAATGAGTTGTTAGCTTTCCCAAATCATGTCCCATTCTTAGAAACAGTCCAGTAAGTGTCCTTGTGGTGTGGATGTACATCAGGGTTTGGCAGATTCATTCTGCCTTGTTTGGAAATTTCTCAGGCACTGAACTGAATGAAAGTGAATCTGACAGCAAGTTGATGGAGCCAGAGCAGCAATTAGATGCCAGTCCCATCTTGCTGGATCCTTCGATGCACATTCTGCTGAGCCACTCGTGTCTGAGCTCAGTTACTTCACAGAGGGAGTGACTTGGCAGAACGTGAATCCCCAGTGTCTCCAAACCAGGAATGATCTGAAATGAGACTTTGGTGCTACAGTCTAAAGATTTTTAAAGGTACTATAAGTAAAATCCTTCCAAAACTAGCAAAAGGGTTGTATCTGCTGATCAAAGGGTACTGCCCTCTCCTTTGGCATCCCCAACTCGTGACACTCAATGCAAAGCGAATTTTCAGAAAGCTCTTTAAAAATTAAAAAGACGGGGGAGGAAAAACCCGGAGATAAATCCTTAGAGATTACATTCCTTTAATAAAAATTTTTTCTTGAATTGAGAAAAACCTGAATGCCCACTAGAAAACAATTTCTCTGGCATGCATTCTTTTCACCACATTCCCTATTTGATGATATGGGAGGTTTAGAAATGCTTGATTTATAACCTGTTTTGTTTCTTGTATGAAGACCTGTTTGATTTATCTCAGTGTTTGATACTGTACAATTTACCTTATTAAAAAAAAAAAATAATTTGATTTCTGCACCTTAGTATCTTCTGGGTTATATTGATCTTTCAGGATCCTTCATGTTTTTGAAGGATGTAAGACAGTGAAACCTACATTTAGAAGGGAATATCTGAGATTTTTTTTTATAATGTATATTTTTTATATTATTATTGGTTCCTTATTTGCTACCATAAAAATGGGAACGATTTTATTATTCTTCTGACATTGTTTGTAGTTAAAATCCGTCCTCTGGGTCTAGTCATTGGTGTTTCTTACTGATATTCCAGAGCGGATACAGTGGAGGAACTGTGAAGAAACTTCTGGATGAGATGTACAAGTTAATTTTCAGTGAGATGAGATTTTATGATATCCAAAGTGATCTTCTGGGGAATGCTTGCCTGCAGAAGTGAGAGCAAGTGTGGCACTGCTGCATATGAATTACAGAACTGAAGTACAAAAATACTAGTTTTGAATGCATACCAAATACAAAAATAATTGCAGGTACAATTAAGATAGGTGACTGTATGTGGCAATTGCCCTTCTATTCTCTCCTTTCTCAGTGTAATTACTTGGAGATTACTATAGTCTGGATACAATTTTGTGTTTTGTTTAAATATTGAATGTTTGCTGGATTAGAATTAAATGATAAAGCTAGACCTGAAAATAACAAAACAAAACCTGAAGATAAGGCAGCTTTTTCTAATGATTGGTAATGTGTAAATATTGACCTCTGTATTTCTAGTTTTGTGATCCGTGGTGTGTTAATATCAATCACCGGAAATAAGGCTGCAAAATTGACTATTGCAAAATAGAACATGCTTAGAAATTGTGGATATTTGACAATCTGATATATGTTAAAATTCATTTAGAAAGCAGTACTTTATCAGGACAGGAGAAAGAGCAATTCCAACACCTGAGAACTTGAGAACGCAGTTTGCGGATACTGTGGATTGTTCAGTGCCTGCTCTGTTTCTTCAAGTACTGATTTGATTTCCCCAAGTGTAAAGATGAATGGGTAGAGGATATTGCGAATCTCTCTCTTTTTCAACATAAATCCCAGCGGGAGCCCTGTCACTGCGTAATCAATAGAGTTGTGGCAGGCAGCCTTGCCGTCACCTCGCAGGAGGACAGTGATGCCCTCTGAGGACCATCTCCTTTCCGGTCTGCATAGCCTCTAGACCTGCCTGCTGTGTTGGGTGCTCAGAGATGGACTGCCCCTACATCGAAGAGCGTAAGCTGGTATTTGTCAGCAGTGCTCAGTACTAGCGGTTTGGAGAGGTTCAGGCTGGCCTGAGAAGCAGAAGCAGCCTTGCTTCACACACAGCTTCTGAGAGTTCATCTGTGTGAGAGTTCATCTTTCTGTGCAGGACTAGAACAGTGATTGTCCCCCTGTACTCAGCACTGGTGAGGCCCCACCTTGAATACTGTGTTCAGTTTTGGGCTCCTCACTACAAAAAGACATTGAGGTGCTGGAGCGTGTTCAGAGAAGGGCAACGAAGCTGGTGAAGGGCCTAGAGAACAAGGCTTATGGGGAGCGGTTGAGAGAACTGAGTTTGTTTAGCCTGGAGAAGACAAGGCTCAGGGGAGACCTTATCACTCTCTACAGCTACCTGAGAGGAGGTTGTAGAGAGGGGGGGGTTGATCTCTTCTCCCAAGTAACAAGTGATAGGATGAGAGGAAATGGGTTCAAGTTGCGCCAGGGGAGATTTAGATTGGATATTAGGAAAAATTTCTTCACCGAAATGGTCATCAAACATTGGAACAGGCTGCCCAGGGCAGTGGTGGAATCGCCATCCCTGGAGGTGTTTAAAAGACAGGTAGATGTGGTGCTGAGGGACACGGTTTAGTGGTGGTTTTGGCAGTGTTAGGTTGATGGTTGGACTCTATCTTAAAGGTGTCTTCCAGCCCAGGTGATTCTACGATTCTGTGTGCAGTGTGGGGTGTCCATCGCCTCCCGTTACCCCTCTTGCTGCCCCGTTCACTTCACTGGGGTGGTTCCGTGCTCCTTGTGTTAGATCTCTCTGCAGAATTTGCCTTTATCTTTAAACTACAGGTATATTATATCTTTGCTTAGCACATTGGGGCTGTTATTCACAGTTGGGACCCAGTACCATAATTGTAATAGATGCTATCACTATATAAATTATATTTTTTGTTAGTTTAACTTCCTTAATCGTTTGTTAGGTGCTCGCCGTTTTTACCTCTGAAGGAGCACCAACCACCTCAGGATGTGGATATGTCCTGCTAGGGTTTTCCTTGGATCTGTTTTCACACTTGCATCCAGAAGCAGAGAGACTACCTATTGCTGCCTGCCTTTGCTACCCTATTTAAAACCTTTTTCTTTTGAAAATATTGGAGTGCTCTTTGAATATCGAGGCTTATTATAGACATTGCTTTAAGGAGGTCTTTCAAGCCTTAATTTACACCTTTGACTACTTACTACTAGAAGAAATGTCTGCTAGGCCCAGGGTGGATCAAAGTGAAAACAATTTAATCAACACGCAGAAGCCCTTGGTTGAAGTAATTGATTGTAATTTTGTTTTGGATTAGAGAAATCAAACTTTGTCAAGAAAATAAATATGCTGCAATCTATTAAAATGTTTGATTTGATACTAGCATTGAGTTGTTGTAGTAAAACTGGTATTTGTTGTGCTACCCAGCCTGACTTACTTCTTTGCTCTGCTTTTGTTAAACACATAACTTAGCCTTCATTTATACAGATTATTTAAGTTTTCATGACTTTCTATGAAGTTGCAAGTTGATGAATAGCATGTTTCTTATTTACTGTGTCAAACTGCATTTAGATGAAAGCAAGTATCTAACGCACAAAATCTTCACTTGATTTTACTGTTGCAGTGTACTGGATAAAGAGGGACGATTTACAAACACTTTTGCCTTTAAAACGAGGAAAAAGTACTATTTTGTAAGTAGTGAAATGAACTGATTTGGTTCTTCCGTATTTCAGAATTAGTGGAGGTTTGTTGTCTTCTACTTGGCAGATAAACTTCTTATCCTTGAATCTACAGAGTACATTCAAAGTATGGAAGCTAGTTGAATACAAACTAGCGGGAGTATTAAAAATAATTTCTATGCCATTGTAAAAGCTTACCAACTTGACACTTTTAATGCATGCTCTTTGTGAACGCTGTGTGTGTGATTTCTAGCAGTTCTGTCAGTGGTTTAGCTTTCTTTAAAACTTAATGTATTGCTGGAGTATGTCATTTGTCTGAAATTATTATAGTGGCTTAAATCAGATTTTGGTATAGGTTACCAAAATTTTAAATTGAATTTGAAATTAAAATTTAAACTCAACAGGTGGTGTATCTTTAGAAAACACGCTGGCCCGAGTGGTGCTGTTCCAGCCGCCCAGGGCTCAGCTCTGCCAGCCCTGCAGTGCAGCCTTGAACTAGTGTGGGGGTCAATGGTTCTGGTGTAAGGCATTACTGAGCACACGGAGTAGCGCTTTGCTGTGTGCTGTGCCTCTGTGTGTGGTTTTGGTCAGTTTGAAATACCAGTTTTAACTTCTGAACCTGTAAATAGTTTTAGATTGGGTTGTACTCTGACCATTACTTTTCAAAGACATGAGAGGGTTGTGAATTATTTTTGCCTGCTTGTCTCTAGCAAGCCACTCTGTGGAAAGTGGAAAGAGTGATGTGCGATTTCCTGGAAATTGAGATTGTGTTCCTGAATTTTGAAGGTTTTTCTATGCCTGAAGGATCTCCCGTGTGACTGGATGCAGCCTTTCCCTCAAGGAACTTTTACAAAAAATGTGGCATGTATCAGAGCACATGCACCCTCTCCGTCCGACTCAGCCAGCTGGTTTAGGGCATCAGTGAGATTTCTGGATTTCTCTCTTTCTCTCAGATCTGGTTGATATCAACCAATGTCTTTTAATCTTGACCTTAAAATTATATGATCCAAGACAAACTGTATCACTGCAAAAGCTTTGTTTTCTTAAGAGAATAATAGTCAGTGCACATACCAAAGATGCTGCAGCAGGGTTCTGTTGTTGTGAAAACACAGTGAAGAATTTCAATTAAGAATAACAAAAGATTTTTTTTTTTTTGGTAGAAATTTTTGGCACAGATGAAAAAAATACTTTTTAAAAAGAACAAACAGAAATGTTTCTGTGGTGTTCCCTCTTCTTTTCTACTCCCCTCATGCCGTGATTCCCTGGTGAGGCAGTGGTACCAGGCAGGAGCCGCAGCCTGGCTGCGGGGAGCCAGCCTGTGCCGGAGCCAGAGTTACTGCGCTCCGGGTCTCTTTAGGCACCGTCATTTATTTTTGTTTTGTTCTAGTTGGTTAAAATAATAAGCAGTGGGGTTTAAAATTTATTGTGTGGTATCTGTAGGGTTTGTATTTTAATCTCTGTCAATTCTAAACATAATTACTGTTGATATCATAAAAGTGTCTATGCTCTGTATCTTTACCAGAATTTTTAAGTTCACCATGCCTGAATTCTGGCTTTTTGGGTCTCTTCGGCCATGACTAACTCAGCTGCTTATCTCGGGCAGTGCCATACCTTTCCTTTGCGAGAAGTGTATTGGGAATGCTCCCATGCAAGTCCAGGCTGTAAGTAGCCACAGCGAAGTCCATCTGAATCTTGGTAATTATTCAGCTGATAGGGCAATAACAAGGGCAGTGCTGTAGCTATCTGTTGGGAGGCTTAGGAAATGTCTCTCCTTTAAACTTAATTTATATCTTTGTTAATTCATAGTTAGTGGTGAGAAATGGTTAATTTACAAAAGAAAAAAAAAATCAAACAACAAAAAACCCACAGGAGGGTTTGGGTGGAGTGCCTCAGATATGACTGCTGAAATGACCTCAGCAGGTCAAGTCTTCTGGTAACTAAGGATGAACAGACTATTTGGATCCTCAGTGGTATCCTTCTGGTTTGTTAATCAAAATAAATGCAAATGTTGCCTTTAATATTTTGCAAATACATCTCTCTTTCTAAATTGTGTCACATGGGACATCTTTTACATGGAGAGTTACATGCGAAATGCAATTGCCCCATTGGCAATTTTATTAGGTACTAACAAAAGCGAAAAGCTGAATCCCTAAGCTGAAATTGCAAGGCAAGAAGTAAACCTCTCTCTAGTTCCATTTCCCATCATATATGTGCATATACTGAGTTTCATTACACCATGTTGCTAGAATTCACGTCTGTTTCCTTATCTTACCGTTTATGGCTGTATTGTGTGTGCTGGGACAGTGGAATTTTACGCAGTGGTGGGAGGTTTCGTAGATCACTTTCATACATGCATTACTAACACTTTGTGCTATTGTTGCTTCTCTGATGTGAAATATTTGCACCTCACTGTGGCTGTATGCCTTCATCCACACTCGTCTTTGCCCTGTGAGGCCATGGGCAGTCTGTGGCTCGTCCGTGTAGCCAGTATCTTCAAAATCTGGTAAGAGTATTTGGCATGTGTCATTTTGAGGACTGGCTGTTGTCCAAGTCACTTTAAGAATTTTGTAGTAAAGTCTTTACACACTAAAGTAATAAAAATTAACTCTTCATATGCAGGCTTAAATAAATGAATGTAGTTTCATATTTATTTTTACTACTTTACAGGAGGATATTATTAGGAACAAAGAGATAAAACTAGTAATGTTTTCTTAAGTATTGCATTAACAAATTATTTAGTTAAAAATGCCACAAGGAAATTATCTTAACTTGACAAAAGAACAAATAGTGCTAATTGCTCTTAAAGTTAGCTTGTTTAGTCTACAAGTGTCACTAGCAAAATATCATCCTTTTCATTTTTGTGGGAGAGGGAGAGTCAGTGTGTCTGTGGTGTGCACACATAGCCTGCTACACGCAATCCAAGAGGATCAAATGAGCCTTCTCTAAAAATGTGTCCAAATCAGTCTAGTAGCAATATTCCTGTGAGATTGGATTCACTTCTGGATAAAGTTGGTGTAAAAAAAATTTGCTATGTGTTAAATGGGTCAGAAATGCTAGTGTTTGAGACATTTTTGTAATTCCAAGATTTTGGTTGTTCCTTAGGCAGTGATAAGAATGATAAGACACAACAAAAAGTCTGATAAATGATTGCAGCTGTACAGTGTTGTGCAACAAAAAATATATATATATATTGAACCTTTTTTTTATCTGATCTGGTAAACAGTCTTCTGAAGTGCAGCAGCTTGTAAACCTAGGTTGTTATTACTTGTGGGCTGACGGAAGATACATCATTATAGGGCTGTCAAGTTCTGTGCATTTATTACATAGTGCTATATAGGTTCTGCGTATCTATTAGTGCTAAACACATCATATTGTTCCATTTTAAAATCCTGCAGCTGACTTTGAAAAGCATGGCAAAAAAGCATGCTCGAAAAGCACGCTTAAAAAAAAAAAAAGGCAAGGAAAACCCTTGACTAGGTGTGACTAAAATAATATCTACAGTGTTCTGTTTGGAGATGAACCAGACCCCAATACTTGACATGTCTGACACTGAGGGGAAATACTTCTGCTAGGTGGAGTATTTTTGACAAACGTGTGTGTTTGATATTCCTCACTCGAGCATTTGTCAGTTGTTTCCTTGGGTAACGAGTGTGTGTTAGCATGATCACAAAAGAAAGTAGCAAAATGTACAGCCTCCAATTTGTTTTTCATCCATAAAAAGAACTAAATATCTGCATTTTCAAATCGAAAATAGAGACATAGTTTTCTTTTTAATTTTTAAAAATTTATAGACATTCATAACTTTTTCTTTTTAAAAATGAAAACCATGCTAGTCTGTGGATGCTTTAGTAAATCTGTATCAGAGCAGCTAAAAACACGCAAGGAGCAAGTAATTTCAGTGATGGTAGCTATCTAGCATATCTTAAGAGGAAGGTGTGGGTTAATTTTCTGTCTTTCACAAGTTGGAAGATTAAGGAAGTTTTTTTTTCCCTGAAGACCAAGACTAGAGGACTTTGAGGCTCTGTTACTGTGCTCAGTCTAGTAGATCACATTGATAAATGTGAGTTGACTTTAAAAAAAAAAAAAAAGTCCCAAACCCACTCTTTTCATGAAGTCCTGATGGCAGTTGCGGAGAATTCTGCAGGCAACCTCGGAGGCAGAATTCTGTAAATTAAGTTCCCAAATGGTGAAATCATATCTTCAGCCTATTCTCATTTGAACAGCGAGATTTGCAGGATGTACAGTTCAGCCAATTTCAAATTCCTGGTGTGAAACAATCAAGATAAGAATCAAAAAGTAAAGAAAGGGAAAAGCTCTGTTAGATCAAACGCTACACACTAGATGTCTCCTTAGGCAGAATTACTCCTTCCAGAGCCCTTACTACTCTTGCTTAAAATAAGAAGAGCCCCATAGCGTAGGCTGTTTCTCATAACTGTTCTTCAGCTGCATGATTTTGTTTTGCGGAAGTTGTTGCTGGTTATTTAAATGTGTTTCCAGTTACACCATCTTCATTAGATTTTTCTAAAACCTAGATCATTTCTTGCCCTTGACTTTTGCTCCTGTTAAATTGCTGTGTCTCTTCTCCTGGTCGGAGACGTTGCTTACCTGTACCAGAGACCTGTTCCACGAACAGCTTTCCAAGCTATCAGGCAGACCTTTTCACTAAGATTAAAAAGACACTTAATGTAGGGGGTAGTAACTAGTTCCATTTCTGTACTGATTTTGAAAATGGTAAATAACATGCTTGACAAAACACTTTTTTCTGGGATACTTTTCACGATGGTGAACTTAGTGTCAGTTCTTCAGAAGAGCTTAAGAAAGCTTACATTCAAGTCATTCTTGATAGCATTGACACATCCTTTACAGTTACTATTAGGACATACCCATTACAGAGAAAACAAGATGCTATTAACCCTGTTTACAGGGAGCTCTGCTGAAGAACAGAAGAGAAAATGAGAGTGGAAAGGTGAGACACTGAGAAGAGTATTAGTCAGATTACTGTGGAGATAAGATTTAGAAGTTAATAGCTTCCTGAATTAAAAACTAATATGTAAGAAACCAAGTTCTTTTGTAGGTGTGAGCTTATGCTGATGAGCACATACTGGCTGATGCTCTTTCAAAAATAGTCTTGAAACTTAATGGCATTATTTTAACATTTACCCTGCTTCACATTCCTAGATGAACACTTTTATAGATGAACACCTTCAATAACAATGTCTTAAGTTTTTGGGGGTTTTTTTTGGGGTGGTATGTGAGTGGTCCATAGAAGTGGGTCTGTATTACTGACCACCCTGTCAAGATGGTAGCCCTAGAAAGGTTAGAAAGGGCAGGAGGGCTGGAAATGCTGTGGGAGACTTCAGTTAATGCCATGCAAAGTGTGCAGTTGTCGTACTTAAAATGTAATGTAGATATCAGGTAGCTGTATCATGCAGAAACTGGTTAAGGAAACGTTAAAACATGGGAGTGGGCTATGCTGAGGTCTGTGGAGTCACAAGAGCCATGGAGAGGGTGAATAGGGGTCAGAAGTTCTTTTTTTCTTATAGGGATATCAGGTTAAGCTAATAAGAGGCAGCTATATAAAACTGTAAAGAAAAACACAAGTTCGTCTGTTTCTGAACAGGGAGCAGACCTGTAAAACTGCTTACCAGAAGAGGTAGATCCTAAATGTTTATGGGACTGAAAATGTTAATGGAAGATAATTTCTTTGAGGTTATTAAATACATAGAAATTGTGCTCTGAAAAGTCATCTGAGTTGAAAATAGTTGGAGGCTAGGAGATTATTTAGGGGACTAAATCATGTTGGTGCTGTTTTCACTCTTCCTTTGGGCATCTGCCTTTGGGTCACTGCGGGAGAGAGGGTAATGGGCCGGCGAGCCCTTTGGTCTGATCCGGTATGGCTGCTCTTCAGGCCCCTTTCAGGTCTCTTGCAATTTTATTTGGATAAAATCTTTTATCTTGTATAAGGGAAAATACAAGCTGTGGGGGAACTAATACTAGCAAGTTTTTTCGCCTTTTTTAACTGTTTGCAAAGCAGCATAATAGGTTAATCACACTCGTACTTGTTTGTAGGATAAACACCTAGGATGTGTTGCTCTGTACATGTAATACATTAGTTCAAAGGGGCTATAAATGGAGCTTGCAGCTGCAATGACCATAGGAAATCCAACAGAAACTACTTCCAATGAAACAAAAATACTGACTTCAGTCATTTTGGCAACAAGTTAAGTTTGCTTAGGTATTTTTGCACTTATTTGCAATAAGGAAAAACCTTTTCCTATAGTAGGAAAGCCCAACATAATTGTAATGTTAATGAACAGTATTTTTAGGAAAAGCTTTTTTTAATTTCAGAATAGACCACCTAGGGCAGGAGGTACATAGTTTAATAGTTAACTGTATGCATGTAGCCCCACTTTACTACTTACAGCAGACTTGTATAAGGACACTGTTAGGTTGTTACCAATTAATCATAGCCTAGTGATGATGTCTATGCAAGACCTCTCTACTGTGGCTTCATTTCCTGATGCTCATCAAATCCTTTGAATGTGCTGTCACTGATGAATCAAATGTATTTGTTTTCCTTGATTATGGTTAGGTTCCGTTGTTTTTAAAAAAAAAAAAAAAAAAATGAAGAACAAGTGGCATGATTAGATTAGTCTAATGCTGCTGTTGATTAATGACTTCATTTATTTAATAAATGCTATTCTCCTTGACCATACTGCTAAAGTAAATATTTTGCTATGTTTGTCTATACTGTAGGCTGCTTATTTTTTGGAACAGGTTTGCATGTCTCTTACTCCATGTATCAATCTAATAACAATGCAACTATTTCCTTATTCAGTCAGTGTGACAGACAAACATAGTTTCTGAGCTCCGGTATCTAAATGGCTTGAAAAGACAAGAGAATTTTTTTTTTATATATTTATATATTTTATACAGTTAGTGTCTGTGTTATTTCTGGTATGACTCACATTACCTAGTACATCATTCCGTGTTTGCTGTGAGATTTTTGTACTGGGATCCCCATCATCGTCCAAGGCACCAGGCATCCCTTGCAAACAGAGGTGTATTTGGATGACGGAGCTATAGGGCAGTGTTGTTCCCGCATTTCTTCCCTTTCAGGTCTGTGTTCCCTCTTCCTCTCTGGAGCCAGTTCTGTCCTTTTCTGATCCTGCAGTGAGGTGGTAGAAAACTATTAATTTCCATTTTCTAGGGGAAAGGAAGTGGCGAGAGCACCCAACTGGGTGTGGGTAGATGGGAGCTACTGAGGTCTCCCCTGCAATAGCAGGTAGGTTTTGGCTGGGATGTGACTTGAGAATAAAACTAAACCAAAGCCTTCAGGTGAGCTGCACCCTCTGAGCTCTTACGGACAAGAAGCAGCTTATTTGGGAACTTGTTGTCCCTCTGCCCTCAAAGTTTTTAGCCCCCGATGCAGGGAGGGCTTACCTGCTCATGAAGCAGGAAAGCTTGCCACGATAATGAGAGGCAGTCTTTTTTTCCTGTACCATAGTCTACAATTTGTCACAGTTCAGTAGCTGCTGTGTTAAGAGTAAGTTGTCCTTTTAGCAGGGATGGCTGGACAACCAGTGCATGAACAAGAGCAGCCCTCTCTGGGTAGATTTTAACTCCTTGTGAGTCAAAGCCCTTGTATAACGCTGCAAAATTACCCTGTTAGAGAAATGATGGGAGCATGGGAAGGGCAGAGGCAGAAGGGTTTGGAGGAAAGATGGTATTGTCTGCTGGTGGTAGGGTGTGGAGACTTGAAAAAGGGAAAAATTCCTTGTGTGTTCGTTGGTCTTGGGCAACTTGAACTGCTGCTTAATCACAGGGTTTACCTGTATAGAAAGAGCTTACTCTGTAGGTTATTTGTGTGAAAATATGACCAAGACAGAATTTTTATAGAAAGGTGGTGCTACTGCACAAGTACATTATGCACCAAATGTCACTCAGTTTTGAAAAATTCCTGGGGAAGTGAGAGGGGACTGTAAGCAGAAGTGCAGCAGCTTTTGATGAGCAGTGTTTTTGGAAAAAATATTTAATTATTCCTTGATACGTTTAGTGGATGACTTCAGGGCAGTCAGAGTTACCTTTTTTGGCAGAGTGAGAGGCTTACGTTTTTCTCTGGCTTTGCACAAAATAATAATAGTAATAATAATTTTAGGAAGAATCTGGAATGCATTATAAATACCTTATTTTAGGGGAGCTGCATCCCAGGCACATCTGGAGTATATAAGCCAAAGCTCCACCACAAACTTTACTTTTGACCTCTGATATGACTTTAAGTTTTCAGAAAAAATGTTTTCATACCTACGGATTTTTAAGTGCTGTTGAGTATTACAAGTAACTCATAATTTCGAGGGCTATATTAAAAGAATTCTTGGATCCCAGTTCTTCAGACTGTGCTATTGCTTTTACATGCCCAATCACAAGTAAGGTGGATTTTTAGAACATTTTGGTATACATCTGTTTTTAAACTTGGTATTTTCTGTGAGGACAAATATCCTGCAAGGCGCTCCTGCAGAAGGCAGACAGAAGGCAACCAGCCTTCCCAGCAAGTTCTCAGATAGCAAGAGAGCCACAACTTCAACAACACTGGGTGTACGTGATGTTCAGGGTCAGTGGCCACAGCAGGACTTCTTGAGTCTGTTGACGTCAAACTGTCTGCAAACACCGTGTCTTGCAGCAGAACCCAAGTCCTGCTGCATCATCTAAATGTCCTCTGCAGCTCATTAGCTTGGCTTGACAAAAATGTAGATCAAGCTTTTAATCTGAAAGAATGCCCCGTTTGACTTCTGGTTCCCCGAAAAAGTAAGGGTGATAGTGGTACCGGTGCTGTGGCAAATGCATACCGGGCTTGAATGGTGGTTACATTCATTAGGGTTGAGAATAACACAATGTTGTCATGTCCTCTTGTTATTTTTGGAGATTTCCTTATTTAAACATTTTGAGCCCAGTTCCAAATGTGGTGTCTACTTAAAACATGTATCCCACCTCCCAAAGTATGGCACATTTGAGACAGAATTTTAATGAATTCACTAAATTAAGCTCTTTAAGAAATATGTACAGTTGTGCTTTTGCCCCACCGTTAATGATTTCCGATGCTTGCCATAATCTAGATTGGTTCTTCTGCAAGGCCACCATTACTCCCAAAGCAGAGGAATATGTTGTTTTGAATATCTGAAAACACAGTCAAGGCAGGCACTGTTAGTAGAAACAGGGAATGGGAAGAATGTATTTTTCCCAGGGAAGCAGTTTGAGCTTTGTTCCATATCCCCAAACTGGAGACCAGTTTAAAAGTCCTGGTAACCTTGCAGCTATCAGTTCCCTACAAACACATTGCCATGTTGACAAAAGCAGGTGCCTGCCTCCATTCAGCTGTGAAGGCTCATCTGAGTTAAGGGGCGCTGCATGGTAAAGGGAAGGGTTGTCAATGAGCAGCGCGGCTGAGTTGATTTGGCAAGCTGGAGCAGGCTGAATTAGTGTCACGGGAAATACGGCTTTTCCTACCTTGAGGAAAGGGAATGGGAAAAAAAAAATATTCTGATTAACTTTTTTTTGTTTGTTTTTGACGTGGTATATTTTGTTTGTGTCTTGGTTCGGTGTTTAGGTAGGTATTTGAAATCTGTAATAAACTTACTGAGAGCAGCAGAGTGGTCCCTAAATGCTACACATCGGATTTTTTTTTTTTTTTAACACAAATTTTTTTTCCCTCTTTCCAGTTTGAGGGGAGTCTGAGAGGACACAGTTTGACAGGCTGTTATTCTCAGTCTTTTCTCTGATTAATCTTGAAGTGATGAATTTAAATGTAAAACTCAGTTCTAGAATAAAACCACAAAAAATTATTTATCACTATGCTACTATTATTATCAATATGTCACTAGTCATCATGTCCACTATTTTCAGAAAACAAACAAGCAAGACAAATTAGAAACTACCTTGAATTTGCATAGGTAGGTGGGCCCCATCCTAGATATAGCAGTCCGTGAAGGCGGGGTTTTGTGACTACTCTGGAGGCCATCGTCCTGTCACGTAACACTCAGCACTTTCAGTAATAACTATTTCTGCTCTTTCCCAGTCTAGACTGGATTTAACTTCATTTTCTCGGATTTTTTTAACTTTTGGTTTATGTGAATTGGGTTACTCACTAATGAATTTCATTTAAATGCCTTGCAAGTGAAATCGTGCGGCAGCACGGCTCGCCCTCCTTCCTTCCCCAGTGGTACCAACTGATTGGTATTGACAAGAACTCTCGTGCGTTATGTGTTTTTAATAGATCTGGCTATGATGGTTTCCTCTCCAGCAGTTTAGCTTCCTTTCCTTTCAGGCGGCTGTAAGCTATCTTCTGTGATTGCCTCAATTTTTGACTTTTATAGAAATTGGTGTTTAAACTTGTATATAGCTGCTACAATATTCTTTTGCTCTGGTCTGACTTTTCCTATGTTTCTCATTGCACAGGGAATCCTCTTTCTGTGCACTTTTGAAGAGTGGTTCCCATATCCACATGATCTTTTCCCCAGAATAGTGTTGTCTGCTTACCGAGTTCTTACTCTTTATCCCCTCAGATACCCTGTTTTTGTTTTAATAGTTGGTTCACATACATCCATAGACATACAGGTGCTCGGATATGAAAGAGTGTTTCTGTAGTGTGGAAAGTTGTGCAACTTTTGTGTGATACGAATATATATGTTAAGCATTTCTTCTTTGAAACATCCAGAAAGTTAGCTTGCATCAAGTTTTTCCATATTTCTGATGTAGTAAAGGCCTAAAGGTAGAACAAAGATCAGGAAGTAAAGATTTCTCAATTGACAGAGAAAAGCCATTTCAGATTAAGTTTAGGAATATAGGTGGATATCTCTCTGGGCAAGTCTTGGATACTTCCAACTTCCCTGTTGAGGCTTCTTGTAAAACACCTTCAGTGTTCCCCCCTCCATCCGAGCATACTCCAGCGCTGTGCCGCTGCTGTGTGCCCTGCGTGGAGCGTTGGTGCAGTTTGTGTGTGTCAGCTTGTCACTAGGATCTCTACTGCTGCCAGCTAGTTGCAGGTAATGATAGTTTTTAATGCTGCCTTGTGTGCAGTCCCGATTTCCCCGCCTCCCCCCCTCCCCCCCCCCAACTCATATGTATTTGTTTCTCTTGAATTTTTTGAATTGATATTTATCTCAGTTCAGCTTCTCGGTTAGATCTGAAAAGCGGATGTTAGTGTAGAAGTGCTGAATTGTTTAAAAAAAATTGCCATGCATTGCTGTGGAACTGTGATTAAAAGAAATAACTTTTTCTCTGTTTATGTTCCAAGCATGGCGGTGGTAGAATCACTGCTAGTTTTGTATATGCCTATTAACCAAATCAAAGGAAAGATTCAATGGAGTGATTAGTTTTCAATTCAGGCTTTTAAGACTATTGTCTGATGCATTTTGCAGCCTAGTTACTGAAGGGAATATCCAGGATTTAGTTATTTTTAATTCTGATTGGGAAAGTCTTTCCAGAGGCGGAACCCAGATAAAAGCAGGATACTCAAGGAGAATTTAGAAGAAAAGACACTGTGTCCTTAGAAGGCTTTTGTAATTCACAAAGCACAACATCTAATGACTAAATGTGTTGTTAAAGCTCAAATAGCACCGAAATCTCAGAAAGTAGTATAAACAGTGTGATTCTAAGAGGATTAGAAGAAAACCATGAGCACACAAGTTCATATGAGGAACAGAAGCGATTCAAAGCTCACGCAGAAAACATTATTTTAGCCATAGGATGAACCCGGTGTAATTCCTTGCATAATGGATGGGTAGGAGAAAATAGCATAAATGACGGCATTTCTAGAAGAAAATTTTTTTTAAACATTTTTGTAAATAGCTTCTAGAGAAATTGTTGTTTTGAACTGATTATGTTTGGAGACAGGTAAGGAATAATGTTAGTGTACGTATGTGCTGAGTGTCTGTAACCAGATTTGCCACTGTGCAGTGCCACAGTTAGTTTTATCTGTGGTTTTGCCTTTGTACCACACGATTATTACTCGGTTGATAACAGCAGCCCAGTCTGTGCTAGCAGCATGGATTGGTATTTGCTTTTTTGGTAGCGGGTTTGGTGTGTTAGTTTTGGCCCTGCAGATGGGAACTGCCTGCCTCGTGCAACCTGTTTGCCTGGATGTTTTTCCCACCTCTGCCTGCAAGCAGGTCTCAAGAGTTTATGGCTTTGGGCGATGCTGCTGCTCGGTGCAGCACAGCGGGATGCTCTTCCCGAGGAGATGATGTTGGGCATTTGGGCACGATGTCATGGGGGGACACAGGCATCAGGTGGGTCATTCTTGTGCAGAAAAACCCAGGGTGGGCAAAGCTGGTGAGTGCTGGCTGGGAGCAGCTCGGTACACACGCAGCAAAATCTTATTTCTTTTTAAGTCGAGGGGGGCAGTATTCAGTTGATGCTGAATGCATTAGTCATCAGTCAGTGGTGAACCCCCAGCCTCTCCGAGATGAAGGCTCCAAACTCACAAGCTACTGTATGTTCCCCAGGTGTGCTTTATCAACTTCAAGGGCATCTGGTGGATTATTTTTAAGTGTCATGTAGCGTAGCTGTTACTACACCTGGTCAATGGTTTAAGGTATTTAAAGGCGAGAGATAGGCTAAAATTAATAAATTACAGCAGTCGCCTGCATTGTTTCAGGGCACATGCCAAAATGGCAAAATCCAATAGGATAAATTTGGAAAGAAAAAAGCTGCTGCTGAAGCGTTTGTACTTCAGTACTTGATTCTGAAGAAGGACATTGCAGAGTTTTCTAAATGTTTACGTGTCATTTCAAGCGCTCTTATTTAAAACTGGAGCCTACAACCAATTAACATGAGTGAGGAATGAAGCAGAGTCAGTGAACCCTTTCTCTTCTCATTCTCTGCTCTCTTGAGTCTTTGCTTCCAGCTTCTTTCCGTGTCACTGCCCTGTTTAGATATAAAGCGAAGGACAAGAAGCCTCTTCCACGGATCAGACAGAAAGGTTTCCTTCTCTGGCTTCGACGATAAGTACAGCACTCGGAAGATTGCACAAGGGCAAAGGGGTGTTGGAAGGAGACAGTTTGGGCAGTGTATACTGAAGAAAGCCTTTTTTCATTGAAGAAAATGGTTTATGTTTGTGCAATCATCCTTTTATTTATGTTTGCCATGTTCCTTCCCAAATGAAATAACCCAAACCAAGCGGCACACTCAGAACAGGGCAGCAGAGTCCTCCTCTGCCTTTCTCTGCGCATAGCTTTTCATAATGATTTAGTCTGTTCTCAAAAGAAGAGTGTAAATATTGCTTGGTTGGTGTGTTGTTCTGTTTTTAAGGAAAACTCTTGTTATAAGCAAGTAATGTTTGTGTATGTGCTCTGCCGAGCGAGGTGGTAAAGCTTTCTCTTGTCTGCTGGTCTGCAACTCTGGCTGTGGAAAAAGCAAACTTTCTGAGTAGCTCTGCATAGGAAACTCTGCCCCTTGAGGAGTGGAGTTTTCCTCAGCCTATTTACATAATTTCTGCAGCATCAGTACAACTAAGCAAGGGAACAAGAGCATGTTTGCAAATTCTTTCGATTCCCAGCATTCCTGCATTCTTCAGCATCCTCTGCAGTGCCTCTTGCTTGCACTGTGAAGGTTACGTTTCTGCCCGCCTTGGGGGTGCCGTGGGATCTTCTAAGACTAAAATAAGGCTGATTGCCGCAGGTCTTTTTTTGGCCGGGTCCAAAAATGGCTATATAATAAACCATTTCCTATTGGTTGAGCTTGAAACTTGCACACGAGAACTTTGTGTTGATTGTGAGCCTCAAAAACCGTAGTTATTCTTTACTCATAGTAAAATTTTTGAACACAGTTTACAGATGCTTTGTATATAGTTTAATCTAAAAATAGTTGGATAATACTTTTAGTCACTCATGTCCATCTGTCCCCTTTCCTTCTCGCTGAGTGGGCGATTAGATTATTTCCTAACAAGCAAAGTAGTCTGGCAAGTATTTGTATGGAGAGCAACCACTTGGGAATATTAGTGTGAATAAAAATCATTTGTCATTACTGAGTAGAAATGGATGTTACAGTGGATGGAGTTAACACATATTTGGACATCAAAATGTGTTTGCTTATACTGAACTATTTTACTGTTAGAGGCATAAAATTATTTTTTATAAGAAAATTACTAAAATGTAGGAGAGCACGGATTATTTTGGATTATGTTTTTGTTCAGTTTTTGAAGATGGGAAAGATTTCTCTTGAATATTGCACTAGGAAGGTTTCTATTTTGTATGTGTTGCCAAATGTAGTCAGCAACTAGTATGAGCTGTTTTTTGTTTTTGTTTTGGTTTTTTTTTCTTTTTCAATTACTGAAGTCTTTGCAGGAGCTGGTAACTATTTGGGTGCATACGCACACCTGTGTACATAAATGGAGTTATTTAGTGCAATATGTGTTAGGAAAACTTTTTTTTTTTTTCTCCTTCTGCTTTTCAGTGGATGTAACCATTTTGGAAGTCAAACCACTGGAATGTTGATTTTTGTTTGGGGCTTTTCAGAGTGTTTAGAAGTCAGTAGCTGAGGTTTATTTCCAGAAGAAATTTGGCATGGGCAGAAGATTCTGTAATCTGCCTGCTTTGCCGAGTTAACTTCCTGAAGCCTTTTCTGGAGAGCTAAGACGACATCTAGACATCAGGATTTTTATATATAGGTTGTTTTGTTTGTGTATGCTCCTGCTGAATGTGTGCAACTGTCTAGAGGTCTGATGGTATAAGTATTCATTCAACAGGCTTATTTGTTCAAAGGTCTGTGTTTTGGGCTCTCCGCCGGAGCAGTTCGTGTGATGTGGGTAGTGACAGGATATATGCAAAACCCCAGCTCTGCGTGCTCTCCTGTGCCTGATCGCTGCTGCTCTAGGCTGTATACAAATTCAGCGGTAATCACGCAGCTCCTTGAATAGAGTAGGCTGCAAGAGTCGGGAAGGCCCACACTTGATAACATTTTTTATTGTGTTAACACCACTGTTTTAAAAATAATAAATATTAATGTTTCCTATTTTGTCTCCTTATTTCCTTGTCAGCATCACCCTTCTGTGGCAAGAGGCACCTGTAAGGAAAACTTCTGCATATCAATGCACTGCCAATGGTAAGTACCTTTTTAACTGACTAAAGGTGGAGTCGTAAGCCGTCTTGTATTGCAAATAGTATTTTTAGCATAACCACTTTCTAGTACACAAGTGGATTCTTTTTTTTAAGAAACATCTAGACCATTATTCTGTTTGACAAAAATAATACAATTGCATCTGGATTTTATCCTGTGGAAAGCAGGGCAGCACGTTAATTTTGAAGTGAGAGGCGTGACTTGACAATAACACAGCTCATCCTGTTGGTAACTGGTTTTGCTTCTTCGTCTGGCCAAAAGCCTGTTTGGGGCAAGATGTAGCCAAGCTGAGTGCTCTATTGCCCCCACTAGGGTGCTCTCTGCAGTTTGTCTCAGTACTAACAGCTTCTATTAAAAAAAAAAAAAAAAAAATTTATACAGTGTCGTGTATTTTAGCACGTTTGGCAGCATGAGACTAGTGAAGATAAAATCTTAGCTCCAATAGAAAGGGGCTTGGTTGATGCGATCTTATTCCATCTCTGGAATATTACTCAATGTTACAGAGTATTGGAAGTGTGTATTTGCAGGCTGTCTTCGTGGTTTACTTATGCTTCCTGATAGTTGTGCAAATGGAAGGCAGAGGTGAGGTCTGAAGAGAAGGACTGGAACTCACTGCTCCAGCTTTGATCAAATAAGCGGTTTTGGTATTTTGTGTCGTCAGAGTTGAGGTGTACTACGAGAATGGTAATTGCAGCATTAAATTAAGAAATAAATGCATAAAGTGCCAGCCTGAGTTTTGTATTTCAAGCATCTCTAGATCATTGTGCTCAAGGCAGAAGTAAGGGGATAGTATTTATAACCACTAGCTTTGAAAACTCAGTTTGGGATCTAAGAGCTGAGCTGGGTTCTGTCAGTTTGCATGTGGATGTGGATCCAAAGAATATGTAAATAAATTATAGCCTCTGTTATACCTTTGCAACTCCACTGTCTTTGCCCTGTGAGCAAAATGACACTTCAAGAAGAGTTTGCTTGGATTTAACTGCTTCACTTTGAAACGTAGTAAGTAACTCTGACTCTCAAACACATCATGGAGTGAACTGTAATGCAGTGTGTATTTTGCACTAAGTAGAGCAAATGTAACTCTGAAATCAGAAGATCTGCACCAAATGTGTATGTCATTTAATAGCCTGATGTTTAAGCTCAGAGTTGAAATGTGTAAAGTTTATATTGATTTGGAATGAGTTTCAGCTGGTGGAAACAGATTTGTTGAGTGAGGAGGAGTCATTTTTACCTGGTTGTTTAGCCTGGTCTTTTAATTTTCCTAAACCGAAACTAGCAGTGCTCTTAGCCTTTTCTATTTTTGTGAAGTTTTCATTATTGCTGTTGACCTTTTTCCAACAAAAAGCTACTCTGATTTCTTTTTATTTTGTATTAGTTGAGCATGGTTTTAGTTATGATTTGAAATACAGGTCTGTGTTACTGCTTCTCTTAAAAACATGACTCATTCCATATTAACCTAGTCCTTATACTTCATAAAATTTTAAAATGCTGAAAGACTGTACTTGAAATGTTACTGCATTTTGTCCTAATTTTCCCCCTACAAATTATATTAGAAATTCAGAATTGCAGTCTCAAGGGCGTGCTAGTTGTTACAGTGATCATAAAACATACTCAACTGTTACTTGTAGTGAAGTGAAATACTCCCCACTCTTTTCTTTAAGGGCTGCTTTTGTGCTATAAGTTGTTATATTTTATTATTCTAGAGATTTCTAAACAATTACTCATCTCTTAATTAACTTTGAAACAGTTTGAATGTAGATTTAAGAGACAAGCTAGACACATCCTTCATCATCCCAAAAGTAATTGTAACTTAATCTGGTTTATAGTAAAAAAGACTTTTATAGGTTTTTATTATGTTGTTTTTCTCTCTGATGTTTGTAGACAAAGTATGGGCCAGAGGTTGACCTTAAAAAAGCAGTTTGTGTTTTTGTCCCAAACAGGACTTGGTTTAACTTGGCTACCCATGTTCAATACATATATTTCAATCAGAAATACATTTCTGATTCTCTTGAGAAATGATACCAGCATTTTTGATCAGTTTTTTTAGTCATGATTGTCAGTTCCATTTCTTAGTACTTCAAAAAAAAAAAAAAAAGTAAAACACAAGTTACACATCCTCTTTTGTTCTTTCTTTTCTTTTCTATTTGAAAGGTAATTAAAACATGCTTATTTTTTGCATCGTACACAGTATGGTAAATGATAACTAAATAGGGTAAAATATCAGTTACTCCTTAAAAACATACCAGAATTATTGGCAATTTTTTTTTTTTAAATGAAACGTTTGTCCTGTGATACAGCCTGCTAAAAGAGGGTATGGCTGTGTTCAGTTGATGTAAGTTCTCCTTCCCGTTCTTCCAGTCATCTATAATGTTCCTCAGAGTCTCAAAGGAAGGACGCAAAGGCTTAACAAAAAAGGCCTGTTAAGTGAAGGAAAATTAGTATATAATGCAACTTTTTCTGGGATTTCAAAGGTTCATTTAGAGGCTGATAATTGGGTACTTAATCCACAGTCACAAGGACCCATGTATGTGTTGGAAAGGAAAGTCCAAAGTCCTGGACCTTTGGCCTAAGCAAAAGATCACGTCAGGTTTTCCGCAAAGGCTTTAGCAAATTAATTTTCTTGTTATGTTTTGGAACAGGTAGCTTACCTGAGAGAGATTTTCATCGTACTTTGCAAGGTTTCTCTTGTGAGTTTTAGAAGCAAAACAGTTTGCCTTTCTGTCCTCTACCAGTCACTGGAGCAGGCCTGCGTGTATGGGGGTGTGTGTGTATATACGCGTGACTACATATGGGTGTGCTTTTGTGTGCATGTGTCTATATACATATATGTGTACATACATACATAAAAAGGAATGTGCAAAAACCAGGAACTTAAAGAAAGCTAGGAAGTACCAGTTTGTGACTATCATACAGCAGCTTGCTGTGATGGATTTAATTTCACAGGAAGTAACCAAAAAGGGCTACAGAAGAATCGAGCAAGAGAGGCAACATGGTGGCCTTTTGAGGCATCCTAAAAAATGGTGTGCCCAGGTTCTCAGCTCCATCTTTTACTACATGGTTAGTTTGACAAAGATCAACACAGCGATCAGTTACAAATGTCTCCCCTGAAAGAGCACAGAGGATGTTATCATTCATTACAAGCTGACACAGGCAAAGTCTGAGGATGGGCAGTGAGCGCAAAGCTACTTTGTCTCCAGGAAAGTGGGGTCATCAACAGCTAAGTCACGTCCTCAGTCTTTTGAGGGGAATACATAGTAGGTGTTTTAAATCAGTTCTTTTCAATGCTGTCTACTTTTAGATGAATATATCATACCGTGCTTTGAAGGTGTAACCCACCCATTATGTGTTACATCAACTGTTCTTACATGTAAGAGACCTGTTACAGGAGAACAACTCTGCAGGCACTGAGTCTTTTGGGCCAGGAAATTCCATGGGTGCAACACTTTGCGATTACCTACCCAGTGGATTTAGCCCAGAAGCGGCAGGAGTGGTTGGAGGAGCTGGGGAGTCACTCCAAAGAAAAAAGGCCTTCAGTGAAGGGATTGGAAGATGTCTGCAAAAACTTCCCCAAGACTGCAGCAAGACTTTTTCTTTGAACCCCTTTGTGGTGCCTTCTGTAGTCCTGTCCTGTGACCTTACCACTCCTTAGAAGACAGCTGAAGGAATAAATAAATGTAACTATTAGCCTGTGATTCCACAACAGCTAAACCCGTCTAAATGCTGATCTATCTGCCAGGTTAATATTCTGCCAGTCCATTATGTTAAAATGGTTTCATGTAGAGGAAGACAAGCAAGTGAGAAGGCAGGAGCCTGCACCTGGAACTGGAGGAGCTGGGTTTTGGTGTGGAAGCCCTGCCTCTGCTGGTGCCTGCCAAGGACAGCGTGAGGTCCGTGCTGCTAGCTCCAGGGTTTACACTGGAATTGCAAAACTGACTTTGTTTCAACAGGACCTGAATGTCGTCTTACAACTATAAGTATGCACAAAAGAATATCTGCGAGTGGGCAGACCTTTGAAAGATGGTAGAGCTGCAGGTTGGTTTTCGTTACGCTGAGAACAGGGACCCCTGCTCTCCAGAGTTTATGAAACTTGGCAGCACTTAAGATGTTGGCTGCAAGTGACATGAATAACTGCTTCAAAATAAATAACCCTGCAAGACTAACGCCCTTATTCTTCAAATACATGCTCATGTGCATACTTGTATCTTCAAGTGTAGGAATAGTTCTTTTGTGATAGAAATAAGGAGCACTGGCATGCATAAAGCTAACCAAGCTTGAAAGTGTTTTCAATGGTAGGGCCTAAAAGCGCTCATGAAATTTGTTGTTGAGGCTGTTGGTTGTACAGTTTATGGAATACAGCTTTAAAAGTAAAAAAAAATAAAATATGTATTTCTCACAATTTCTGAAATAGTCTAAACTGAGTGACAACATGAACTTTTGGACTGTTCTGCTCCTTCTAAAATCAATGGGTGTTATTATCAATGAAGGAAGGTGAAGTGCAATGTATTTTGTCTGATAATTTGTTACATCTGAACAATTAAATTTCAGAGCGTTCATCCATAAATTCTGTTTATTGGATTAGCATGAATTAGCTGATCTAGTGGTATATGTGTTGAAGAGGAAGTGCTAATAATATGATACAGAAGAAAAATTGTGTGGCGTGGTAGGGTGCATACTGTAATAAGCATTAAACATTTTATGTACTGCTGCATTCTGATCCAATTTTGGAAGGTTTTCTTAATTTTCTGGGTTTTTTGGTTTTGGGGTTTTTTTTGCTTTTTGTTTTTTTGCAGAAAGCAAGTTAAACACGCTAGTAAGATCGCTTTCTGATTCAGAGGGAAAACATCCCTTGCCTCCTTTTTCTACCATTAGTTAAAGTTCACTACTGAATGAATCATCTGAAAGGGAAACGGCTGTCCTTAAAAAAAGAAAATTTAAGAAGTGGTGGCTCTACTTTGAAGTAACATTTGTCAGAGAACTTTCTCTGCTGATTCTCTAAGCATTTTACAGTTCAGAAATAAGCTTTGACTAAGAATTCTCGGCAGAATCATAAATATGTAATTATCTAAGCAGCCAGGATATGTAGCCCCTGGCAGGTGCCCAGTGCAGTGAAATCACAAGAGCAAAGGGAATGCGGCCAGTATCTCAAACTAGGGGAATGTCCTCTAAAACAGGATAAGGGCTGTTGCTGTTCCTTGCCTATTGCCATTCCTAGGGTTTAAATCTTAAATGTACCTGAAAAGAGGCTGTGTCTGCTGCAATAGGTTGTCTTCTGTTACAGCTTTTTTTTACTCTGTGGTTTTTTTCCTTGTCATCTTCCTCCTCCTTTACCTCTCCTGCCTTGGATTTTTCTGTCTTTATACTGGTTTTAGTTCAATAGTTAATAGCAGCAGTAGCAGTGCAGCTAGCATTAGATTATATCTTCCTTGATCAGCATGCCATCTGCTTTAGAGGAGAGGGAGATTTTATATTTCTGCTGGGGGTTCACTGCTATATGCCCGTGGTGAAGTTGTGTAACCTGAAATGACCCTTTCCCCACTCTATTATATGAAAGAATTAGAAATACAATGTTAAATATTCTTGACAGTGACTTTTTGTGTGTTGCATGTTTAAAAAGGTGTACGTGAAGTAGGATGCTGTAGAGAAAACTGAAGGACAGGCTCTTTTGTGTCCAAGCACGTGAATGTTGCCTTCCAGGGAAGAGCAGGGCTTATTTCACAGGAGATCATGTTAATGTGTCACTTCCACAATCGGGTCTTGATCCTGGTTTCCTTGTTGTCAACAGAAAGTTGATGCTAGTTCAAGTCAACAAAAGTAACAGCTGCCCTTAGTTTCAGTGGTGTTGATGCTGGGAGATAATGAATATTGCTGCAGAACAATCGGAAGTCTGTAGGCTGGGGGGAACAATACTGGATATACTGACTTTTATTTGCTTGGGAGAAACTGAGACCTGCTGGCCACCAAAGACCAGGGAACCTGCGTCTGCATGGCCATCAACATAGATGCCAGATCTAGAAGTCTGTACTTAATGTGCCAATTCTCTAGTTCACTGTGTGAATAGAAATAAAAATTGTAGTTACTGGCTATGTGCACCCATATTTGGAAATGAAGGTCATGTGCAATGTTCTTACTGTGATTTAATGAACATACGTAAAAAACTATTCAAGCCAACAGATCTGAATCCTCCTGGGGTTGTATTTGGCATATGGATGTAGGATCAACATCCATGAATTTAATATTTGCACAAATGGAGGGTATTGACATCACATGTGAGCCATAGTTGGAATATTTGTCCTTGTTAATGATATTAATGAAATTTTCCCCTTTCATTTAATTTCTTTTGGCTGCAGATTGACCATATTATATTATGGTCTATGTGTGTTTTAAAAATGTTTTATGATGTGTTCAGGTGTTTCTTATCTGTTTAAAAAAAAAGATAACCCCGTAGCATAAATTAAGTTAAAGTCCAGCATAACAAAATGAAAAGGAGAGGACTTTATTAAAGTAATAAACTGGCAAATGGGCTTTTATGAAATCAGCCATTTCACTCTTTTATAAGCTTCTTTTCTCTATTAGCATAGTTGCCACATTTTGTGAAAATAGGCGTGCAGTTCTGGTGAAGAGAATACAGTAAGTCAAATAACATGCACATAGAAGACTTCTTCATGACTATGACTATGAAGAAGTGATTTTACCTTTGTGCTTATTAATGAGAATCTAGAATAAAGTCAGTGATGATTAAAATGCACAGAGGGCAGATCAGCTGACAGAGAGGATTCTCTTTTCATGAATAAAAGAAACATTTAAAACTATCAGGTACATAACACACAAATTAAGGGGAAAAATAGATGGTCAAAGGTTAAAGAGGGAATGAAAACACAAGTTTTATGGTCACAAGATCAAATGAGGCATTAGTTAATTTTCCTTTTTTTGGTGCAGTTCACCAGGAGTTCAAGTAATTCAACTGAGTGATTGAACTGGAACAGAAAAGAGTGCCAGAAAAACTGATTACTAATAACGTAAACGGAAAAAGTAATCAAATGAACTTAAGAGTTGATGTCAGCATTTCACATTAAAATGCATTTGAAAAGGCTGGAATTCCATCCTAGTTGCATGGAACCTGATTTACATAGAAAACAAATTTGTAACAGCTATTCTTGCAACAGTTGATAAATTATTCTACTAATGAGCCATCAAAATGGATTTAACCAAGAACTGGCTGAGGTGCAGAAGATGTTTTCTGGAGACTGACGATCTGGGAAATGGGAATTAACCTGAGGAGTAGGTAAGGATATTTGATCCCAAGGAAACACTGTGAGGAGGTTACTGTTAATTACATAAACTGCAAAAGGAAATAGCGTTAGAGATGTTGGGGTTTTGCTCTAAATAGAAGATACTGTACAAATTATTTCCTACCATGGGCACCCCTGAGGTGATGTGCTGTTCTCCAGGCAAGATCATTACTGCCTTTTCTCCTGCAGATTCCGTGCTTTTTATGATAAGCAAGTAACTAGTTTGCTTATGAGTTTGTGAATGTGAATGGAGCATAGAACAGATTGTTGGCATACCTTTCCACTAGCCTAATTCTGAGTTTCTTTTATATTTAACTTTTTCTAAAAACAAAATCCTTTTGTGCTGAATCATTCAATTTCAGTTATTACTTAGGTATTTCCTATGCTGTCGCAGTTTATTAGATACCTGGTTGAAAGTCCACCACAGTCAGCGGGCAGACTCCTGTGTGTCCTGTTTTTTGCCTGAAGCTGAAAGCCGTTGTGAACAGGCCGCTGTGGAGTGAAGTCGCTTTCATTAACCCATCCATTTTTCTTTTCCACCATTCTCTTTGCCGAAGCTGACCGAAGTTTCTCAGCAGGTCTAGCTCCTTGTAGCCTCCAGGAACAAGCACTGCCTCTTTTTGGTTTTCAGTCACACATGCTGTGGTTGTCTCTATATTGTGGTCCATGTATTTCAATTGAATTTCCTTTTTTTCCTAACTCAAACTAAATAAACTGCTGATTTTTGTCTTGCATTATGACAGTGTCATGGCAGTTGCAGGGATTACCCCGTTGAGGTTGGCAATACCCCTTGGACTGTTACTGCTTCTCATTTTCATTGGACTGCTTTTTGTTCATCTGCAGTTGGACATGCATTGTAGCATATTTGGAAGAAGAATGAATGTTGCATGGCTTAACGTAACTGTGATCCTCTGAAATATCTTAGTCCTAACATCCCTGTGTCTGGAATTCACGGGAGCTCTAGCTTTGCGTTGGAAGGGAACTGAGGAAAGGTTGCTACTCTGCATTTTGGCTGTGTGTATAATCAAAATAGACATGACTTAAGCAAATAGGCTTCATGGACACCTATAGTGGGATCTGTCTTTTCTTTCTTTCATAGAGTTGGTTATTTTGGATTTTAGACAAAAGAATAAGCTAGAGCTGATCTGTCTAGACTGTGGTATTACACTTGCTCCAGCAATACACAGGAAATCATTAGTGTACTGATGAGATGTTGTAGAAGAACTGTTGAGGTAAATAAGGAGGTTGTTAAAAGGAGGTCGTGTCATTTTGTGCTCATGAGGGATGTGCTGGGCCTGAAGGAAGTTTGTTGTCTTAAGAATTGGTCTTAGCTAACCTTAACGTATTCACTAATGAACTTGGCACCAAAAGTAGGAGTGTGCAGTAAAATTTGCCAGTGACATAAAGTTGGGAGGTTCTGTCAGTATAGGTGAGGAACAGGGTATCCTACAGGAAGAGCTGGATGGTCTTTAGGACTTGAGTGGAAAAAGTGAACTGAAATTTCATAGCACAAGATACATGGTTGTGAACTTCTGGACAGATGTGAATTTTGCCCTAACCTGGGTGCTCCTCTCTTGAAAATGCTAGAGGAACAGAAAGACTTGAGTATATTAGCCAGTAAAATCAAAGGATATCTCTTCACTAGTACCCTGCAGCTTTGAAAAATGTAGTCCTAAAATCTGCGAGGTGAAGAGGTACTTATGGTAGAAATAGGGAAATGTTAATTCTGCTCATGTGGAAGGCAGCACCACTAAATCCCTGTGTGTAGCACTGAACTGCTCTGGTAGACCACATTCAAGAAAGAGGAGTGTAAAGTGGAGCAGGTGCAGAAGAGGACTATGGAAATGGTGAGGGAAGAGCTGAGTCTGTCTTGCAAGAGGACACTGAGGTTGGATGGTTTATTCCCGTAAAATGAAGTCTGAGAGAGGATATAATTGCTTTCTCTAAATACATGAGGGCTTGATAAAGACTTGAGTGAGTACAACTATTTTCTGTGTTAGATTGAAGACAGCACTGGGACAAGAAGAAATGCAAATATCTTGGCAAGGAGTACTTTCAGGCTGGAAATTAGAAAACAGATCTCATCCATCAGGGGAGTAAGATTTTGGGATAATCTTCCCATAATATAATGGGAGGCAAAATAGCATTGCTAGTTTTGAGGTGGACACTTGTTAATAAAGGCTGGGCTCTAGGTGGGAGCCTAACAAGCACAGTTTGTCTGTGGAATAACAGGTTTTGTCTTTGAAAAGTGAGAGCTTAATTTTGTGTAACCTGGAGAGAACATCAGCAATCTTTCAGCATGTTCTGTTTTGCCAGATGAGCAAATTTGACACGTATAGAAGTAAATCATGTCCTTCTCTTAGGAACATGGGACAGAAACTGCCGCCTGGGAGAAAACAATATAATGAATATGTACATTATAGCTCAGCAAATTCAGAAGCACGTAACATGTCGTGAACTCATTTTGTGTCTGATTTGGAAAACAATTTAATCTGTTATGTAAATGTCTTTGAATTTATGCTTTGAAAAGGAGTGTTACATATGTAGATTCTAAAGCTTTCCAAAGAGAACTCGTGGCACCTATATATAGCAAACCTATGAAAAAAACATTCATTTTTGGGGTTCCTAAGGTTCTGTTGTTACCCCAAGATGGATCTGGGACTTTTCTGCACAAGGCATGAGTGGAGAAACATCAGCAAAGGCAAAGCTTGAGCGGAGAGTGGCTACAAGTGCCAAGTTACAGCTGCAGCGGGTGACATCTACTTAAAAAGATCTCAACTATGCAAGACTCATCAGTTAGGAACCCCAGTGCTTGCTTTTGAAGAAAAAGCCTTGCAGCTTAAGCAAAGTCAGTTGTTCCACATATTTTTGTTACTTAACTCATCTGCTGGAAAATCTGCAGTGGTTTGTAGGCACAGTGCTCTGGGTAGGGAAAGGAGCTTGGAGACCCAGGAGGAGATCCCGGTCAGAGAAAAACACACTTGCTTCCTTATTCTCTTGCCCTGGCAGCATGTCATTTGTGTTTTGAACAGTACTACCTCTCTGGGAATCTTCCATTGCAAAATGAATGCATGTCAGAGTAGTTTTTTTAATACGTACATACATATATATAAAAAATAAAAATATATTTTTATATATATTTTTAATATATAAAATATGTGTGTATATGTATGTATGTATATATATTAAAAATATATAACAAAAATAATCTAGCCCTGCCTCATATATCTCTTCTGTCTACATCCATGAAAATTGCCTAGAGGTCAACTAAAAGGGCCTGTTTGGGAACAGAAGTGGGTGAAACGTGACTGCCCGGTGAGAGGTGTTTGTAGCCCTTCCTAGATGGTTTATGGGAGCTGATATCACTGCAGACAATTTGGAAGATAACGCTGTGGCTTGTTTGCACAAGCAACTTGCTGCATACTGTGTCAGGGTTGAGAAACGATAGTATGCCATTATTACATGTGTGGTTTTAGTGTATTTTGAAGAGCAATTTCACGGCTATCTCAACTTTAAATTCACAGTGTGCTATGCAGCACCTCTGCTATCCTGTGTTGAAATCCTGTGATGAGTGCTATAATTAGGAAGCTTAGTTGAAGACTTGGATGGGGGAAACACTCTCATTCCTTAAGTATAGTGGATTTGTCAATAGGTAAAGTGTTCTCTGACTTGCTGTGTATTCCTGGAAGAATTTCATGATAGACATAGTGTGTTAAATGAAAACCACAATGCTGTCAAAAAGCCAGGAATATACTGAAAGGGGGAGGGGGACAATTCTTTTGTAGTAATAGGTAAATGCCAAAAAATCCTCCAAAATGGAGCATTCTGAAGAAGGGGTTTTGATTCCTTTCTCCTATACTAAGTTGCAATGAGAGAAGCGATTGTAGGATCTGTAAAGCATGGACTTTGCTGTAGAAAATGCATCTATTTATCACTTCTAAGCAAAGCTAGGCGAGCTGTGTGGAATTTTTAGTAACACCTAGAAAAATCATTTGTTTTGGGAATCTTAAATCTACTAAATATTTGCTGAATGAAGAAAGAATCCTAGACAGGCAGAAGTGTATGTGTAACATTTTGCCTCACACTAGGATAATGGCTGCAAATTTCTAGAGCTTCAGCTGTTTAATAAGGCATTTGCTAGCTCAGCCCAACAGCCAGAGCCAAGAACAGAAAAAGTGCCTGTTCCCGTGAATGCTTTTTCCTTTCCTCTCTCAGCCTGTTCCCTCAAAATACTCCACTGCTCGCTAGGCTCTAATCTAGCTCAGTACCTGTATTTCTGCTGCATTCACTGGGGCTGAGCAAGGAGTTATCTGTAGGAGGCTGTTTGCTATATGGTTAGAAAATAAGAGAAATCGCATTCTCTCGCTACTAGCTGTATACAGATCGTTTTTTCCAAACACAGAATCGACTGTTGTATAGCTCTTTATCTGTTTTTTTGCACATAAACCAAGGGCTAGCATTTAATCCTCATTCGGTACTACAAATACTTCATTTCACTGACCAGAGAAGTTACTGAATTTAGAGAAAGATGGCAATATTCAACATTGTATTTATCCTAACTCAGAAACAACTAGCACTTTCAGGAATGACTAGAAAAGCTATGTTACATCTCGGCATTTTCATTATCTTCACTCTTCAGTGCTTTGTGCCTCCCACAGAAGAGGAAATTTTTTTTTAATTTTTTTTTTTTTTTTTTTAATGGTATGGCTTAGGAG
>VYXH01006287.1:322891-346098 GCA_013397275.1 Burhinus bistriatus | reverse complement strand
CCACAGAAGAGGAAATTTTTTTTTTTATTTTTTTTTTTTTTTTTTTAATGGGATGTGCTAGGAGGACAGACTCAGCAGCAGCAGTGATGCCGACTATCTGAAGGACCTTGGTCGGTAAGAAGGAGTAGCAGATGGTCTAAGGAAAATATATTAGAACAAAACAACAAAAGTTCTGCACAGGAGATTTTTTTTGTTGTTGACATTTTACTTTTATGTTGTTTATCGACCTTGTCTGGTTAGATTACAATCTCTTGAGCACAGGAATGAAGTCTTACGTGTTTATGCAACGTTAGCACAATAGGGCCCCCATCTAGAAAAAGGGTCCTTTTGGATGCTGCTGTTATTCAAATAAATAGTGGTGGTGATAATGTTCATAATGTCTGGTTTTAATTCTTGTGAAGGCTCCTTGAGCGAAAAAGAGAGGTGCCTGGAATAGAACAGAAAAATTTTAAGTGAAATGAGTAAAATCCCCATGATCTGTTGCATGTGTTCTTTTTTAATTGTGTGTGTGTTTTGTAGATCTTTTTGTACAGCTCCATTTTATCCAAGTGTGTCTAACCACATCAGAGTTTTTACAAGGGTTTTTATCAACACACGTTGTGATTTATACTTGGATAGAAAAGATGATGAGTACCAGAGGTTTTTTGTTTTTATATAATCCTGGCCTCGTAGCCTTGTAATTCCCTTGCTGTCTGTTTTACAGTGCAGAGAAGTGATACAAACTCTGCACATAGGCTTGTTTGGCTTTTCCTTCCTTCTCTACAAGTCATCGAAGCACACCTGCGTGGGTTGCCACCCGCTCCTCTGCCTGCATACCTGCTCATTGTCTTCCGAGGCACTGATTTGTAGTCGCTTTGGTTTTGTTTTGTGTTTTGGGATTTTTTTTCTTCTCGGATTTCAGTGTTACAGATGGAATTGAGGGGCAGGTGAATTGGTTACGTATGGCTGTGCTGTGAAAAACACAGCTCATTTGGGTCTAGAAACTGGGTCAGGTTTTAATTGCATTGTCAATGGTAGTTAGCGCTTAAATAGTTTACTTCTCAATATAAAAAGGAACAAAATGTATCTGCTATTGTATTTTTCTAGCACTTATAGAAATATAGTATGTATGTATAAATGTAAGGTACAATAGGCCTAGAAAGCCCTACAAACCTTTAACTACTTGCAAGTGCTCTCAGTTTTCTTCTTGACAAAATGAACTCTTTTTTTTCCAGTAATATATGGTGTGGCATATCTACAGTGAACCTCTTTGCCATCTGAGTGTTGCTGTTCTGAATAGAGAGAGGTTTGCTTCACCTGAGGCAGAAAATAACATTTTTTATATACTTTGAATAACGTTTGTAAGAGTCTAGCAGATTTAGGAGCCGAAGTCAAAGCCTGTGATCACTTGGCAGTGGTACCTCATTCTTCAGCCTCTGATTGCCTTCCATAGCCTGAATCCCACTTTTGCCCTCATCTTTATCCGCGGATGCTGTATAAGTGAATAACCATGTCTGCTTCTTGCTGTACTGCACGGGGTCGTCGGATTTGGCTCTCTTCTCAACTGCAGTTCAGGAGAAGGATAGGATGGCAAAGGATTTATTGTTTCTGTAGTTATATAATAGAGTGTTCAGTTCTAATAATTTCAATTCAGTTAATGTATTAACTGAATTAATTTGGTTAAAGTCAGTGGAAAAGCAGCTTCCCTGGCATCTTTGGCGGGGAATAATCTTATCAGGAGATGCACCTAGATTGACCGTGAAGTCCGTTGTTTATCTGGTAGAAAGCAGCCCTCAGCCGTGGCAGGGAACCCGTGGCATATGAAATAACTGCCTGAAGACATAGTACTTAGAAATGGGTATTCATCTATCAGCGATAGGGGTTAAGTGTCTGTTATCGGCTTGTTCTTTTTGTGTGGTTTGAAGAAGTTTTTGTTGCGGATTTTTTGAGTGGTCTGTATGAGCCAGGACTTCCCAGAAAATCACTTGCCTTCATCTCTATCACATACCCAAACCTTTAAATTCTATCCCAATTTCTATTAAGAGTAATTAAACCGTAAAAATGATGTCAAATGTCCTTCCCTCTGTAATGCCAGCTTTGCCTAGGATAAGTGTAACTAAAAAATACTTTTAAAATTAATATAATCTTTTCCTTCTACTGGTAGTGTTTCCATGTTTTAAGATAAGCTGTTGTAGTAAACTGATTTGGAATAGGAGAAAAATCAGAAGATACAAACTAGGCCTTGACTTGGTGCTGGTTTGTTATAAAGCACGTGGTGTGGTATTGATTGCAGCGTTACAGCTACAGAGGCAAATTTGCTTACCAATATCTGTGCTCCAGTTTTTATTCATGGCTCTAAGACATGTGGATCCCCACAGCCATTGCTTGAATGACATTTGCTGGTAGTAGAGACTTTCACTTAGCTGGTCAAGCCCACCCTAATCCTGAAAATTTTTTATGATCTCCTTAAGGTTTAAATATTTTCAGCATATATAAAGGGAAAGCCCAGCAAGGGATGGATGGGACTGCATTCATCTTTTCCTTCTTATCTTCTTTTAAAGTACCTCGCAGCTTTCCTGCTTACGTGTGTGACAGTTATTAGAAAAAATAAAATGTACAATGGCTCTAAAAATATACCATGTGATAAAAGTGGCTTTGGATCCCAGCTGGCTTCGTATTTTGTTTCTTCTTGCAGCTCTTGTTTCCTTTTCTCAATTTTGACTCCTCTAGTTTTTAATAGGAGCAAGTGTTAAAGTGAATTTTAAGATAAACGGAGAATTTAGGAAATGGAAAAATATGGACAATCCTGTTCCCAGATAGCAAATGCTGATCTTAACAATTCAGGATTCTCTTCACTCCCCATGGACTTAAAGGTGAATCGGCAACCTGCAAAATTAGTTGCAGCTACAATTGATTTCTTCATACAAATACTTTCGTATGCATAAATACATGAGAAATTAAACAGCTGGCACAGGGCCCTTGGTTTTGTACAAATCTTGAGGCTAGGATGAGGGTTTTTTTTATTTTTTACGAGAATAAAAGAGCTAGCTGTAGAAGGAAGTTCTGTAAAAGGCATTATTAGGAGGAGTGTGCTCCTGCGAGCTGATGGAAAGTGGTGTGATTTTATATCAAGAGGAAAGATGAGCAGCAATGATTACTGTGTTTCACTTCAAGTCTATCTTTCAGACATTTCTGAGTATTCCAAATTAATCTGCTATAAAACTGTTAAATAGACAATTATCCACCAAAACGTGAGCACAGGTCACCTCTTGTTGAGGAGATGATGTTCCTTAGTCTTAAGCTTGTTCAGAGAACTGTTTCTATGTAATTCTTTCTCTATTTCTGTTTCCTTTCTGTGACAGACATAGCCGAAACAATGAATCCCGCGTCTCTCTCAGCAGAAGGCTTGAGGCAATTTAGCGTGTATTGCCAGGGTTTCTCCTGCCAGCTCTCCATCTTCAGTGAGCCTCTGCAGGATGCGTTTTTCCGCTTTTTCTGCAGATAGTGTCAGGCATCTGGAGAAAGAAAGGGAGGAGAACTGTTTTCAAGGCAAATCACAAAACACAAACCAGAAGAAAACTCAGCTGAATAGGCCTTATCTTTAAAAATGTAACTCACCGGAGTGACTTTTGACCTCCCCTGAAATCCCCAACGTCGTCTAGTTTTGCCAGAGAAGTCCTGAATTACATCATTTGCAAAAGCTGCAGAGAAGAGGTGTCCCGTGCTGATTGTACTCTATTTGTTTTTTCCGTGATAGAAGAGAAGCCGGAGAGGGACCTCTGCATTTCAGTAGGTAGCCACGTATAAAGTGCATCTTCTGTCTCGGGGAGCTGGCAGTCACTGGGGGACTTGATGTGGACCCAGTGTGGTTTTGTGCAGGGTATCTTACGCAGGTGCATGCACCTTCCCCCACTGATTGACACGGTATGTTGTTAGAGAGGTGGTTTCTCCTTTGGCAACTCTTCCATGTGTGTACCACATAATGATGAGCTAGTATGTTGTATTTCATTTCACCGTGCATTGCTTGTAGTTCTAGCAATCAAAGCTAGTGTCTGGATGGGAAATAATAAAATCAGATCCAGAATTTCCTATTACCATCTCCTGGACGCTCACTTCTCCCAGCATCACTGCTGGACAGGACCTTTTAAGATATGGCTATGCCAGTGTCCAACCGAGCTTCATACGTGTACATCACTTGACGCTTTTTTTTTTATTTCTGTTTGTGTAGACTTTGATATGGAAGAATGTTTGCACCAGTTCATGTGATGTAATGAAGACTATTAAAATCTAATATGACTTTTGTAGGTATAGTTGCCTATAATGAAAGTTAGGTGTTAATTTGAGAAGGCACACAATAGGGGTATTATAATTTAGCAGTGGCTGACATGTCTCTCAAAACTCAAAGTAGGTTGTACTATAAATATAGTCTCTTGTTTTGCAATTGACATTTTGCTAGTGGGTGGCTAATTGCTAATTTGAAGGGAAATAGACCAGAGATCTAATATTAATAACTAATTAATAGTTATGTGGATATTTAAAGTCTATTTTTCTGCTTATTTATAGGCATATATTATTCATCTATGCTGTGCATCCTTCTTTGCATATATGTTTAATTCTGAAACTTTTGCTTCAGTAACATTCACGCTTATGTGCCTTTGCAATCAAAAGCTTGAAAGCAAAGTTTGTCATATTTCTGAAAACCACTTTCTGAGGATGGCGATTTCAAAGTAATGGCACTTAAACTATTTTAAAAAAAGCCTCCCTCTGAAACCAAGGCCTAAGAGGAAAGCCAATGATGCGTTGCCTACGTATCACCTTAATTTGTGAGTCCTCAATCAGCATCAGTACTATATGTTTTCCTGTGTGTACAGTAAAACATAGGAAAGTTTTTGGGCCTCTATTGGCAGTGGGAAGCTCATAAATAAACTGAAGAGGAATAAAACAAGAAGGGGCATCTCACAAGAAGCTTGATCCTTTAGGATCAGAGTAAAACATGCATTCAAGTGCACGTCACTTTTCACAGCACATGTGTTAGTGTACCAAAGAGGTGTTACGTTCTGGTTTGCTCTGATGGGAAAAATTTCCACATAGATTTGTAGCTCTTCCACTTTTTCACCTTGCCTCCTGCCTTCTCTCTCCCACTTACACTCATCTGTAAATTAGTAAGTGTATGTGATACTTGTCGGTTTAATGAATTCTTACATGAATTTATAATAAGGCGGGAAGATTATGTGAGAGATGCATTATACTTTGCATGTGCTTGATATTTTTAGATCTGTTTTGTCACCTAGCCAAACATTTTTTTAAATGCATTCCACGAAACTTGATAGAGCAGTGCTGCGATACCGTGGGCTGTGACTGCTGACTGCGGAATTTGTGTGCGTCGTCTTTGCATCTTATCCCTCTTGTGCAAGTAACTTTGCTGTGTGTGTGCTCAACTCATGGGGAACAAAAATTGTTCCCCCACTGTCTCTGGAGTTTACATTATTCATTTAGCTAGCTGTCTTAGGAGGTTTAAGCTGTGTCCTAGAAAGTCTTTACTATTGCTGCATTAAAACTGCTGGCTGTTGTCTGTGAAACTCGCCTGTTAGTGGAAGCATCGGTGGTACCTTCGACCACATGCTGCATCTTCTGCGTTAAGGTCTTCTCAGCATTTTTTGCAAGTGTGAGGAAGAACTCCTGTTAGTGCCGTATGTCTAATGACAAGCAGATGTACTTTTCTGCCTTTTAATATAATACCCTGTACTTTGGAGGGTAGGCTGCTACAGCTGTTTGCTTGTTGGAGGGCATGGTTGTGGATGATAGAGGAAGCATAGCGCGGGAGCTTTCAGCTTTCAGAGCCCTCCTGGCAACTGCCAGTGTCCTTCCAAAGGTGATGAGCTCTTTGTATTTTATTTCTGCTGGTGGTCTCCCCAAAGCTGTATCACTGTGTGTGTTTCAGTGTAATTCATAGCGTTATAGTTGTGAAAGAAACAATTAAGGATAGACAGGCTCTCTGCAGCAAGCTTCTTGCTTCCATTTTCTTGCAGATGTTCAAAGATTTCAATTTTAAGGTGGGTTTTGGTTTTTTTCTGGCTCTTATGTACTTTACTGTGGACAGTACTGCTCTGAGCAGAGAACCAACCCAAACCAACTTGTTGTGTTACTGATAGAGCGAGCTTAGCTGGAGAGATTGGTGTTTCAGGCATCGCTTGGGATCCAGGCCATTTCAAGAAGTGCTCAAGGTTCAGTTATTCTCCATTGATAAAATGCAGCTGGTAGTGTTTCTCCAGTTCACAATGGTCTAAGGAAGAACTGACACTGCTGCAGCACTGGCCTGCTCCGGTGATGGGAGCTGTGTATGAAGGCAGATGATGAGGCCCACATTGAAACTCTGCAGGACACTTGAAGCATGGTATCTCTCATTTCACTGTTGGTTTGAGACGTGTTGGGAGTGACTGTCAGTGGTTTGTTTTGCAGTTTTTGTCTCTTTATGTTTTTCTGACTCTTTGCACGACAGTGCTTGGTTTTATTTTCGGTTCCATGTGACTCTCGGAATATTGTATCTACGCACGTGCTTATTGCATACAGTCCTGTATGTAACTTGGTCTTGTTGATTTCACTGTAATCATGAGAATCTGTCACAGGATGCACACTTAATCTGCCAAGATTTATAGACAAATTTTAAGATTCTGTAGTAGTTTAAAAGAAAATGTCTAATACATTAAAAAATTACAAAAAAATCTCATGCATTTGAAGTGGAACTTCAATGTTTTCTCCTCTGTTAAGAAGTATATCTGCATCTGGGCAATCCTGCTTGTCCTTTAATATTTACTATTTTCTATCAAAAATAGTAAACCATATTTGTCAAAGTACTAATATAGCAGGCTGCGACACTTTAAGCATCTTAAAAATTACCTGTATGCCAGTCCTGGTACTGCAGTGAAAACATCTGTCAAATACCGTGCTCTGGAAATATTAAGCAATGATTCCTGTACAAAGTTCTCGTGTTTTGAACTGCTGCTGATCTACCAACAAATTCAAGGAACTTCAAAAGTCCCCTGAAGGATTGCAGGCAAGGACAATAGACAGTTGCACGTGTTGGAAGTAAACAAGTTAAATTCATGAGTAACTGTCACACCTAGGTAGGTTTTAAGGTACAAGACTTTTTAATGGCTGGGTTTCTTTGGTTTGGATGCATAGACTTGGAATATATCCTTCCATCTGAATGGATTTTTGACTTTTTTTTTTTTTTCCGAGTTTGTCTCGTGTTCCCTAAGTATCTCAATACGTGCTTCTTCGGGGTTTACAGGTCTTGAGATGGTATTTTCCTACACAAATATGTAACTTTCTGAATAGCATCAAAAATTAGTGTCCTTTTGCAAACATTTTTTTTTTATCTCATTATTGAAAGCCCATTGAATCTGGGAATTAAGTAATGCAACTTTCTGTAAACATGCATATTTTTCAGTGTAATTGGAAGATGTTTTGGATTACTGTCTTTAAGCCTGTACAGCCAAGAAACCAATTATAGGCATGGTTAGAAAGTGATAGCGTGCATTAGTCAGATTATAACAAGATTCCAATAATGTAAAATTGCTGCACGAGAAATAAGTTTGTATAGATTTTGACAGTTGTTGCCTTTAATAAACTAAATTATTAAGCAATACACAGCTGCAATGCCTCCAAAATTGCAGAAAAACAGACTCTTATTTCCTTGTCTCAAATCTTTTCCATAGAGCAGCACCACGAGCGTTGGTAAGTCTAGTTTGAGTTGTTTCGTTGACTTTGTGAATCCATCTGTCCCAAGATGATTTTTGTCTCCGTAAGCAGATGATGCACAGATTTTTGCTTAGTCCTGATGGATGCATTCACAATCTTCTGGGCTGCCATGTAGTAAACTACGGTTTGGGGGGTTTTTCATGTCATTTATGAATAAATGGTGACTAGATTAATGCTGCCTGTTTATTTTCACTACAAACCTGAGCCAGGAATTTAACTCAAATCTCCTGAAAGTGCAAAAGCTATCTCTGTTGTAACTCCATATACCTATTGAATTGCAGCTCTGAAATCCAAGAACCTGTCTTTCCCTCTAGTAAAAGTGTTACTACAATGCTATAAAATAAAGCAAAATTACCTAAGTTCTAGAAATCAGGCTATTCAATCAGCAGCTTTATTGTGCTTTCGTATCCTGAGCTATCTTCCAGTTGCAGGTTTGAGAACCACTGTGGCTGCCAAATGACGTTTGTATCTACATCAGTGAGTTTCTATTTTAGTGATACGGACTTTAATTAGATATGACATGATTATGATATAACCTGCTTTCGGTCCAATTTAGGACAAAGTCCCACTATTTTTCCATGCATTAAAGACCAGTTTGAGGTGTGAGGTGTATACTCCATCCCAGAAGTTCAACTTGATATTTATTCAAAAGGAGCTGAGGCTTCCGCAAGACACAGTCACTACCCAGCAGTTTGGCTCTTCCCTTCTCACAGTCCAAGAGCAGTGAGGGCAGACCTTATTTCTGAGTGTCCTTGGCTGCTGTCACTTGCGATGTTTCAGCTCTTGCACTTTTCTCCTGGGAGAGCATGGTGGCACTGACTTAATGGGGGTAAATGGAAAGATGAAGACTGCTTGTTTTCTGTATTTGTAGTGTGGGTGAACCTCTGGTCATGAATTCAGAGGCAGGTATGTAAAGTATGTAGCAGCCTTTTGCACTGGGAATGGTCACCGTGATGATGGTTGGTGCTGTAAAATAAGCTGCTATAGATTACGTGTAGAATGGCAAGGAAAAAAATAGATTTATTTACTAAATTTTAAAATGGTAAAATTGAGGTTTTTCAGAATGACAAAGACGACTAGCTTTACAGTGCTTTTGAGTGGCTTACATTTTGAAGGCTGCTTTCTCAGGAAAAAGAGATGCAAGCTCCAGAGATCATTTTTAATGAGAATGCAAAGTACTGCCTGTAGCATTTGCAATACCAGTCATGAAAGAATACTAGTGGAAGCAACCTTTAAAAAAATGAAATGTTTCTGCCCTCCAGTTTGGTAAAAATCATTCCTGTGTTTGATTTTGTTCACTGAGAATATACATATAAGGCCTAAAGGCTTTAAGCCAAACAGTTTGAATTATGGTCAGGCCAAAGAATTGGAATATCTCTCAAATAGAAGGAATGAGAATTTTGGCGTCTTGTTTCCAAAATAGTCTGACCAAGTAACTTTATAGAATTGTATACAAGTAGTGTCCTGTGATAGGCAGTACATAAGCAAGCTATGTAAAAACAGCAATATGCATCAGCTCCTTGAAGATATGCCACAAAATACTAAAGAAAAAAAAAGGAAAAAAAGGAAGAAAAAAGCGTGTCTTCCATGCATGAAGAATAATGGGACAATAGGAAATGCAGGTCACTTTGTTCCAGTTCTTTAATTCTTGCGTTGTTTTCATTTAGTGTTTGAAAGACGTATCTCATCTGAAGAACACACAACACAATAAAGCTCAAAAACCTGTCTGCTCAATATATGCAGCAGTCAAAGCTCATATAGATGTACATACTGCTTTTTCCTTGATGTGCCCTCAGTAGCTAGTCAAACATAAGACTTTTTGAGCATCTTTGGTGTACTCTGAAAATATCCTCTGCACTGGTAATGTATGACTTCTTAAAACCTTAAAAGGACAAATTATGGAAATGACAGTGGATAAGGAAGAGAAGAAAACATGCACGTTCACTTGCGACATTGCCTGGAGGTAGTCAAAGCAGAACATTAGCGTTTTACAGATGAAGATCTTAAACTTCATAGTTTCATTTTCAGAACCTGGAATAACTGTTTTGCTAACAAGTAACGTTTAATAGTACAGTTACACTTGAAGATGCAACACTGCTGAAGCTTTGCTTGTCTGTAGCATTTTAATCCGTGTCTGGTTGTCATCTGCCTGGGGAGCTTTATGGAAAATGTTAGTTGTCTGGGCTATAAGCTTATGGGATAAAATTTTCCTGGTGGTTTTTTTTTGGTTTGGTTTTTTTGGTGGTTTTTTTTTTTTTAACTTTGATCTTGACTTTTTCTNTTTTTTTTTTTTTTTTTTTTGACCCAAAGAATTCTAAGCTTTTGTAATGCTGAAACTTCCCTGTATACATTTTGCAGTATCTGAGTAGTCTTGCTCAGAGTACCTTTTGACAGGATTAGGGCTGTTAGCGGTTTTGGAGTCTTACTCTGCGGTAGGTGTTTCTGTTTTCTTCTGAAATGACTATGGCTGCTATTATCAAGGAAATACCACTTTTATCATGTTTACTTTGTGATCATAAGTATTATTCAGTGAATTGTGATCTTAAACTTTGCATGTGATAAATGATTTATAGTTTATTTTATGATGCTCTGTTTGGTTGTAGTGCGTGTAAACTGTTGGATTACGACAAAATATTTAGCAATTGGTGCAATCCTACTTGAAAATTCAACAGATTTGCTTACATTTCGTAGAGCCATTCTAAGAGGCTGATGTGAATTTTTCAGCCGAAGACTTTGTTGTCTAAGCTGCCTCCTGTTAGTTGTGTTTTTCTCTCAGGTGTGGCAAAAAGGGATCTGTGGTTCTGTTTGCAGAGACGAAATGGAGAAGTAAATCTTGTTTTTGTAGATGAACCAACCCATATTTTGTTAACATATTACTTGGATTTCAGTTTCTCTGCTGGTGACATTTGTTGGTTGGATGGTCTTTGAAATAGAGGGATTAGCGGGAATAAGTGGTAGCGAGCAGATCAGATATCTCCGTGGTAAGATTTGGGTTTATGTAAATGGAGGGAGAAGCAGACCAGAAATTATGCTGTGCTCATAGGCCAGACTAAAAATAAGGCCTTGTTCATGCTTTGGGCTCTCTGAAGATCCAAATGCACGCATTGCTTTAAGTTCAAGAGACTCTTACATTTTTATTTAATGTCAGTTTATACTGAATTCTTTTTCTGTACGCACACGTTTCATAGCCTTAGTAGCAGTCTTTGCTATAGTCATACAGAAAGAAAACAACATGAAATACTATTAACAGGTGGTCTAGTGGGGAAGACAGCAGTAAACAATGCTTCCTAAAAGCAGATCATTTCTCTCTCCCTGATGGGCCACATTCAATTTATAAAATGCAGATCAGTACTTTTTACGAGCACATAATTTACTTTTTTGTCTTTTTTCCCCTAACTATATGTGATTTAATATCAAAACAAGCAAATACCCTAGACAGTCATTCAAAAAAGAAATGCTACTTCTTTGTTAGAAATCAGTTTGGGTTTTTTTTATTTTTTTATTTTTTTTTTTAAATAGCATCGGCTTAACAAGTCCCAATCTAATAGTAGTAAGGATTTCAGTTACAAGTCATGGAAGAGAAGAACCTAGAATGAAAATGGCTGCCCAGAAGCTTGGGAGGGTTGCAAACAAAGCTATCATTTTAAGAGATTAAGTCAGTCTAGTTTGGATAGCTATATTCCTTTAATTTAGAGAAGTACAAGACACACTCTTCCCTGTATTTCTTTCAGTTAGCAAAATGAAAAAGGCTGTGGAAAAACCCCCACCCATAAAATGGGTGAATAGGATTTAGTGCTGATCAAGGAGCACGCCTTTGAGGCAAGTGAATCCAGCGTGGCCTTCTGCGGTACCCCGTCCTCCAGCTTTGCCGATACTAATCAACTACTTCAAGGAAGAGTGTGACATTTTCACAGAATCTTTTTAAATTTACCATTTCTGTTGCTGTCCTGTGCCAAAACAAGTGTGGTATCTTTACATGTGGCATCATCACATGCATTGGTGGTAGTGTGATATTTTTCCTGCTCTGTAATTCCTGTAATTCTGTAATTCCTGCTCTGTAATTAATTTTGAAATGAGGAAGCAATGTGTATTTTTGTATATGGTTTTATGTGCATAGATATTTTAAGCTGCAGAGGGAAAGATTTCATGCCACGATGCACAAATTCTTACAGAGTTTGAGCATTTTAGTAACAGATACAGTTGTTAAGCTTGCCAGTTAGCGTCACATAAAATGTTGGGTTCTCAAAATCATCCACACTTTTGCAGTGTTTTCTGTTCTTGTCCTCTCCCCGAGGCCGGGAAATCTCTTTAGCCCTTCCCTTCCTCCTCAACTCTTACATTTTTCTTTAATGAGACTGTAGGTTTGCAGTTTGATTCTTTTCACATTCTCTGAAATACATGTAGATAGGCATCTTGTAAGAAAGAAAAATAAAAGACTGAGCATGTAACTACGAAGCAATCCACAGCGTTACCGCGGAATGAGTTTCACGAGTGGATATAGTAAGGGAAATTCTACCCTGTGATTATAGGTAAGCACCCTGTGACGTGCTTCATTTCGTCACATCGCTTGGTACTAATATAATTAAAGGTGAAGTTTTCAGCCTACATGCTACGCATTGTGTTCACGTCACTAACATATTAAAAAAGGAAAGTGAATGTGTTCTCTCTATGTAATCTGTAAGTCTTTGCCGCATATGCAATGAATTTTACTCTTACTTACTAATTTGAAACAGCATAAAAGTGTTTCCAAGATAAATATAGTTTAAGGGATTCTCTGATGGTCGCATTATGCGATGTAAGTGACTGCAGAAGTAGCTGGCTGTTAGGGTTCATCTGAAAAATTACTTTGGCCACTTTGTCATTCTTAAAAGACCTGTGAAGTTGGGCCATGCATTAATTTTTGCTGTGCGCCTCTCAGCCCTCTCCATCCCATGGCAAATTAGTTAACTGTGAACAGGTTTCCTCTTGTTGTAGGGAGGCTAATGCAATGATGACTTTCTAGCGTTCTGTGTACCTTGTGCTTTTGTGTACGCTCTGTGGGGAACTGTAGAGAGGAAAGGAATTCCTCTTAAAGCGGCTTCTGTGAGGGTGTGGTGGTGCACTGCTCTCCTGTAGGGCCTCCTGGTTCTGCCTCCTGCTTGGCATCATTTTGGGGGTAGTACCAGTTAGTTACTTGAAACAGAGGTCACTCTAAATGAATGCAAAATACTTAATGTAAACGTAGAATGCACAAAGTTCAAAGCACGTAAGTGTTGAAACTTATTGTTTCCTCTTGTTTGTTTAACTGGCACGATCAGCGTCCCCTTTTAACAATGTTTTGCACTATCATTCATCTTGGAATTAAAATTTTATAAGGGCGTTAAACTTTGCTTCTGATTTTTTTTTTTTAAACTAAATTTTAGTGATACAAGAGATATATACAGTTAGGTTTGCAGAAATGATCAAGGCAGTGCATAATAGCCTAGCAGAGAATTAAAATTACATTAATATAGGGTCAGGACCTTTTCACTTATCTTGTGAGCTACTCTTGGTAAGTGTTGTTACAGAGAAGGACCAGGATGCTTTTCAAATCCACAGTGGTGATACTGGAGTGTTTTTCTTACAAATGTAGTAAGGAATTAACTGACTTTGTTATGAGGAAGCTGGTGATCTCCAAGTGATGCTTTGTAGCCTTTACTTCTCACACCTCTAGGTCATAGTATTTATAGTATTTATATCTTCTCATTCTGAAAAGGAGAACTGTTAATGTGTAAATATTAATTAAATAGTAATTAAACAAATGCTGCAGTTTCCCTGTACATGGAGGAGTGTAGTGCCATCAGTGTTCACTGCATTCTCCCTTCTCTCGCCCAGGGCCCTTCCCATACTTTTGGAGACTGATGTCCACCCAGCTGTCTGGGGCTCTGCAGGAAGGAGGGAGGAGAAGGTTATTTGAATCTCGTGGGAATTTAAACATGGAAAATGATCGGTGACCAAAATATTCTGTAGTTGTACAATCAAAACAAAGAAAAAACATTTTCAAGTCTTATTCAGCTTAGTAACAGACTAAATAGCAGAGGGTTTCTTAGAGGTCAATGATTATTTTTAAGATGAGAGAAAGTCTTAAGTGCTACGTGCTGTTTAAGGCATGTGTTGCCTTCCTTGGTTTTAGTTCTTGTTTTAAGGAGGTCGTTGGGAAGTTTCAGTGTTACTTGTAATGTATTTGGTGAGCCTTTGTGGCTGGAGTTTAGTATTTAGAAAATAGTTTGCCCTTTTCATGATCCCCTTCCATTTAGGGCAGGGTTATCTGTTTTACTCTTAAGTATGTCCTGCTTCAAACAGCATTTTTTTGATACGTGGATTCTTTTCTTGCAGTGCCCAGACAGTGTTCCCGCGCTTTTACCTTCAAACTTTTCTCTTTAATCCCTTAGTTTACACAAGATTACTCTCTAATGATTTCATCTGTAATGAATATTGGTGGTAGGAACTGCTATGTTACACAAATGTGGGATCAGTAATTGTTCTGATCACAGGTGCATAATGTACTTAACTCCGAGGAAATGTTTAAGTTTTGAAGTCGCTTGGGGAAATGTACTCCATGAAGGTATTTTAAGGTTTCTTTCATATAACATGTTCTTTTTAATTTGTTGGTATTAAATTCAGATCCAAAATGGTCAATTTTGAAAACACTGGCTGGTTTGATCATGGCCTTGTGTTTCCTATTTTTATCTTACTATTGAGTCATTTTAGTTGTATACTTTAGCTATTTTAGTTGTATACTTTAGCTAACACTAAAATAAGCTACTGCATCAATACTTTGCTATTTGTAAACTTTAATCTGGATTTTCATAAAGTTCCCTTTTGTCAATATGAGCAGCCAAAAAGAATAGAAACTCCAGTAAAGCTAATGCTGTATTCAGTGCTAGGGCTTTGTTTTCAACTAAGAGAGTGAGAAGAGAGTTGAAACTGTGCCTGTAATTTTTAAAACATATTCCATGTAAGTAATCAAAAGACGGTCTTTAATTTTTGTTTGTTTATTTTCTTATCTAAACATATATGGTAATCAGTAGGAAACAATGTTGTTTTAATGCTTTCAGTAAAAGACTGGTAGAAAAATAGCTTTTATCCTTTTTTCATCCTTTAAAATAAATATTTATAGAAACTATCATAATATGGTTTGTGTTACAGGTGGTGTAATACCAAGGGCTGTACTGCTGCCACATCTCAATTTTGTGGGGTTTCAGAGAGTAGTTCTGGTAAGGACACTCAATGATTTATCTATTTATTTGTCATAAAAGTGGACTGAGAGTTTGGTACAATTTAGTATTAGTAATTGCAATTACATGCATTTACGGTATTTTTCAGATACTGGGTTCTGCAGTCCGCTGAATCTTTACATTAAGTGTTCTTTTATTCAATGGTCTTTAACAGCTCCTTTTGGAGCTGTTACTGTCTCGTGTAAATCCATATTCATTTCGTTGAGAGTTGTTATAACATCAAATCACAGCATGGAAATATTAATAAATAGACCTTTTAACAAAACACCCTGTAAAAACTGTGTTGTCTACTTGAACTGTGGAGTGACTATTGCCTTGGTGTGTATCAGTTTTTTAAAAAGGGAGAAAAGTTACTGTGTTTTGATTATGGTATGGTTTTTTTCAAGTACTGAAGTAGGCTTCCTAAAGGGAAACATGAATATGTGGTTCAGAGGGCAAATATCCAGACCATGAGCTGTTACTAGTCTCCTCTTCTTAAATTTAATGTATAGTCACGAATTTGCAATTGTTTTCTTTAAATATATATAACTGCAATCCCTCTATCATTTCTTTTGATTTTACATACTTTCCATAAACATATTTTCTTATCTCTTCTCCATAGCTAGAGTTACAGGGGAGATGAGATTACTTTTTCTAATAAAGGGAAAATTCATTCTGAACCAGTCTACCAACAGACACGCTTAAGTATTGTGCAAGAGCACAATTGAGTATTTGTTCTTTGAGCAGTAGATAACTGATACCACATTTGTATCTGTAGAATTTTTAATATATGCTGTAATTTAACAAATGTCTTGTGGGTGTNTTTTTTTTTTTTTTGTAACAAATACTTACAATCCCTTAAAGTTTTTAGCAAGCTCTATCTGTGTACTGTCTTAGGTCTATAGAGGGCACTCAAAGACAGAGGGAGTTTGTTTTAACAAACCTTATCTTGCAAGTAGACCCGTGCAAGGTAGAGAAGGATATTGCTGACTGTTCTTTATGGCCTTGCTCTTGCAGGGAACTATTGTACTGGCTCTGCTCCAACAAATCACTTAAGCAATTGAAGTCAACGGGTCTAGAATATGTTTAAATATTCTTCTGGATTGATCTGTATCTATGTATACTTTCACAAGCTCTTTTTTTTGTTTTCTAAAAAACAAGGTGAGGTACACAAGAACTTCTTAATGGGATTCTCTAGTCAACCTAAGAATCTAGTAATAGATCTTTCTGTGTTGGAGATACTGGGTGGGGGAGCTTGCCTGGGAAAGCTCTGGAGGCTGATAAATTAGGGAAGCAAAAGGATGCTGTTTGAAGACGCAAGTGAATTGATGTAAAGACTGAAGCCATTTTCACTGCTGTCATTGCATTAGATTGGTCTATCAAAAATATTTGGCTGTGGTACTATTCCCACTGTATGGTGTCCAGGCCTATATAATACTTTGAGCATGCACAAATAATGCATGTAGACTTACATTAGAGTCTTGGAGTGGGAGAAAATAGGCTTTCAGACTGATATGAGAGAAATGGCATTGTGACGTTTTGAGTAGCATTACTCAAGAATGTTAAACGGCAGTTCTGCAAAGTAAAGACATCACAGCTTTATAAATATTGTAAGAAAAGAAAGATGATGGGAGCTCTTTGGAGTCTGAGAAATACTGAAAATTTTTCAAAATGTTGTGAGCAATTTGTGCAGTACTTATTAAAGTATAATGTCATCTGGAGAAGTCGAGTACTTCTCTCTCGATCATCTCTTTATTTTCAAATAATACTCCTATTACGCGAAAGGGTGAGCAGAATTTTTCATGCGTGGAACCTGTTATTCCAGTATTTGAAGTAAGGTAAAGGTAACCTAACATTGTGAGTTTCTTTTTTCGAAAAGCTGTCCTATCTAATTTGTTTAAATCTGAATTAGCAGAAGTAGTTACTGTGATTGCTTAATTCTGCAAAAGATAGAGTAGAGGTCATTTGTGGGACAGTTTGAAGACCATTTTAGTGCAGCTGCCTATGTAATAGTAGCCTGCAGTTATAAGACATGGTGTATTTCCATCTCTGCCGATGTTTGAACTTGACTAAGCAAAACTGTTCTCTCTACACAAAGCTGTGATCATGTTTCCAACTGCATCAGTAGAAGAGACTGTTTAATCCAAAATAGCACCTTCAAGAGGGGGGGGGGGAGGGGGCAGGGAGTCCATATCAGGCAGATGACGTATCTTCAGGTTTTCAATAGTTTGCTGCAAATGGGATTAATTCAAAAATTAGTGAGAACAGATGCCTGATGTTGGCCTAAGCAGTCAGAAAGAAGAGGAAATGTCCTGGGTTTGAACTTTTTATCTTAATTGGATCCTTTCTGACTTTCAGCATATTTGATAAGAGTTTCTTCAGTAGAGTCTCCTGCTTCTACTATACAAAGCCAACAGTTTTAAATTTTAAGGTTTTTAGGTGTATGTATAGGCACTCATGCAAGTATTTGCATACAGCTTTGAAGGTGCTTCCCTCACAAAACAAAACCTTTATACACAACAGTCTGCTTTGGTATACCTTTTCTTATATCCCATGTGCTATACAGAAAAGCAAAACTAGTGTTCTTTTAAACGATCTTCTAATTTTTTTTTGAAACTCATTGCCTATCCCTCTACGAGTGTGTTCAGGTTCCTTTTACTAGTCAGACCCTCTGTACAGTGCCAAATTAGCAAGAAGAACATTTGGTACGCTTCTTTAATCTTTTAAGATCAACAATGCAGTTCCTTCTACAGATACAGGTGACTTTACAATGTGTAGGAGCCATCTGGGGCTGTGTTATGGCAGGCATGTTCATCGCATCTCTGGGAATTTTTCCTTCACAGTAGTATAAATATGCCTCTAGACTTAAACACTGATGAAGTATCAGAATTTGGCATTCATTCAAAGTTGTCCTTAGTCGAGGATAATTTGAGTTAGGTAAAATATTCCATTTTCAACAGACAAGGAAAGAAGCTTGTTTTTATTTTTTCAGGGCATTTTGTGAAAGAAAAGACTGCTTTTGATGATTCAGATATTGGAACAGGTCCCAGTAAAAAGAAAGGATATGTTGCAGGGTATGGAAAATCTGGTCAAGGATAATGACCGTATTGCATGTCTTCTCTGTGTATTAGAGGGATATCACCTCAGCATATATACTATTCTTAATATTCTTCCAAAAGACCCTTGATATAGCTTCATTTAGAGAAAAAATAAGCAGATGCTGAAACGGGACCAACTTAATGTCTAGACAACCTTTGGAGGCATGAGTGAGTTTTTCATTAAATGTATATACTTGAAGGGAAAAATCAATACTATTTCTTACGGAAATTTGGATATAGCTAATACAGATGAAGACACTTTCTGCCAAAATACATAGCACTAAGGCTTAGACAGTATAGTTTTTGCTTGTGACAACGTACACGGTCAAACTTTGAGATGTGGTACAGAGCAGGATGTAGAGATGCGGAGATTGAATGTCTTGCATTGAAGGTAGTTACTGTAGCAGAAACTGAAAATTATATAAATTAAGAAAAGAGATACTTGGCAGGCTTGGAAAAGAATCTGGCCCTTGTTGCTGAGTTACTCGAGGCAAGGTGTTTTTTGTCGGAGCTACCTGTGCCCTGGCAAGGGTCTCGTGTCTGCAGCTCAACTTCTTGTGTGGTTCATTGTCCAGTCCCACAGTGGAAGCTGGGGCATGGCCTATGCAAGTCACTTCATTGCCTCTCTTGTTCTTTGGTTATTGCCTCGCTGCCTCCTAGACTGTGTGTGGTGGAGGCAATGACAGCCGTGAGATACCAACGATGACTGAATGGTGGCCCAGGAATGGCCAGTGTTTTATTTCAGTAAAAGTAAAGCAGTACTCTGCCCTCACGACCTATGCCCACAGCCTTTATAACCTGCCTCTGGACTGCAGTTTCCAGAGCTGTCTTAGGCACACATGCCTGCTTGCCCAGCTGCCTTGGCTGGTCCAGCATCTCTGAGATGTTGCTTGGGTTGCTGTTGCTTTATTTCTCTATTACTTCTTAATAAATCGCATCTGTATTGCAGATTGGTGTATAGTGCAGTGAAAGAAGAAATGAGAGTGTTACATTGGTCTCACTTTTTTGTTATTTTAGGTTGTAACTAGAAAATAGGACAAGTACGTTGATCGTGCTGTGTCACAGCCTAAGACAAATGAATCACTGCGAGCTGCCTGCAGCTGCAATTGCTCATGTTCATGAGTGGCTGTGCCCAGTCTCCTTAGGAGGGCTAAGATCATGGATATTAAACACTTACTGTAATGCTTGATTTAAAGTTAACAGATAAGAAGAGCTTTGACTCTTTAAATACCAAAAATCATGTTTGTCAGACAGTTTGTATTTCTTCATTTATTTCATGGGTTTGGAGAGATGCATCAACTTGGTCTTAGGAAGTACCCAGAAAAGGCAAGTACTTCACATCCTGTTCTTTGTTAGAAATCAATTCTAATAAGGCTTCTAAGCGATTTAGGTGCTTCTGGAAAATTTAGCTACCTAATTTCAAAGTCCACCTGAAGTTAAATCTTGAGGTGATTAAGTACAGTTAGTTGGCTTCTGATCCACTTCAATAGTCCTTTTTCTAAAATAAACTTGTAAGCGCTAAATTCACTTTAATTAGCACATCTCTCTTTTCTGAGGAACGCTCTGATTTAATAATTTCTTCCTGCTAATTAGTCTTTAATTAAAAAAAAAAGCCTAGGTGAAGATGGTTTCATACTACCCTTTTGCACTTGATCTTGTTTGCATTGGTAGCTGATTTCTGTCATTTAAGCTCAGATGCTGCAATTTGATCATTCTTGAATAAAATGTGCTACAGTTCTAAGGCAGCTTTTAAAGGCTCGGAGCTGCGGTTTGCACTTCTTAATGCTGTTGTTGCATTTGGTTTTATTTGGGAGTAAAAGAAAGTGGTGTTGTAGGTGATATCGGTGGAGTGGTTATGAGGAAAGGATGTCTTGTTGTGCAGATTAGCAATCTAATAAGGCAGAGATAGTGGAGTGTGGGAGTAGGCATATCTAACATAGATTGACACGTTGTTCTTTTTTTACGTTCATATGACCAGTTGCAGAAGTGTGTTACCTATTATTTTATTTTTGGTTTTGTGAAAGGTGGGTTTTTTCTNTTTTTTTTTTTTGAAAAGTGGGTTTTTTTTTTTTTTTTTTTTTTTTTTTTTTTTTTGTGGGTGTTTGGGTTTTTTTTTTTTTTAAGGTCCTGAACTCATAATGGTTATTTAGCTGCAGATTCCCACAGGCTCATTTCAGGCTGCTTTAGTAGACAGAGCTGGATGTGAAAATGCTTGGGTAAAGGAAAGAGCTGAGTTTTTAATCTGAGGGTAAACTTTCTTAAGCCTTCTTTAAAACTCTACATTCATTCATAATGCTGCAGTCAATCATGAGCTACACATCTTTAACTCTTTTAGGTGAACATCTTGGGGCTAGAAAGAACTTGCCAGTTTACATTTAATTTATTCCAGGCTTTAGGATATGTTTCATGGCTGTAGAGAACTTTGAACACTAAATATGATGAATGTTAGTTAGCACATATTTTCAATACCAAATTCTGCTGTCTAACTGCAGTTAGATTCTCAACACGTTTAGTGTCTGGGTTAATAGAGAAAAACATGTCTAAAGCAGTGTATTTCTATTATTAACATTCATAAGTACCAATCTACGTGTTTGCTATCAGTGCACAACTCGTGAGTAATATTGGCCTTGTCCTAAGTATTCAGAAGTAGTTGGGGTTTTTTTTATTTAAAAAACAAAACAAAACCCCCAAAACAGCAAACCCCTGCATTCTTAGTATAATTAATTCATCGATTTCCCTATCTGAAGGACACTGTTTGCTTTTTTCTTCATCCCAATTTAAAAAATAAATCACTCAATTTGGCTTCCCCTTCACTAAGTAGCAGGTTCTGATGTAGTTGCTGTTGATTAATGGCCAGTAAAGCTGGAGGTGATATCTTTCCTTGTTAACAGTTTGTGTTTTCCTGGCTTGAAATTGTAATAAATTGTAACTAAAGGATCTTCTCTGTGTCCTGTGAGGTTGTTAGGGTTGGTTTTCTTTTGTTTTTTTTCACTCCATTATGGTATTTTCTTACAGGGGTTTTACATTTCATCCTTCATTTTTCAGAAACAGTGGACTCGGAGCTGTTAGTATTCAACAAAACATCTGCCTCAGGAAAAAACTGGCAGCTTTCACGCGCTCACAAAGGAATTTCAGAAAAATTATTTGTTATCCCCAAACTAGATGCTGCCAGAGTACCTAATTCCAAAACTTCTTTTCTCATGGGAAAGGCATACAAGACTAGGCTTAAAAATGGGGAAATAAACTGGGTTTATTTGTGTTTAGAATAGTTCAAACCTCTTTCACTCTTTCCCCCCTTCCCAGTCAAATTGCATGTTTATATCCCCAGCACTGCAGAAGTTATGTGTTATGCCTGATAATTCTCGATCTTTTCTAAAGTAATGTAGGAGTTCAGGAAGATGCTCAGCGTTGTAGATTCTTTAGTCCAGTTGGTTTTACAGAGCACCCTTTCTGCTGGGCCTTCCACTGCAGAAAATGCTTCTCTTGCTCTCTTTATCTGGTTAGTATTTTTTATAGGGTAGTTCTGTCAACTTCTATGCTGAAAATAAAACCTGCACTTGATATTAGCTTTGTAGGTGCTTAAAAAGCTGAGGTGACAGCGTTCAGGCTCACACACCAAGGGCAGGGCAAACAAGTGGATCCTTTATTGGAAAAGGTCATGTTCGTGTATCTGTCTGTCCAGACCGATGTAAGTGTGTTTGGTTTTAGTTTGTCTTGAGTTGTTCACTGGAAAAGAAGAACCAGACCCCAAAGACCTGCAGGAATTTAGCGTAATTACCTGAGTAATGATAGCAAACTTAATAAAATGTACAAACCTAACATTTCACAAAAAAGACCCAATCCAAAACCATGAGGCAGTGGTGGCCTCTAATGGGCATTTCAAAACTTAGACTCCAGCAAAATTCATTGCCGTACAGCCGAATGCTCTCGGATCCCTTAGGCAAGGACTGCTCGGGTCCCTACAGCCTCAGCAGAGAAAGACTGGAGTCTTCTTGTTTTGCTTTTGGTTTTGGACAAATTGTACATGTGCAGTATGGAATGGACTTCAGAAAGGAGGTGCCCACCCAACCTTATGCTAAGATGAGTTGTAGATGGCAGCATGGTGCCACGAGAAGATGCTGGCTGGCTCTGGCAGCCGTGATGTTGTCCTGGTTTCTGCACTCGTTCAGATGCTGTGAACTCCGATCTCTGCTGTGCTTTGTTACTCTGCATAGGTATAACTCGAAATCACCTCAATTTGCTGTTGTTATGGCAGCATTAAAAAAAACTTCCTAATCAAGACTGAGGGAACCCACTGCGGTAAATACACTGAATTGAGTCAGACAAAGGCCTTTCTTCTGCAGGCACTTTAGGCATAACTCAGGGCACAAGGCTAAACAAACAAGGACAACTAAAATGAACAGGGCTTAGTTGGAATAGAAATCAACGTTGTTGAAGATGAATTGAATTTTTTTTCAACCACCAGAGTTTATTTGTGCAAAATGTTAGCAACTCATGTGTTGTAATGGAAAAGTAGAGAAACAAGAACGTAGAAAAAGAAATGACTGAAGGAAGTACAGATAAAGTCAGTGCTCTTAAAAGCGGCTGGAGAGATGAATTCAGGAGTGCAGAGTACGTGTAGGCAATGCGTGGTGAAGAGGTGAAAACCAGGGCAAATGCGTGACCACAGGCTCAAGATCGTATGTCAGATCAAGAGATGAAAGCCAGAAGATGGATCACCAGCTTGGGAAAGATAGCAAGTACAGCGGATAGAAACTGTAAAAGGGTGACGGTACGGGGAACTGGAAGAGGAGTCCATGCACTCGCATGAAAAAATCCCCAGTTAAGATAGGAATGCTATTGTAGGAGTGCAGAGATATGTTTCCACAGATGCCTATAAGAATTACATATGCTGTTTTATTACCACCAGGTAGCAATATAAATATTTTAATCATAACAAATAGAATCCCTGCCAGGCTACATGGTCACTAATTACCGTTCCACAATAAGATTTCCAGAACACAAAAAAAACCCCAAAACCACAGACAGTTGAAAACCAACTCATTGCAAAAGTCTGCCCAAACTTCAGTAGTTTTTTCATTGACAAGTAAGTAACGTTAGTCCAAGCTCAGAATGAATCTTTTTTTTTTTTTTT
>VYXH01006287.1:301173-318097 GCA_013397275.1 Burhinus bistriatus | reverse complement strand
AAAAACAAAAACAAAACACAAACCCAAACCACTCAAAAAACCCCAAAACCCCCCAAAACAAACAAACAAAAAAACCAACCAAAAAAAGCTATTAGGCTAGGAGCCATATCGGGCAGCATCTGTTCTCTACGATTTGGCATGAACCTGGAAGAAGAGTACAAAGCTAGCATAAACATGCAGTGTAGAATAATAATTTGTCAGAAATGCAATCAGATTTGTACTGTTGGGCACCCATTAGCCTGCAGATCCGGTGTTCGTGATGGTGGAACTTGATCTTGTTATAACAGGTTTTACTTCTAAATTTTACACAAGTATGAAAACGTGTGAATTGTCCTCAAGTGGTGGAGAGGCCCATGTGAGACCCCGCATGCCGGGGTGTCTGAGTTATGGTAGGCATGTTACAGAAATACAGGCACGTTTTTGCTATGTGGAAGCTAAGTCAGAGTTGGTGTGTTGAGACAAGAAACCTCATTTCCTTTTGAAAAAGGTAGTTTCCAAATGACTTTTTGTGTGATTTCTGACATGGATTCAGAGTTGGAATGAGTGGGTCAGTTTATCTAAAGCACAGACATGTGTCTTGTCTGTTCCTGGCCTGTGGCACGTCTAGTTCTTGAGTAGATCTTGAAGCCAAAGCCAGCATCTGTATAGACAGTTGACTTCTATTTTATGGTTGATGTGTTTTACGCCTGATAAATTTTGGGAGTTCAGGGACTTTCTATAGCGACATTAAAAGTTACGTGGGATATCTTAATACTATGCTGATTCTAGTTTGAACAGCGGTGTTATAAACCACAGACTCATCCTCCTGGAAGGGGATCCTACAGATAACCAGTGCCTGTGGCTCGGTGGTTTCAGATGATCGAAGGAGAACAGGGCGATGGGGTACCGGCACTGTAATACAGTTTTGTTGGCACTACGGCATTGCTGAGCATCGCAGGGACATTTGTGGGTTCAGAGTCTGAGAAGTGGCATGCTAAAGTGGTCTTTGTTTTGAGCAGTGAGTATCAATCCTGGTGCGTGCCCATGAGCAATTTGGGCATGGTTTGTAAGCCCTCGTGCACATCCTTTTTTAACCTATTGTTTGGGTTGTGGAGGTTTTTTTGGTTGGGTTTTTTTTGTTTTTTTTAATCCTAGTTTTACTGGTAAGGAATCTACTTCACGTGCACTGTGACTGCTCCAAGGTGCAAAACCGAAGTAGGGGCAAGTGGGAGAGATTTCCTTTAAAAGTGCACTTGGAGCTAAAACAGTCATGTGGATAGATTGTACTTTGCCGTATTTCCTGTAAATCCACAGAACGTTTTGAGGAAGACTTGGAATTTTTGTAAGGGCCAGGAAAAAGGGCCTCAAGGATCTTGTTACATTTTCAGAATGGATTTGGGACGTACAGGTGCAAATACCATGAGGTATTTTTAATGGACCCTTTGCAAATTATGCTAGAAACCTAAGAAAAGACTGGGAAGAATTATGTAATTTCTACTTATTTTTGGCTCATTTTTCTCTGTCTTTTCAGTTATTTAATTGCTGTATCTAAAACAAAACGTAATATTAATACCTATTCAGTGTCCAAAGTAAGTAGTCGATTGCATGTGGAAATATTGTATTTGGGGGAAATAAATCAGCATTAATGAAGTAGATTTGTTAGTATGTGGGGTATGTGTTTACATGCATGGCTGCATACATAATTTTTTTTTTTTTTCCTCTAATTTTCTTCTTTTCAGCCTTTGTTCCTCTATTTGTGTTTCCATTTCCATTTACATGACACCACTTTTTAGAAATCTTTGCCGTCACCTCCCAAACAAGCCCTGGCGCCATGTTGGGGCATGAGGGAAAATGGAGTTCACATGGTTCGTAGGTTAGCAGGTTTATTTTCTTTCCCAGTAGTTTCTCTTTGGCATACATTCTTGGCAAGTTGTGACTTCAGCATGAAGCGAGAGGGTTGCTGTGGGTGTTGAGCACTGAGAGCAACATGGCTGGTGGCCTTGGGGTCGGTGGGTCACCTCTCCGTCCCACCTCTGCTCCTTTTTGCCGTCATCCCCTCGCTGCTGCTGTCTCGGGTCATTCCCGCTGGTTACTTCCCAGGAAGTTATGAGCGAGGAGGAGGGAGGCAGCACAGCTCCTGGGGCTGGAAACAGCAGCAGCTTCCCCATCACGTGCAATGGGGTTCATGCAGCTCTGAGCTGCTTCTTCAGCTGTCTATGAAGTCTGCTCCTATGGCTGGAGGTGGCCGCGCTGCCCCTGGTTTCGCGGGTGGGCACCGTAAGCCCAGCATTAATTCAAAGTTTATCAAAGGGAAATAATTATTGTGTCTTCTCCTATCTGTACTTCTGCTGTATTTTTCTCTTTAATGTGATAGTTTGCTTTTGGGATGGGAAGGAGGGTAGTTTGGTGTTGCTTGTTCTTCTCACAATTCCTCACTTCTTGGCTGTGCGATAGCCGGGTGAGGGTTGTCTCCAGCTGGGCGGCTGGGCCTGTGATGGGGCATAAGTACAGAAATGAGTTTTCAGATAATTTAAATAAGCACAGAAAAAATGGATAAAGCAGTATCTTGTTAAAAAAATTGGAACCTTTTACACTCTTTTCGGTTTGCTGTCCTCATCAGGCAAGCCGCCTATTTATTGACCACATTTCTGTGTTTTTTCTAGTTGTTACGGTACAAAAGCCAGTGTTGCACTGCCATCTCTTGATAGCTGGGCAGGACAGCATGTGGCAGTACTTGTCCTCACTTACCAAAGCACCTTGTGGAAAACACTTCGAACCAGCCTTTAAAAATGATACTTGTTTGACTTGGGCAGGGTGAATAATACTTTTCACAGACAGGCAAAACGTTAGCTTTTTATCTTTAGCTATCCAGCTGCATAACAGGTGAATTTATGTGGCATCTCCACAATTCTGTGTTGAGTGGGGAGCCTTCTTTATATTAATAATGCAGGTCTTCTTCATGTAGCATATAGCACTTTCAGCTGATTCCTGCGTTTTGAGCTATCTCTTTGGATGATGCAGCAAGATTTTAAAAATCAGTAACAGACCTATGAAACAAATACTACCGTTTGTGTGTGTATGTAATGTAAAAAGGCTTCTTTACCAGTCTTTTTAAATTTAATTACCTTTTCTTGTGAAGGAGAATGTTGTTCCTTTTCCTACAGAACTTCTCTGTAACAAGCAGTCTTAAATAAAGATGATTTGTGCCAGGTATGACAAAAAAACATAGCTGAATAAAATCAGTGTTTGGTTCTGCACGTGGTAGAATTGGTTGCTAATGCATGAAATGGCTAAAAATGGCACTCATTTCACACGTTGCTCAATAAATGAGCCCTCAAAGTATATTGTGATTTGGCAGGTATACCTTGTATGTCAGGCATCGCTGGGGGCTGTGGATGGGTGGGGTAGGGTTCGTATCAGTGTACCTTTGCAAGTTGTGTTGCACTAGCTAGAAGTTACTGTGCTAGAACAATTATTTTTTTTTCCTTTAGAAATGAGCAGGATTTAAGTAGCTCTGCATTTTTATTTCTTTCCTTTAGAAACTAAACCCACCTTCCCCACTTTGGCAGCGCAGTGTGCTCGAGCTGCTCTATAACCACGTCATCTGGGTTGCTGTGGATGCATCCAGCACCGTGTACAGCCCCCCATTTCCCATGCAGGATAACCCCAGGTCACCCACTTGGGTCCTGCTGGCCCCAACTGGGTCTGAGCCCTCCCTGCACAGCTCTTGGACAGTGTCATTTTTCCTGTGCCCTCTCCAAACCTGAGTGGGCAGTGCGCTCCTACCCCTGGCTGTTAGCTGGGCGGGTGGCCGTGTGGCTGGGATGGGTTTGAGGGTGTCCATGTGCTCATCAACTCACCAGGGTTTGTGTGTGGTTTCAGGCAAACACACTCCTTTTGACGTCCAAGTCCATCCTGTAGGCTCTCCTCTGTTTGAGGAGTTTAATTGGGTCTTTCCTCTACAATATTATAGGACTTGTAGGAAAGTCACATTTTGGAGAGCTCTTGCCACTGTCAAATTTGGTTGCAATTCACTGGTAGAATTCACAAGTTAGATGATAAGAAAATGTGGTAATTTTGCCCTATTTCTTTGGGAAATCTTGCTAGGAAAAGATGCCTAGAAAGAATATGTATGTCAGCCTTATAATGCTGATCGTAATCTTTTAGTTGTTGCTTACCATTGTGTTGACCGCTTTCCCACTTGGAGCAACAGTGGCAAATGGCCTGATCATGCAGCCACGCAGCAAAACCTTTTTATTTTGAACAATACAAGAAAACATGTTCTCCAGTGCTTTTTTTTTTACGTCACATCCAGGTCAAACTTTGTCAAATAACAGTAGAGAAGTTGCTTACCTTCTCAGATTCCAGTTCCGTAGAAGAAAATGATAGTGGCAGCTGGGTAAAAAGCTTGAAGGTCTGCTGATGAAAAGTGCTGGGTGGATACTGGGAGTAGGAGATGGACTGGAAGCTGATTTTTCACTTGTTCACTTGATGTCATAGAAAGATCAGGATTTCAATTTTCAAACATTGAGAAGTCATGAGAATGTTCTCAAAAATGAGGCTTAAAGTTGGAAAAAATACTGTATTCTGTCTCTTCATGTTTTAGAGACACTTTTTGCTTCATATTTTCAAAATTTGTCATCAACCATTATATATAGTCTGATACATTATTTGTCTTGCTAAATATTTGCCATTAATAATATCACAGGAAAATGGTGTGTATATATATCCCTCAGTATTTGTTAAAGCACTGATTAAAAGCCCAGAGAAATGTTACTTTGTTACCCAGAGAGAAATCCACATTTTGAAAAATGTGTTCCATACCAATAATGTTGATTTGATGACATTCACTTGATTATTTTTTAAAAACCTGTGAAATTAGGCCGTTTTGAGACTGGTATTAAGCGGCAGAGTTCCCCAGTCCATACCAATTTGCATCATTTGAGAATCCAGCCCTTCAATATTTAATTTACTGACCTTTATGTTGTGGTGAGACAAATGACTTTTTAATGACTAGGGTAGACTTATTTGCATTATAAAATAAAACCATTGTCTGTGCTGCCACGGAGCTACTTACTTTATAAATACAGAATTTGTTGAGAGATACATACTAGGTACTAAAAATACTTAATTGACCTACTTTTTTATTTTCAGGGTTGTGTCCTCTGTTGTGACCTCATGGTTTAACTGGGAATAAAGATGAGTATAAGCAGTGATGAGGTTAACTTCCTGGTATATAGATACTTGCAAGAGTCAGGTGAGTTTTTTCAATTCTAGTTGTTAAACAATGCATAATTTATTTGCTATTCATCTGCAACTGGCTTTAGCAAATGCAGACTCATTTAATTATTTTGCCAGTAGGCATGTGCTTCTGTCTGAACTGTTTCTTGGTGTTTCTTCTCAACAAGAGAATGAATTCCTGCCAAGTTACCTTCTGTAACTTAATCAGATTTAGTCATTTGTAGTCTTCAGATGGCAGTCAACCAACTAAGGACTCACTTGATTGCTAGAAATGCATTTTCCTGGAGATCGCTTTTATCTACAGGGTGACAATGTCACTTTGCACCATTTTCTTTGGGGCTACTTGAAGAAGAAAAAAGGATGATGACCAAAATACTGTTTTTTCTTGTTCTGTCTTGGAGTGATAGTGCTTCTGCGAACTGGTCTTGCGTGGCCAAATTCCTGCCTGAATGTGATTGTGGGAGGGCAGATGTTGCTGTATTTCAAAGGAGGAAGTGGCAACTGTGACTACATGACTCATATAATTTGAATTTAAATACAGATGAACAGATTTTTTACAAGAATGACTCTTGGGTTCTCAAAAGCCTCCCGCCCTGCAGGACACTTTCTTGGAGGATTTTGTCCTTCAGTGTCAGGCTAGCCTAAAGTCTACTGCTTTTTAGGAGGAAGAGCAAAAGACAGATGAATATTGTCAAACTTGAAAACAAACTTCAGGCTTCTTGAAAATGCATTTGACTGAAGCAACGTTTGTCTACTCTTTATGTCCACTGCTCATGGACCTCTCAAACTGAGACAAAGCAGCACCAGAAGCGATGGTGGATGGCAGAGTTTTTCAGTCTCTGCTTGTCAGAAGAAAGCAGAAACTCATTGTTCCGCCTGAATTTACTGAAAACTATTATATGTTCTTACTCCAGTTGCCGATTGCTTTTGTCACAGAAGCCAAACTTAGGAAATTGCTTTATCTTCATCTGAAAGTTTGCAGGCAGCTTCCTAGTAACCTGACAAAAAAAAAAAGTTTATGAAAAAATTTGATGACAGTAAAGATAATTTGCTGAAACAACTTTTTTTCTATAGGTTAAATTTGCTTTTTCAGGGCTATCAAATAAATAACAAGCAACTACCAGTGCTGCACCATAACATGCTTGCCGCTTCTTAATCAGTGCACAATAGTGATGTAGTTCTAAGTGCCAAAACACACACAATTATGACAGCTCTGTACCATGAAGTGAATTCTGTTCTACATACAGATCCATTTTACTTTCATAGGTAATAAATCAGTGAGTTAAAATAACAAGTGAGTCTTGGTGTCTCAGAGATATGTATTTTATTAAATACTATATATTATACAATACATTATATATAGTTTTAGAATATATAAATATATAAAAGTTCTATTGCAAATTGTGTATTTTATACCTTTATATTTAGTCATGCACAAGTGTTTTGCCAATGGTACTGTAATTAGTAATTGTTGTGTTTATATATAAACTTCATTTTTGTCTTTTTGTACATTTAAATTAGAAACATATGAGGGAAACAAAAGAGATGTTTTGATGAGGTTTTTTTGTAGTTCATAAGCACGCTCTAACTTTGTGTAATTTGCTTAGGTTTGTAAACAGAAGTTGCTACAGCAGTATGGCAAGTAGCATTGTCTATCTATAAATCAATTCTGACGTTTTTGCCTTGTCTTTAGGGTTTTCCCATTCAGCATTTACCTTTGGTATAGAGAGCCATATCAGCCAATCTAATATAAATGGTGCTCTGGTGCCACCAGCTGCTTTGATTTCCATCATCCAGAAAGGTCTGCAGTATGTAGAGGCAGAAGTCAGTATTAATGAGGTAAGGAGGCTTTGCCTGCAGGAGCATTATGTCCTTGCTTGCAGTAAGTTTGAATGTTAGTATTTTTTCTTAACTTTCTTGTATCCTATTTATTTACTTTTACTTCAGATTCCTTACTGCTGGTGTTCACCATGACTCCAGTGGTGGAACCAGAATGGAGTGACATAACTGGGTAGGGGTTCTGCCCAGTGCAGCCACACAACACCAGGCATGGTGTTCTGGCTCATTGCTTAAAGGTCCGTTGTCTGTAGAGTTTTTACCCTAATATAATGTTGTAGTAAATCCAGACAAGTGCAATAAAATAATCATTGAGACAAGTAACCTCTTAATTTTTGTTTTTGTAGACTTGCACTAAGGAGGTGGGAGAGCGCTATGCAGCTCTCATTTGGGTGATGTGTCATTATAATGAAGTAATGAGAGCCCAAGGGCAAGATTTCCAAATAGAGAGAGGGTTTCAATTTGTGGCAGGAAGGATGAAGGTATATGCCAGTTTGCTTTTTGCCTCTGCTGGCTAATTCATCTTGAGCAGGATCTATTACATTTGATGTTTAAATGGTTATTCCAGCAGTACAGAAAGCTATGTATCTTCCTGCCTGATGCTGCAGATGCCCTCAATTTCCATTCTCATTTATGCCTGGAAGGTTAGCAGCCTTGGTATGTGTCAGTTATATTGCAGAAGGAAACATTTTTTTTCACTAATTCTGCTCTCTTTCCAGTCTCCCTTATGTCTTCTGTTTACATGTAGTTTTCATAGTCCCAGTGAAGCAAATCCTTTCCCTTAGGAAGCCTCAGAAAAATAAAGCAAGTGATTGGAATAGAAGAAGGAGACCCTATATTTATCGCAAGGAATCCTTCTAGCTCCTAAAAATAGATTCTTACAAAGCCCTAGCATATGTATACGGGTATTTTTAACTGGGTCTTGTCCATTTCAGGATAAAATTCTTCCTTGTTGTTTGAAAGCATGCCAGCACTGTTTAAAAAAAGGAAGAAAGCTAGTCAACTCTCCAGATAAAGTGTTTATGGAAAGTATTAGTCTAATAAGATAGAATAACTTCACAAGCCAGTGACCTGACTTGCTATGTTTGCAGCTCTTCAAACAAACCATTAAATTTTGTTGCAGCCACTCATGTTTGAAATCATATTCATAGATAGCTTACAGAATTTTTTGCTTTAGCAGACAATTTAGTGAACTCGAAGCATATAACTTTTGATTCCAGAAGCTCTGCTAGAGGCCTGCGGTGGCTTTTTTTGCATAATTATGGTGGCCACTTAACTTTAGACTAAAATTCCAATCCCAACCTCAACAATGATGAGATATCACTTCCAGCACCACTTATAAACTGTTTTATTACATTAAATCAAAACTTTTGCTTTAGTTTTCCTTGGAGTTGTTGCCCATAATGTTAACTTCTACTTCGTGTTGTCTTTTTTTTGTTTTCTCCCTCTGCTGTAATTTAGGATGGTACCTTGTTTGATGGTAGGCCGATAGAGTCTCTCTCACTGATAGATGCAGTAATGCCTGATGTGGTACAGACAAGACAACAGGCCTACAGAGATAAACTTGCACAACAGCAGGCAGCAGCTGCTGCAGCTGCTGCCGCGACTAACCAACAGGGATCAGCGAAAAATGGAGAAAATACTGCAAACGGAGAAGAGAATGGAGCACATACTATAGCAAGTAAGTTGAGACAGAAATGACCTTAACCTATGTTAACGTCATTTCCTTGTCGTTTATCATAGTACGAGCTCCTAGCAGGAGCTAGTAGGCAATGAGGTAATTGTGTAGATGTACTAGTAACCCTTCAGCTTGCAGAGAGTACCCTTGTCATAGGTGATACTTTAACAGATGGTGTCTCACCTTTGATTGTCTCCAGTTTGATATTTGGAATTGCAGGAGGAGATGCAAACTTCTGAATTCATTAATTCACAATATTCCATTGACCAGTCGCACTTCCAGTACTGCTCCTTTCCCATCATCTGAAGGTTTCTCACAGGACACCCCGAGACCTCTTGCAGAAAGAGGAAAAAAAATCAGAGACAATTTAAATATTACATCCCCTCAAGCTTTGACCCCTGTACAAGGAATAAGGAGAGGAGTCCGCTAATCCGCAGCTGGTTGAAACTGAGCATTGATTGTGAAGCTCCGCAAACTACTTTTGACAGGTTCTGCTAACCCCGTGAATTGGAGAGCTGTAACTGGCTCTCTGTGGGACAGACTTCCTTGTCGTGCTGAGATTATCATGGTTGCTGAGGCAAATCCTGTGTCATTTGTCTCCTTTATCAGTATCAGTTTTCGTCATCTACTATTCAGAATTATTTGATGTAACTGCTTGCAGGTTTGGTTTATTCATTGAGTCCATTTTAGCTGTGATTGGTGAAACAAGTGAGTTTTATTTGTCATCACTGGTCAAAGGAACACCCCTTACAATTAGACTTGGGATAGAAAAGTTCAGATCAGGGATTAAAATGTGATTATGAAAATATTGTTCTGGAAGTCGGAATTATGCATTTGAGAAGGGGGAGTTACAGCTCTTGCTGTAAAAGCACCTGAAGAAAAGACATTTTTGAGACACTATTCCTGTAAAGCCATGTATAAGTTTTGCATTTTACAGTTGGATTTTACTAGGGTTTTTTCATTATTATATATGATAAATAAACTGGAAACAAAACCTTTGCCTTAAACAAATAAGCTCTCTATTTTGATGCTTTCATTTAAAAATCTCAAAAGAATTTTTACTTGTTAACTGTGAACTGGATGGAATGAGTGTAAAGTTCAGATCTCAGCCACTGTTAAATGTGATATAGCAGCAACCCCTACTGGCTGGTACACCACATTATACTGGTGTTGATTCTCTTTAAGTGAAGCAGTGTTTTATATGGTGCCCTTTCTTAAAAATGTGCATGTTCTAATAGCCTTTTCTATTTTCTCACACATACAAACAGTGACAGAAACCCTTAATATTAAATTAAGCAATAGATGTGAAATGGTTTGTTTAACCACAGTGAATAAATACAGAGCAGGTGAACTGTTCAGCGTTTTTTATATTCTGCATTTACACTCAGTGTGAATTTATTTTTAATAATAGAAAATGATTGATGGTAGCTGCCAAGAAAACTGTTTTGTCAGTTGAATTACTCCCAGTATGTTTTACAGAACAATATGGATTCAACATCACTTGCACACAGAAAAGCTATGTATTGCCACAATTCCATGGTAATTGCCAATGCAGTTTAAAAAAAATCTCTTATCAGTTTACTGTATCACCAAATGTTATTATATTAATTAAAGCCATTTTGTAAATGAAGTATCTGAGACGGAGATTTAAAACCTGTTTAACTGCAATTGGTGGAAAGAGAGATTTTATAAAAGGAATGTGTCATAAACGTGTTTTTAAAGCACAAGACAGACTAGTAACATATTGTACTATACAGTATCGTGTCTGAAAAAACTGTGAATACTTTTAACATCAGCATAACATAGCAAAAAAAAAAAAATAAAATTAACTTTTGTCCTTAATTTTGAAGTTTCAAAATTAAATCCATTTGGATGCTGAGGTTTAGAAGGACTAAGACATTTCTCACATTTTTTAAACTCCCCATCTGTTTATAATACTAAATAGTACTAAATTGGAACTGGAAAAATAAAGGGACATTACAGCTTTGTCAAATTTTGATCCACGTCAATTGTGAATTTTTATGCTCATCCCAGAAGAGTACGAACCATGCAGTACAGTAGTTACAGTGTATTGTCCCAAAGTATTAAAATCCACCTCTCTCTACTGTTGTTTCCCATAATACAGATAATCACACAGATATGATGGAAGTAGACGGAGATGTTGAAATCCCTCCCAACAAGGCAGTGGTGCTGCGTGGCCATGAGTCTGAAGTATTCATCTGTGCCTGGAATCCCGTTAGTGACCTTTTGGCCTCAGGGTATGTGCATTAACCATTTAGGTATGTGATATCAATGCTCAGTGGCATACTTCTGTATGCTGATGGTAGTAACTTAAAATAATACCTGCCCTAACGCCCACTACATCAAATGCCACAACGTTTGCCATCTTGAAAGGAATACCTTTTTAAATGGAGTTAATTGAGGGAAGGGGTTATATTCTCATTAACTGTTTTGTAGATCTGGAGATTCGACAGCACGGATATGGAACCTCAGTGAAAACAGCACGAGCGGGTCTACGCAGCTGGTACTCCGACACTGTATACGAGAAGGAGGGCAGGATGTACCAAGCAACAAAGACGTGACATCGCTGGATTGGAACGTAAGTAGAAATGGTAGTACTCAAGATACTCCAAGAAAATCGTACCTATAATTTTGCTTAGTCAAATTTTAAGTGACAGCAACTGTGCATCCTTTGCTACAGCTGCTGAAATATTTCTGGTTTTGAGTTGCATTGTAATTTCTTGTATTGTACTTCGGGGACTTCTTTTTAATAAGTTGTAGTCAATGGAATAAGTATCATAAATCTTATGCAGATGTATTCTACCTGAAATTTGGTTTGTACTGTTTAGCTCTGAGTTATACAGTAAAAATTAATAAATAACCTTTTTGCTGGCAGAGTGAAGGTACACTTCTAGCAACTGGGTCTTACGATGGCTTTGCAAGGATATGGACTAAAGATGGTAAGTGAAATACTTTTAATTTCCAGTGTATTTTCCTGTATTGTGGCTCACAGCATAGTTTTTTATTTTTTTAATGTATTCATATCAATATAAATTTTCAGGTAATCTTGCCAGCACCTTAGGGCAACATAAAGGTCCTATATTTGCGTTAAAATGGAACAAGAAAGGAAACTTCATTTTAAGTGCAGGAGTGGACAAGGTGAGATAATCTTTGGTAAAATTAAAATTCTTTCCTTCACCGTTATAATCTAATTGTAAGCATAACAGCAAAGCTATAGAAAGTAAGTAAATTAAACTAGAGGCATGGGACGTAAATATGTACTTACAAAGAACTTGTTATGCTAGCTATGTTTCCTTGTGTTTTATAGTAGTTTATTGAGATATTTTAATTTATTAGATTTCAGTGTCCCTGGATCGCTTCCCAATTAGGTTAGCATAAGTTGGAAAGTAAGTGCATTGAACGCAGGAACATTAAACCTTTGTAAAACCGAATCATCTAAAATTTAGTGAAGCACTTTATGCAAAGCTTCAGAAAAAAAATCGTACTGAAGGAGTAGGTTCAGGCTGATTTGGATATCAGTCAAGCCTGAGAATGATTAAAAAGGTTAGAGCTGGAACATAAGAAAAGTCAATGTATTTGACTGGGGAGGTACCAGTAGTGTAAAGCCATGATGCTCATTGTTTAACTGTGTTTTATTTCACATCTCTAAACAAACTTAAAGGCATACCAGGTCTTTAAATTCAAAGCTGTTGTTAGTGTGAGAGATTTTATGAATGGTAGGAAGGGCACATAGTGATGAAGAACAGACTTAAGATGAACTCAAAGAATAGAACAGACTATCCAAAGAGTAGGAACAGTTTCATTTTTGCTCTCTAACGGATTCAAGGTGAGGAAGTAAACACAGTCATTCTCTTAGTGAGACTGGGAAACTGCAAGCTCAGTAAGACCACAGGCCCACAATACTTAAAACTGGCAGAGTCACTGCAAAGTAGTAGACTTTCTCCTTTATTTATCATTTTTTTCCTGCACACGTTTAACATGGTTTGCTTTAGTGCCCACCTTTATAAATGCATATGCTGGCACAAAGGAAGGAAAAGTAAATATCTCAAAGCATGGAAAGGATGGGTTTCTTTTTCTGGCTGCTGTAATGGCTTATGCCAGTTTTTAAATCTTTGTGGAGGTACAGCTTTAATTTGCAGAAAAATATTCTGGAGGAGATAGAAGCCTCGTTGTTTCAGTCAATAAAACTCCTTGGATAAAGCAACTGAGATTGTGCTTTGAAAAATATTCTGCATTAGCAGAAAGATTGACTCAACCTTACGCTTCTTTTCCATAAATAATTTGTGTGGTCAGTTCATGCTTCCACTGAATTCTGTGTCAAAATTTTCATTGATAATTGAGGTAGGTCAGGAATGTTAGCATAGAATATAGTGATTGTAAAATGCTAATTTTGTCATGTAATATTTCTTTCATCAAGAAGATATCAGAAGTATTGGCAGAGAACTCGGAACAAAATTACACCCTTAAATTAAATGTTTCAGATTCTTAACTATGAGACTATAAAGATCTCCTTAGGGACAACTGAGTATTTGAATATACAAGTATTTGAAGTTAAAATAGGCGTGTGGAGTAGATTACAAGAATATAAATAGGACTAGGGAGATAAATCTATTTAATTTTTGTTTATAAAAAAAGCCCACAACCCTCTCCTTCCCTCCAGACCCCAAGATGTTGTGATAAACACCTTTCTAATGCTACAACAGGTTAAGGTTCTCCACTGTTGTCTGTACATCTACAATTTCCTTTAGTACTGAGTGAAACACAAGAAATGCGTAACTGGGAGCAGGTTTGGGCTATGGGGAGTAGGCCAGGTAGTCTGATACATGTGAATGGTGGTAGTTGTGGGGAAATTAGTAATGTGTACAGATTTGTTTATTGTGTATTTATCTGTTTAATACAGACCACAATTATTTGGGATGCCCACACTGGCGAAGCCAAGCAGCAGTTTCCTTTTCATTCTGGTAAGTCTTGGTTTTGATCATTCAGGATTGTCATCTGAAAAGACTAAAAAAGTGTTATTTATTGAAATAAATAAGAAAATCTGAAGTTTATGGTGCTTATTTACACCATTTTAAAGTCTTACAGGCAGTGTTTGGATACTGACTCCTGTATTTGTAGTCTTCTGAATTTTGAGATTGTAAACAAAGATAGAATTGTTCTGATTTTATAGCTTTATAACTCACAATTTTATTGCAGTTCTATGAAAGTCATAAGAGATAATCCAAATATTACCAACTTTCTGTAGTACAGTAGCAGACAAATCAAGTGGGCGGGACACAAAGGATTTGTGTTTATCAGCTAAGGACCGCATTTGTCATCTTCCTGCTACAGTAATCCCAGCTCCGCATCCCATTGTTCTGCGCTGCCTGCTGTGCTGTCCCCAATTTGTTTGGCCACAAACCAGCTGAAAGGCTGTTCACTGGCCAGCTGGGATGAGAGTGCAGCCTCTCAGGAGGTCAGACAAATTGCTTTGTGGGCTGCATGCTGTGCAAGCCTGCCAGAATCAGCTGGAAAATAGACTAGAGAGGATGACGAATATGTCATTGAAGGGCCTTTAAGAAATGTGTCTCGTGTCCACTTTTTATTCCGCTCGCACTACATTTTCAGTGGCATGACAACAATCAAAAACATCAATTCTTGATTTACTCCAAGCAATTCTGTGTGCTATCTGCCATAAATATCTTGGCTTGATCAAATGGAATATGTTGCCCATGATTAAGCTGCAAGTTACCAAACTTTATAATGCTGGAATTAAGAAAGGAAATAAATCATTACCTTTCACTGGCTGCCATCTATCAGCACAGGCATGGACCGTTAGTGGAGATGAGCTTATGCATGACGATGTGTTAAGTTGTGGCAACCTGTTCCTCGTGCTGACTCTTGATGTTTATTTATAGATGACTTAACTATAGCTTGTTGTCCTGCTGCACTGTCTTCTGTATAACTGTTTCATTTCAGACATGTTCCATGTTTTAATTACTTCTATTAAGTTTCATTTCATTTCTTTGTGTAAGACTGGTTTATGGCTGCATTTCTCACTGTTCATAGTGTTTTATCTTTAGAACTGCTGTAAAATTAATGGTTGCTTCCTGTTGGCGTTTGTTCTAAGGTGGTGCATGCTAAATTTGCAAATCAGACTCCTGCGGAATACATACCATAGTTTTAAATATCTTTCTTTTTCTTTTAGCACCAGCATTAGATGTTGACTGGCAGAGTAACAACACATTTGCCTCATGCAGTACAGACATGTGTATTCATGTCTGTAAACTAGGACAAGATAGGCCCATCAAAACCTTCCAGGGTCACACAGTAAGTACTGGAAAATTAGGGATTGCTATATGATATTTTTATTAATGAGAGATTGGGCGCCCAGTATATTTGCCAGTATACAGCACTTGTGTAATGATTGGTCTTGGGCAACAGGCAATAAATACATATACACAGGTAGTTGTAGTTAAGGTCATGTGGTAACTGTGGTCTCTGTCATGATTAGAACAATTCTCACTCCCATATGCAGCTTTTTTTACCAGTGCCAGGATGGCATAGCAAAAGTGAGCTTTAGAAGAAGAAACGTGGTAGCTTTAAGACTTTGCTATGCACAGCCTATGTTGTGTAAGAGCATGCACGGGAAAAATGTGATGAACAGGTAGCAAAAAGTTGTTGTTATTGAAGGCAAAGCTAGGAATGAAAATTAAATGTTAAAATACCGACAATTATACAAATACTCATAATGTCTGTCCAACTTTATCTTTCGTAAGCTGTCATTTGTAATGGAAGTGAAGACTCCAATTTATTCTCACTGTTCAATTTTAGAATGAAGTAAACGCAATCAAATGGGATCCAACTGGTAATCTTCTGGCATCCTGCTCTGATGATATGACTCTAAAGGTAACAGGAGTTCTGGTACTGCCTTTTGTCTGTGTAGGACTCTGGAATGCACACCATTAGCTAGGGCAATCCAACAGTATCACTGTATTTCCCGCGTTGTCTAATATTTGTTCTTTTTTAATATAACAAGATTAGGCAATCCTCGCAAATCCTTGTTAATCAGAGCCAAGCTTTGGTTCAGAGAACTTGTTACAGGCTGCCACTCTGAGACTTGGAGCATGATTTATTAGATGCTTTTAGCTGTTTACAGAATCAGGTCATTAAACATTAAGCTGTCACACTTGATGGTTGCTTTTGGTTGAGCGGAAGAGTTGGAATGCGTGTCATGCAACACATACAAGAATGGGTGACTAGCTCCCTTCCTGGTTTTCCCCTTCTTTCTAGTTAAAATCTTTGGTGTATTGTTTCTTAAGAGACTGTGTGTACTCCTTGGTTTTTCCAGTTCAACAGGAGTCATTCTGCAGTTTTCAATTGCACCTGCAATCTTCCTCCAAATAATTCATAGCAACATGCTTTCTTGTAGAAGTGGAGCAAACCTGTGAATGCAGAGAATACTGTAACTTGTACATATGACTTCAAGGCACACGAAACATCCATACAAAAATACCACCAGGTTAGGTGCGCTAGAAGAAAGGAGGTTGTTCATGCCTGACAGGCCTGTGCTGTTTGCGTGCTACAGATGCTTTTCCCTTACTCCCATGCTGCTTTGTATTTAGTGGGTGTTTAGCACTACGTTTAGTAGAGTTTCAGAATATGGTTGACAGCGCTGTCCTACTAGTAGCCCTTGGGACAGTTATTTCCATCTAGCTCGTCGTTGTTTAATCAGAGACAGGGAATGGCTGCATGAATAGCCAGATATCCCCTCCTATGCTGGCACACAGTCGGGCAATTGCAATGGAAATCACCTTATCGGAATATAAACACTTAAGCGTTAAGCCTCCAGTCTAAAGCTAGATATCTAGACATCTTTAGTCAACAGAATGTCTAGCATCACTGAAGAGCAATTCATCCTTTCCTAAGTTAAGTGTCCAAGTCAAGTGTGATGAGTAAACCCCTGCGAGCATCAGTCGTTCTCCATCGGCAATGGGTGGAGTTAAAATAGCCAGCTTAGGCTGGGTGTTCAATACTGAGGCCGCTGAAATTTAGGTGAGATGAATTCCAGTCTAGAGGTCAAGCTGTTGCTGCTGAATCTCAGTGAGTAGAGAGATGCAGGGTTGCGATTAATGGAGCAGTGTCAAGTTGGAGGCCTGTAACCAGTGGTGTCCCCCAGGGGTCAATACT
>VYXH01006287.1:196600-295349 GCA_013397275.1 Burhinus bistriatus | reverse complement strand
AAAAAAAAAAAAAAAAGGGAGAAAAAAAAAAAAAAAAAAAAAAGGACAAAAAAAAAAAGAGGAAATAAATGCATCTTCTGTTGCTTTAAGACCATAGCTAAAATATGGTTAATTTGTGCACTATTGTGAAAAGGAGCTAAGTATAGCTGGGGGATCATTTTTAAGAGGTTAAGATCTTTCTGGACAAGGGTTCATGCCACAGCTTCTCTGAGAGTTGCCCATCATTATTTGTAGGAGCTTAGATGTATAATTGTAACCAAACTCCAGTATTAAAAGTATCTCATGTAATTTTTCTTTATTAAAATAAAATCTTTGGCATATATTTGATAACACTGCCATTAAGAGGCAAAATGTTTACTACCTTAGATTTAAAAAAAATCTTAAACAGAGGACTTGCTTCAAGTTTATTTTAATAGCAGTGATTCAGCTTATTTAAAAGACGAATACTTGCACTAATTCCCCTGCTGCTCCAGTCCTGCAGTTTATTGTATCTCGTGACTACATTTTTTTCCAAATATAGGGTAGAAGTAAGCTGCTATTTTTTTAATAATCACTACTATATAGTGTCTTTTACTCTGTTTACAATATCAAGTATTTTTCTTACAATGACAGATGTATATGGCAAACCTTTTTCTGCTCATGTGATTAAAAGTATACTGATAGTGATTTTATTTGTAAATGATAGCATGAGGTTGTGTTTACGCGTATCTGTAGTCGAAAAGGTTGCATCATGTCTTGCATAAGGTTCCAAGAGTGTAAATTTATAAAAAGAGGTTGTCAAATTTATTTCACAGGCATTTTACTTAAGGAATGGTTTATATTACAGAGCTTTGCAAAGTTACCAGTTTTATAACACTATTTCAATCACAAATAATTTTGTGGCTTATGATTGCTAATATCTAACTTTTTTGGTTTGTTTGTTTGGGTTTTTTCCCCCCCCCTCCAAGTTAGGTATAAGTTGATTTAATTGAGATAATGCAGCTTTGACATTTTAACCATTGTTCTTTAGACATTGATTTCTGCTATTTCCATGGAGTAAACACGACTTGAAGCAAGTCTGAGTTTGGCTAAGGTAGGGTAGCAATTTGCCAGTGGTAAAGAGAAGTCGACAATACATTCTTTATATATACCCCAGGATTATACTATCATACACAGCGTTTAAAACCAACAAAAAGTCATATCCATAAAGACAGTCATCTGTGGTGGTTCGGTGCCAGCTATTTTTAGGGTTTTGGAACATACTACAAATGTTTAGAGCAATTACCCTGTGAGTTACAATATGTAGGAAACCTAATATATTGAGTGTCTGGCACTTGAAATATTGCTTCTATTGCTGGAGGTCCATGACTGTGGCTGACCTCTGTCATTTAATGGAAAAAAAATAAAAATAAAAAAAAAATTCTGTGCAATAATTTTAAACTGTGCTCCCAGGAATAGACACAAATGTTTTGAGTATGTTTAAGCTGCATTTTTCGTTTAGCAATGCGTTTGTCAATTGCACTGAATTTAAATCTGAAAGTCAGAAGTGATTCTTGATAGTACTTTTGTATTTTAATATGGACAGTTTATTCATTTTCATAAAAGTTATTGGATGATTCTTTCAGCCAATCGAAACAATTGTGGTGGAATTCTGTGACATAGCTGCAAGATCACACAGCCATGTTTTAGGGTATTGCCATTTTCCTCTTTCTCAATCATCAGCTGTTTTGGTTGTAATTCTAGTTGCTTAAGCATAGTATCACATATTCAGAAATAGATAAAACAGAGCTTCAGTATCACAGGTCCAGGGTTTTCAGGTGCTTGAAGCACAGACCAGCAGGAATGTCAGATCTGTTGACTCAAGTGCTCTGGACTGAGCGCAGGCTGAGACCCCCAACCCGGTGTTAATCAGCAGTGCCCCACTGTAGTGGAACGCGGCCAGTTTCCACTAGCGAAGCAAAGGATCTGGCCAATAGGTATTTTATTGTTGTCCTTTACTAGCATGCCACAGTGCTGCTCCTGCTCACACCTCTTCTCGCCTCTTGTTTTATACACTGTTAAATGCATGCGTGCAAGGTGTGCTAGGTTCTGTGATTATGTGAAGCAAAAAGAGGGAAAAAAAAAAAAAAAAAGGAGAACCATGACATTAATTAATATCTTTTATAGCAGAAAGACCTCGTATTCAACAGTGAGGTAGACGATCCAAATTGTTCCTTTAAATTGAGTATGCCAAATGTCAGTAAGACCCTAACTTTGTATAAACGTATGCACATGCTTAGTCTCACATACTGAGTAATTCTGTTGTGCGTGTTTTCCAGGTGTGAAGGCAAACGTGTGCATAAGCCTTTACGTACATTACAGTTCCTGTTTTTTCCAGTTCAACACGTTAATGGGCAAATATCCAAAGAAAGGATAAAAAGACGGGGAAAACTGGGCTCAGAATTAATGATGGAATACGAAATGAACTGCTCTTGAGTTCACTGTCTTTCTATGCATCCATCTCAGAATCCCGTTTCTCATTTCTGCATTAGGTCCAGGTTTCTGTAGAGTTCCCCTTTTTCTATTTTTACTTTACCTTTTTCTGCATTTTTAAATTGATGTAAAGATTCCCAACCAGTGGACTTTTTAGTGTAGTTAAGAGAATATCTAGGTCCTCATAAAAGCTTTTTTAGACTCTTTGTAATGTTGATAAACTCAGTTTATTCTGGGACTACAATTGTGCAGGGTTATTTAGCGTGTCTACTAGATGATTGGAAATCTTATATGAAACACTAAAAGTGCCTCTTTTTCTGGGTTGGGTGGAGGGAGGTAATAGTTACCAGAGTCAGAATGACATGGCATTTTGAAGCATGTTTCTTGATTTCATGACACTTTAATGCATCTTGAGAGAAAGGCCAAAGATTTCTACCAATTTTAATTAATTTTCATTTTAAAAAGCACTCCTTTTTCCTTACACTGCTTACCTCATGCTAGGGTATTTTATGGGACGTTGTACCTTTTGAAATGTTCTTTGTGTTTAGGAGAATAGTAGGTGGCATAGGGCAGTTGTGCCAGTTTGCCTACGGAGCGATCTTCGCAGCTGATGCATTTAGTTCTGCTGAATGAAGGAATTTCATTAAATCGCAAACTGGGTTTTTCAGCTTGTAAATAAAAGGTTGTATGTTTTTGTCTGTTTAGCGAAGAGGAGCCTTGGGACCCGATTTTTTTCCGATCTTTACTTAACCAGAAATCCCATTGTCTTTCACGTCATGAGAAAACCTTGCCAGAGCAAGCATTGGAGGCGTTGGGTCTGTGTAACGCCGCACTGCGTGCCGCGGAGGTAAAACGAGCCGCATCTCACTCGAGCCGAGGCTCCCCTTGGCATGGGTGGGGGTTTTGCCAGAGCAGGGCCTGCCGGATTTAGCCCAGTGTTCCTTTTTCCTTGACAAGCGCGATAGCTTCTCCCTTCACAAAGTCCTGTAGAGCCGTTCCCCAGTGGGATCAGTTTCACGCTCTCCAGAAGTCTGAAGAAAGCAGAAGCAACATTGTGGCATGTTAGAAGCAAATATGGCTTCGGGAGGCAGCAGTAAATCTCCATCAAGATCCCTGACATTTTCCGTAGGGAGAGAGCCGTGGAGCAGTCTTCACTTCTCCCTCTAGAGAAAGCTCTGAAATACCACGTTCTGTGAAAGTGTGACTGTCTTCACTGTCAGTCTGACGGAAGGCAGACGAACCAGGAAAATCTGCCGTTTCGTGCGGATTGCTGATTTAGTGTTAATAGTGCTTCAGATCAGTAGTTTTGAGTACATAATTCGCTTTCTCTGCCTTTAAGTTTGAAGCTTGACAATAACTTGAGGCATGTTTTTGTTTTGTTTTCTTTTTTAAATAATCATTCATTTTTACTTCATAATGTTTTTTGACATTTGTGGGTAAATACAAGAAAACAGTCTGCATGTTGTTGCTAGTCCAGTGTACTTTGCAATCTTGTCCTCAACAGACTGCCGTGTGCAGAACAGTAATTCTAGAATACAGAAGTAATTTTCTCTCTCTCCTGACATTGACATTGTAGTTGTAATGGTTTCATTTGGAGTTACAAATCCTTTGGGTCTAATTCTGTGAGCCTACCTATAGCACTGGATTAAAATGTCTGCATCATTTCTTCGGTTATCCAGTTAAATTACAACTGTTGTAAAAGTGTAAACCAGCCCATGACAGTTTTTTGTACTTGTTTAAAGGACTTTTATTGTTCAGTTTTCATGATTATTGTCTAAAGAAGACTGATATAGATGTTCTATACTGTCCTGGACCATGTTAATTACACTTTATGATGTATTTTGGTTCTACATCACAATGATTTGTCCCCAAGGCCCTTATATCCCTTCTAGGCACATTTTCTGTTGCAGTTTCCCTTTGCATTGTATTGCTTTGACAACTGTAATTTGAATCAGATCTGAAAGAGGTCCAGAATAAAATATATTTTGATATTACCTTGCCTGAATGTAATTTTAAGTGCGTGGTATAGAAGATTTGCAGATGATTGTGTTGGGGAAGTGATAGACTGAAACGCTACTTTTAATATTTATTTTGGCACATTTTCATCTAAGACAGTATGTAGGAAGCAGTGGGAGGTAATACTTTGTACAGCTTCTCTTTATGAACGCACAGTAGATCCTCTGAAAACAATGAAGCCGTCCTCTGCCGCCATTTACCGCTGCGCATTTGATTTAGACAAACTGCTTTCTCACGTGTGCATTTTACGTGCTTCGTCTTCTCCGTCCCCGTACACTTGTGGAAGACAAACTGGGTCTAGTGACATTGACAGCTACGCTCCAGCTGTTTAGAAGACTTTGGAGGCGTGGGAGCAGGCTCCTGCGTGGTAATGCAATCTCACGTTGGAGTGCGCCGTTCTTACGGAGTGATCCAATTTGATTCTGGAAAGGAATGTTATTTGCGTTACCGTATTTCAGATATTTGAAAACATTTAGATTTACACGTGAAATAACATGCATCCATCTATACATAATGATGTTTTAATTTCTTTAGGGTTGTGGGTCATGTCACAATCCAAGGGAGCGAACCCAGATGGCTTATTGTCAACATCACTACAACTTTAAGGTGAAATTGCTGCTTTTTCTTGTAGACTGCTATAATATGTTCAAAAGTAATAGCTTTCTTATTTCAGTAATGTTATCAAAATCAATTTATTTTAATACATTGAAACTTGCGGAGGAGGGACTGTATTTTGCAAGTGTAAAACCAGTCTTGTGTGCCCTTCACCTGGCGTCTGAGTGCATTTCAGGATTCCTCTGTCGTTTGAATTTTGAGAGAGCCATATTGAAGTAATTCATGGTTTTGAGGCAGACTGTACTAACTAATGTCACGATACAGAAAGTTTGTGCATCTTGAAATTTCATTAGCGCAAATGCTGCCCTCTGGGCTATGGCCACCCTGAGATGCAGGAACCACAGAGTGGTGGGGCAGTACGTAGATGTTACGCTTGCATGGTAGTGATGCCCACCTCTGTTCTGGGAGCAGGAGGCGGTGTTCCAGGTAGGTGCATTATGCCATTACTGCCCAAATCTTCCCTTTGAAGTGTAGTTATCCTCATGCTATAACGCTCTGGGGTTTGTAATTCTGTAGGAACTCGTGGTCTCGGGTATTCATGAAGTCCATGTTCCCTGCCTCGTAGGGAAATGATTTAATGGAAGCCTAAGCAACATCTTTGGTTCCTTGATGTCAGCACAGGGCAGCTGTAACAGAAAAATCATTTAAGAGGAATTTATCGATGATTCTGCTGAGAATGATGATGTCCCAGTTAGTGCAATTTGTCCTTAAGGAAAGCTGACCCAGGAGATCTGCAGTGCAGAGGCTTTCTTATTTATCTGACTAACTGAAAATTGGTACCGTAAAGGATAGTTTGAAGGATTAAAAAAGACCAGGTTTTCTTAATAGACTTAATGTGAAAATGTTCAGCTCCTAGATTCGCTCTTCAGATACCAAATCAAGATTGTGCTCTCAAGAACATGTCAGGAAGTCTCAGTAGAGGTCAAGTACTTTCAACAGACTGTTTTCTTGTTTCCACAGAGATTTTCTGACTTGTTCTAGATGCTGAGAACCCTGATTTGTTCCCTTGAGAGCGCTGCATTTTGAGCTTTCTGAATTACGTGTTCTTGAAGGTTTCAAGACTTCTTCACTAGACTGGTGACAGCTTGGATCGAGTGTTCTCATGAAAGGTCCCTGCTCACAGCAGCGCTGAGGGGAAATTTCCTATTACTTCAGTGCCAGCAGATCTGGGCAGCATTCTGAGAAGAAATGTTGGTAGATGAAGGGGGTTTTTTGACAAATATTAAAAATCTATCTATTAAAGATCATGTTTCCCCTTCCACTATACAGAAGTGCACAGACACCGAATCTAAGGCACCATTTGCTCTTCTTGCACGTTATCTCAGCCTTGGTAAAAAACATTAAATCCGCAGGTTCCATGTAGTTCAATTTCCACCTTTGTCCCTGCTTCGAATGTCTTCTATTGACAAGAACATCTGAAGGGGTCAGGTCAGTGTCTAATAAATGCCAGGCCCAGGGGCACAGGTAGGGTGTAAGTCCTCTGAACGTGGCTGTTGGTTCTCCAAAGCTGTTCTGGGTCTTTACAACCGCTTCCTTGCTCCCGGAGTTGCGGCGCTGTTGCAACTGTAATTTGCAATTACAAAAGCGACGAGGAGCATAATGTCTGCTAGCTGGTAGGCTTGAACTGCGTTGTGGCTTTATGCTTTATAAATATGGAAAAAGACTTTTTTGTGATATAATAACCATCCAGTCCTAATACCTAAATGGGAAGCCGCAGTAGATTCTGACATATATCCCTTAATTCCTTGTAAGTGAATCGTTTTTCAGGTAGGAAATTCCTGCCTCAGGAAAATAGTGAAGAATTGCAATTACTGACGCTTAGTTTACTTTTTAAATTGTTATTTGAAAGTTTTGCAGTTCTTTCACTTTCTATTGCCACATCTCATCTATCTTCAGTTTGCTTGAATGCTGCAGCAAAGTCAGATGCTGATTAGGTGGATAGGAACAAAGTGCTTTCCAGCAGGAAGTAATTTGAAGCCAGAAGCCCATTCCCAAGGCAAAGAAGTGGGAGCGTGTTAGTTTGTTGCAATTGCGTTGTTTACCATCTCATGCTCAAATCAGTAAATATTGCTGTGTGTGCTGAATTAAATATTCTATTATTTTATTCTATTAAATATTCTATTTCAGTTCAGTTCCTGCAGCTAATTTTACAGGAAATCAATCAATACAGCTTTTATATAAAACAAATTATAACTTTGCACTGTGTGTTGTTAAAGCTGGGAAATTTCCCCTTCCCATTGGAGAAGTCGGTTAAATAGAGGTGTAGTTTGTCGCTGTTGCCTGGACAGCGGATTTGCCTCCAAGTTTGCGTTTGGGGTATATGATTTCTTATCTGGAGCATTCGAGTGTGAAATACTTGTTGACCCATTTATTTATTTATCTCCTGGCTTATTCCTGTTCGCTTGGCTGGGTGGATAAATCAACTCAGTGTTTCCATCAGATGCTTTTCTCATTTGCAGGTAAGTTATGCCTCTGAATTGGACAAGAAATAACAAATAAGAAGTAAGAAATAATAAGGATAAGAAGTCTGTGCCCGTAATGCTCTGCTAGTTTGAACATCAGCCCGTTACGTGGCTTTCTGTGTCGTTCTCGGCTGAATCAGTTTTTATATGCGTTGATACAGGAATGAGGAGAGTTCTGTCTCTCCAGCTTTTCAGCCATTTTATTCCACTTTATTTTGGAGGACTTTTAAATAAACAGGATTAAATTGAATACTTTTGCTTTTGGAGGTTCCGTTTGAAAATAATGGGGGTCATCAAATAATTAGGAAGGCAAGGGGGACCTGGCTGTGGTTGTGGGTCTCGGAGGGAGCGCGGCAGGCTGCGCGCGCCTGTTTCTGACGGGCAGCTGCTTTCCGGAGCAATCTGGTCCAACACTCTGATAGTCTTAATGTTAAAGCACTTTTCTGTCTAATCTAAATCTTGTTTGTTGCAATTAAAAAACTTACTGTTTTGTCCACGCTGAATGTGGGAGGAAGGAAGAAGCTGTTTCTTTGTTGTTCAGAGCAGCCTTTTACATCTTTGAAATCTGTTGTTGTGTCTTTTCTTCTTTAGGCTGAACCATCCTCAGTGCATCTTAATCAATTCATCAACACCAGCTGCTCTTCTTGACAAACAATCTAATGAATACTGAAATAAGAATCTTGTTTATAAGAAATACGGTCTCTGGCACGAGAGAGGAGGAGAGGGGGGGAAACTGTGAAAATGAAATAAGGCTCCCAGTTTTGCAATTCTGCTATAATAAATACGAACAATGACTCAGTAATTTATGGGTTTGTATTACTGATCTCCCAGCAAAGATGGGACCCCATTGCTTTTAGAAGTTTTACGTAAACACCTTTTTTCTCTTCTACGAGCCTTCGTCGGCGCTGCTCCCCCGTCCTGGTTTTCAGCTAGTGACAGGTTTTGTCCAGAGTTGCTCAGCAGGTCTATGGCAAAGCTAGGAATAAAATTCCCTACTCCAAAGGCATTTCCCCCAAAACAGGATGGAGAACCAGGCTGAGGGTTGTATCTGCCCATGGTTTCCACCTGAGACCACCCTCCCAAACCAGTACTGCTACAGAAATGTTCCAGAAATAGCGGGAATGGGGAAGGGCACCCTGGGAACTGGAGATGTACGTGATGCCGGCGCTGAAACAAAACAGACAAGTGAATTCATAAAATGCTTCAGTGATATGCTAATACGCTTGGTAAGAGTACTAAAACAGAGAGAAAGAATCTTTGCTGCTTTATATTAAACATGTTCCAGGCAGTAAATGTTTTTTAATGTGATAAAAATATATTTCAGTTAAGGCTGCTTCTATCTCACGGAGACCTACGTGCTCCTGACTTCTGATCACACAGCTATTTGTGTCCCAAAGAGCTTCTTTTAAATAGACCAATGACACAAGGCTTCAAAAATAACCAAATCTATTGCAAATAAAAAGCTTCAAACACATACCACTTTTTAGAACTGGAGAAGCCCAAACACCTGCCAACTAACCAGGGTGTCATTTCTCAACTGAGGATGCATATAAAGAATTTCAATCCAGATGGAGATTTTGTAAAAATCATCTGAAACTTCTCTCAAGTACTCTGCTTAGCGGTCGCAGCTGGCTGCAGCCCTGACCACTGTGAAACAGCCTTTGAAGGGCCACCAAAGCAGCCAGCTCCAGGTGTGCTACTTAGATGGCACCTACCCATCCTCGGTAAGCGCCTCCGGCACGCGTTCATGGGTACAGAGACAGTTAATAGCTCCCACAAGGAGAGAATAAGGTTCCTCTCTGTGAGCTGCTTCAGCTCACTGACCCAGCAGAAAAACCGCTGGCTGGTTTTATTTTATATTTCTCCCTTTCCAGGGTGGAAGAGCAGAGATGGAGGCAGCGGGATCGCCCAGCAGCAGGGTGGGCTGTTAGACCAGCACAACTGCCGCATCTCCCCGCACCCGTAGGAGAAGCCTGACACGTGCTGAGGTTTCTGATGTGTTCTCCAGCAAACGGGCACCTGAGGGTGCTCTCGTGTCTGCGGGTATGTGGGGAATGACTGAAAAAGGGTGAAGAGTTACAAACTGTACTTTCAGTATGCAGATCACTTCTAGCTCTGGGTTATTACCTGCTCTGCTCTTGCCCGTATCAGGGAGCAACCTGAACCCTTCCTCTTCGGGGCCTGAGTGCGACTGAACCTGCTGTGGGGAGTAAACAGAAGAAAAGGCATCTTCTTTATCAGCCCTAATTGAGAGAGAGATTTTAAGGATCCAACAGTTTCAGCGGTGGTGGAGAGGGTAGATGTGTACTGTATTCCCAGCTGCTTCCGTATCCCCAGGGAGAAGTGGAAAATAGAAGAGGAGGTTTTATTAGCATTATGTTACCACTGCCGCTGAGCGAGATAGATGTGTTATTCTCCCATTAGATTTCTGCCTCTCCACTGTTTCCCAAAACTTGCTACTCCAGCTGGGATTGCCGCAGCAGGGCTATACTTAGTTCACAGTTAACTGCAAGATTTTGTTTTCTTTTCCTTTCCCTGGTATCTGGGCAGTAGTTGTGCTTTGTACAGGCTCCGAAGCAGTCACGGTCCTGGGGCAAGAGCAGGAGCGTCCGGCAGAGCTGTGCAAGCCGGGCACCGTGGCAAGCCCTGCAGCTCAGGAGCTGCTGCCCGCTGTCCCGGCAAGACTCACCGCGTGTTGAAGGCCGTTTCCAGAAACTCGGAGAGTAACTTGGGCTGGACTAATAGGGCTTAAGTTTCAAGGTACAGGTGTGTGACTATCATTAAGGTATCCCAACACCTCTTCTGAGCTGGAACATTGTTGCTTGCCCGCAACTATCCCGTGTCCAATTTGTTTAAGTGTGGAGACAGGCTAAGAAAGCAATGTGGTGTTGCAAAGATTTGTGTTATCTGAGCTAAACTACAAATAGGAAACAGAAAAGTGTCTTGGAATGGCAGCCAATGTAGTCAGTAAGCTTCACAACATAAGTGGTGTTATTATTTCCCTTTTCCTGTAAGCCAATTTACTGTACTTCCAGCCTGTCTTCTCCTCTGTACAAAACAGCAGCCAGAGGAGTCATTAAAACAAAGACTGGATCCCAAGATTGCCTATAATTCAAATACTTCAGTGATAGAAAAATGTATAGTTTCAAGAGAAAGCATGTGCGAGTACCAAATCTCACCAAATTGCAGAGATGTTAGTTTGTTCAAACCAATCCCTCTGTGCTTTAGAGGAAACAATTTACTACATTAGTAAATAAACACAGCTGTTAAGAAGTTAAGATTAGACTGTCAGATTTGTCGTCCACTGAGTAAACGGCAGCGTACAGGCCTTCCTTATCTGCACAAGTGAAGATGCCGGAGTATGCCGCGAGTATGGGGGGAAAAAGGAGATCGAAAGGCAGGTACAACAGTGGATGCGTTGGGACCACAGTCCTTTCAGCTGATGGGTGGATGGAGGACTCTTCCAACATAAAGTCTGCTGTTACAGCTGGCCCGGAGGGGTGTCCAGGGGGGAAGGAGAGAAAGGTTGGGACTTCATGAGGAGTAGCAGGCTGTCACCTTTGCAGAACGACAGGTACAGTTGTCGGTGGAGATCGGGGTCAGCTATTGTGCACTTGAAGACCTTCCTCTCGTTTCCTTGCGTTAGTTTGTCTTGCAGCAATGCTGCCCATTACCACTGTTCCAGCACCCTGGGGCGCACTCCATGGCCACCAGCATTAAATGCAGGATTTAAACTGATGTCTGCATAATCAATATCAAAGGCAGCCTCCTAACCAACGACAGGGAAGGGTATTTGAGCAATGCCTCCTTTTGCCCTTTTCATCCATAAACATCGTACTCCAGGAGGGTGGAAGGAGTTTTCCCTCTTGGTATTACAGATATTTCTAGGGTGGCTGACTGCTGGCTCCATGAAAGTCAGTAGCCAAATCCCTGGGAACTTCAGCACAACAAAATTTTCATCTCTGTCTCTGTGACTTTGGTTTTAAAAAAATCATTATAGACATCTGGTGCGACCCGTGCCTCAGGCAGCCGTCGCAATTCTTCATTCAGCGCTGGTGCTTTCCTGTCGTTTGTCAGCTGTGTCCTGCTAAGCTGCGCTGCACCTTTTCCTGAAGCCAACGCCAGGGTTTAAGTGTGTGCTTTAAGCTTTGTTTCGTGTATTTTTCATCACTCCCAGAGACCCTCCACAGGTGCTGGGAGCTGCCTGGGAACCCGGTTCCTTCCTCCTCGCTCCCTGCCTTCCCCGTCAGAGGCTATGGCAAAAGCTCTGCCGATTTTTCTGTTTTGTTGCCTGTCCCTGCACCCTTCAGCGATAATATTCTTCACTGGCCCGTTTCTCTGATGGGCCCGTTTATATTCCTGCATCTTCTGCTGCTTTTGGACAGCTGCTGAGTCAGTGATTCTCTTTTCCAGCTGCCTTAAGAGATGACACTTCCGTACAGCCGTTCATCTCCCGGGCTACCTGAATTCTTAATCTCAGGCCTGAAAACACCAACACGCTGCTGCCACGGAGGCGGTTGAAGCCATAAAACGGGCATCGTTGCAACATCGTTAGAAACTCTCCGCAGCACCTGCATGGCTCTCGGGCAGCCCCATGGCCGAGGGCTGCTGTCTCGGGAAGAAGCAGAGGTTCAGCCCAGCCAACAGATCTTGTACATTCTGCTCCTGGGTGAACTTTCGCCTTGGTCTGCCCGTGTTTGCTTTCCCTCAAAGCCGGTGGTGGAGGCTGAGGGAAGAGGGTGGCTTTGCCCACGCAGCAAACCCCGACAGCGAGCTGCTGCGGGGGGGTCACTGCCATCTCCTAGGACACGCTGCAGACTCCTGGGTTGGCGTGTTTTAGAGCCGGGAAGCAGGCGCTGAGAGGATTTGCAGGCATTAATCAGTCCAGCTGAGCGCTGGGTACGCTGTCCGGCGATCCGCCTGCGCTTCCATGTGACAGCAGAGCTGGCGACAGGCCTTCCCAGCCATCGGAGGTGTGATTTTTCTCTAAGATACTCATCTCGGCATCCCTACTTCTCTGTCAATTATTAATGCAACCAAGCCCTATCTTTTTTTAATCCCCCTGCTACTGATTGAGGTAGACCTCTGTCTGAAGTAGGAATTGCATTGCAAGTCAGCGACTTTAGTGAAAACCAAAGAATTAACAATTTAATTTTTTTTTGGTGTTGAAACAAGCAGTAGCTCAGAAATCAAGGGTGACACATTTTGCTTTATAATTCCGTGTGTTTTTTCCCTTGCATGAAGATTTGAGGGGTTTGAGGTTTTGGGGGGTATGAAGGGCTACTTAATCATGCCTAGTTGCTCATTTTTGAATAATAAATATCCATATAAAAGCGTATAGGATAAGCGCCCATGATTCACAGCAATTTAAAAAGCAAACTCAAAAGAGGATTTATCTCAGTGATGCATGTTGGATTTTTTTTTTTTGATATACAAGTTGACTGTTTGAGAAAATGAAGTTGTTCTATTTCACTAGAAAATGTAATAGTTACTTATTGGGCTTAATCATTCCATATGTTAATGCATTGTTGCTCTTGCAGCTGCTGGCAGAGAAGGGCTCCTTTCAGGCAACGGCATGCATGCTAATGAACCCCAAGGTTTGTTTTTCTGGCTTTTACACTTGTGCTGCCACTCCAGCTGTTTGTGGCCCTGGATAACTACAGCAGAGAATCCCATATTTAGTGGAAAGAAAATCTTTTGATGACAAACAATTTCCCTGCTAAATGTCTTAAGGACGGATGTGAATTCAGTGTGTGATGTGAAGGCAACCATGGAGGCTTGTTAGAGAAATCAGATGTGCCTTTAAAAAGCATGGGAGAAATGATCCAGACAGTCAATTTAATTTCTTAGTTATCGTCATTCATAATGCCTGCAGGAGACGAAGCTCTGGTCTACTTCCACCTCAAAGCCTTATGGCTTTAGGAATCTCTGACACGAGTTATCCCTATGGCACCTCTCCTGAGTTCACGCTGATGTTTATGAAATGCTCGTATCTCATAACCCACGTTTTTTCAAGTTGTGCCAGGGGAGGTTTAGGCTGGACATTAGGAAAAAATTTTTCACTGCAAGAGTTATCAAGCATTGGACCAGGCTGCCCAGGGAGGTGGTTGAGTCACCATCCCTAGAGATGTTTAAAAGTTGTGTAGATGTGGTGCTTGGAGACATGGTTTAGTGGCAGACCTGGTAGAGTAGGGTCAGTGGTTGGACTGGGTGATCTCAAAGGTCTTTTCCAACCTAAACGATTCTATGATTCTTTGATTTTTCTCTCACAGACACAAGCTTTGACTCTGACACCTCGTTCAGTTCTCGGTTTCTGTTGCATTTATGGCCCCATCATTGTGCCTAATATCTGGTTAAGAAACTATTTCTGTTTCATTTCTATGTTTTTGTGTTATTTAAAGGAGAGCTGCCGGTACATTCACTGCCTTAAATACCAGTGCAGTGTATTTAACAGGTGGCTCCGTGGTTCTGCACATCCACCAGCAGCCCAGGTTTGGGCTGTGTCCTTACATATGTGCCAGCTCATCTGTTCTGGATAAGCCATTTGGGCCTTATTGCTCCATTTCATGGCTGCTGGCCTTTAAAAGCAATGCACAGAATAAAAAATAAATAAATAAATAAATAAAAAAATAAAAAAAGAAAAAAACAACAAGCAACACCCAAACCAAAACGGAGAAGGAGAGAGAAAACAAACCAGACTGCTCCTGTTTCTTTCCAAGCCCTACTCAGACCTTGCGCATCTCGTACAACTCTGCAGAGGTCTGTAATTACCTGGCAAAGCCATGTACTTTGCTATCCCTTCTCTGTGCTGAGAGAAAGCTGCTGAGCCTAGGTTCTTTCTGAAAATAACAGTAATAAAAAAAGACTTTAAAGGAAAAGATGCTGTTCCCATGTAGAGTGTGCTTGTTTGGGCAATTTGATGTCCTATTTTTATTATAAATATAATTGAATTTCCAATAGTTACACGTAAACAACTGTCATTTGGGAATAAAAAGAAGTAGACGTATGCTAATTGAAAGCTCTGATAATTACACAATCTTCAAATTAATTAACGAGCCAAAGGCAGCCAAACATTAGCATTTAGAAAGAGCTTTGCTGCATTAACCACTAATGAGTTCATTTAAATCTATCATGCAACCCATTTTGGAAAGCATGAGCCATATTTAATCATATTCAATCAGATTTAATAATGAAATCCTTAACACCAGGCATTGTTGATTGTGAAATTACCATAGAATTTTATTTGTTAAATACAGGGGATAACATATTGGTATTTATTATTAGCTGAATTGTACATTGAGAGAAATGTGGAAATAAGATACACACGTCCAGGTAAGAATATTCTTATTAAGTGAGAAGCGGCAGATGATTTTGTGTGGGTTTGGGGGGTTTATTTATTTATTTATTTTATTTTATTTTCATTAAATGATAAGGATTTATGTTACTTTTGGGAAATGAATCAGTAATTTCCCAAATATACTTGGGAATTCCATGACAAAAGAAAATATTTTTGCTTAAACTATTTGCTATTTTCAGGCTAAGCAATAGTGGTGCTGCTGTTCGTTGGCACAGCTCTGCTCTCCATTTCGTTCTTTTAGAGCTGAAATAACACAAAAGAAGTCACAGGAGCTTCTCTGCATTTAAATCAGAGTAACTGAGGTGGAACCTCTGTCCATTGCCTTTTCGCAGACAGTCTAATTTCTGGTCCCGTTGAAAGCACTGTGCACTTTGCCATTGGACTTAATAGAGCAGATAAATCACCATCAGCTCAGAAAGGAGACTTCTTCCACCAAAGTTAGTGGAGTTACTAAACTCAAGACATTCTTCTGGACAAAGTATCTGTCTCTAAGAAGTGTTTTGTTGAACATTTCAGCCAGATAGAGCTGTTCCAATGGAAAACTTCAACCTAACAGTTTCTTGCATTCGAGACTACACTGGCACATGCAGCAGCCAAAGGTTAGGTTGCCCACCTGGCCTGTGGCAGACTGCAGTGAGGACACCAGCAGAAAGCTATCCTGGCACGGCAGCTATCCTGGCATGGGATTCTTCCCATTTTTCATGAAAGCTTTTGACAGTGCTCAGTTTTGTTCTGATATCTTGAATTTTCATAGTGGTTATTTGGTCCCCAGGACAAGCCAGGACACTGGAGACCAGCACTGCTCCACAGCACACACACATATCCCCCCGCCAGCACCATACCAGTACAACACAGTCCTGCCTGGTACAGTCCCACTGGTGATGAAGTTATCCTAAAGTGTAACAAGCAAGGCTTATAATGCTAAAAAATAAGGGACTTTCCAAGGGGATTGTTCATATCCTTGTCCTTGGGGACAGGTTTATTAAGAAACAGAAGAACAAGAGGCTGAAATTAGAACAAAATCCGTCGAGCGTTGTCGGCCCAGCTCTCTGCAGGTATGGGGGAGGAAACCTGATGCTCCCTCCGGCTCCTTCTAAGCACCCTTTGGGATTTCTGCCAGACGGCTGAAGTGGTGTCGCTCTGAGGCCTCCGCTGACTGCTGCGTGATGTTTCTTCAGGGGATCTCTAATGCTTGTCTGTCCTATCTGTTCATCAAGGGCTGGAAGCGAAGGACCTAGGAGAATGTATATAGAAGGTCAGATTCTCTTTTTTTTTTTAATTGAAAAAACAAAGCTGCAAGATTTTATTGGAAGTGGAGAGGTTTTCAGTCTTTGGGTCTTAGAGGGGAGGTGGTTTCATTTCCTTTCTAAAAAAGTTGGATAGTTCCAGAAAAATGTAATCCTCTCCCCAAATAAGAAAGGCTTATTTGAAAACAGCTTTAGTAACAGCTAAATTTCTCTTTAATTTCCTTGTAAACATCTCTGTTCTACCTCTTATCCAGTGTTGTTAGTTCAAATTCAGCTTCCTGATTTTGTGACTCAAGTAAGGGAGAAAGGGATTCATTTGTTAACCACCTGTAAACACCAATAAAAGTACTCTTAACAGTGTATTTCACCTGAGAATCTCAAAGAGCCCTTCCAGCAGTAAGATGCCCTAAAGTGAGCATGCAGATAAGGGGATAAAATGCCCCCAAAGTCATCCTTTTATTGAACACGTCTTGACACACTTCACAATAATTTCTTATCAACATTACTGCGCATTCAGTGGATAAGGGAATCAAAGTGACTCACTTTGGGGACAGCACATTATGTCTGTCCTACAGCTCAGAAGAAACCCAGGAATCCTAATTCCCAATCTCTTGGTGTAATTACGAAACCTTCCTTAGTGAAATGTTAGTTGTAGGAGTCGCTCCTTTGCATCCTAATGCATAAATATCCGCCAGTTAATAGCAGCACAATGCAATAAATTTGCCAGGTCTCGTGAAAATACACTGACTAAAACATTTGATTAGGACTAGTTTAAGACTTCAGAGGATGTCTTTAGCTGCTAGTAAAGATAAAAGCAATCATAAAAACTAAGTGACTCTCAGTTTGAAGCTATATTCTTAAGCTTTCAAACCCTTTAAAATGAGATTTCTATATTCACATTGGTACATTCTCTCTAATTATCAAGGACTTTTTGGTACAGCACACTTTACAAGAAACAGGGCAAAGTTTCAGGGTGTTGTGTTTTTTGCAAGTTGAAAGCCATTAACATTTTAGAACTTCTTTACTATGGGAAAATTGCACTGGGATAAGGAGTGATTTTTCTGTGAGTATAGTTAAATCTGTGCCAGCCAATCTGTGGATGTTCATTTTTCATTTAAGAACTGTTTATTTTCCCTTAATTTAAATCAATCGCGAATGCATTCAAGTTGAACCAAATGCAGTCCTTCGAATACAAAATGCAAACATCCCTATAGTTGTACTGCCTAAACTTTATTGTTTCTGAGGCTGAAGTAAACCAGATCGATGCAACAACCCAACGCAGACAAAGCTTTACTCAGAAACGCCACGCTTGCCTCTAGCTCCTCGAATACCGGTGTCTTTCCCAGGCTGATCTTGTTGTTTAAAACAGGCTGTGAGCATGGAGCATCCCTGAGAGGAAGGGAGCAGGGAGCTGCTCCAGGCTCTCCCTCTTCACTCACTCTGGAGGTTGAGTTACGCCAGGGCAATGTGCGCAGCCAGCCCGAGAGACGTGCGACGTATGCAGAGGAAAAGACACCACATATTTAATTATATGGCATTCCAAGGAATGCTCACATGTTTTCAAGGAGGGTTTTTTTAAGTAATGTGTGAGGCAACCTCACAAGATGCTCGTATAGCAGGCACTGTGTGTCAAACCGTGCTCTGGAAATACCGTACTCACTTGAAATCACGTTTAAGAGTATGACTACCAAACGAGATAGCTCATTAAACATTTGTTCCTTTTGCAAGGTTTCTCTCTCACTTTTTCCTCTGAAGGGATGCTGGGAAGATCGCAGGCCTGCTAAGCTGAAGCAGGGAGAGCTAACCTTCCTTTATTTCTAAATCAAGGCAGTTTGCCCATATTGAGACATAAACAACAGCAAAAGAGGATGTGACCAGTGACATCTGATTATTCATGACTCTGCTTAATGCCCTTATTAACCTGACCTCATAAAATAACTTAGACATCAAAATGTCGACAGATGTGACTAGAGCCAAAGCTCCACAGGATTACGGCCTGAAAGTTCCCTTTATATGCTATTTACTTGTTCAAGTGTTTTCTAATCTACTGTCAGCTGACAAAGCTTGTTATCCAATTCTTGCAGGTAACTATCATAAATACTTGCTAAGCTGCCACCTGCACCTACTGCAAGGTTGTGCTCTTATTAAACTTTGTATTTGCATGTGGAAAATAAGAGGGGGGGGGANTGAAAAATAGGGGGGGGGGGGAAATAAAAATCCTCAAACCATTCCAGCCTAGCAAAATCGCAGACCTCCATCCTCCTTTCTGCAGGACCGCCCAGGCTGCTGGCTGTGGGGCTCCCATGTCTGCAGGAGCATCCCACTGCATGCTGCTGGCCCACACTTAGCACTCAGTAGCTAGGGCTTCTCATTGCCAGCTGCCTGTGTGGCTTTGGCTGGCCCCAGGAGAGCTGCAGGAGCATGTCTGAGCGTGTTCTTGTTGACCATGTTATGTTTTCCTTCCATGTTTGTGAAAATGTAATTGGGGACCAGTGCTGGCGGCTGTGTCGAGCACCAGACGTTACCCGTGTTGAGCAGGTTTCTGGCATGCTGGGTCACTACGATGCTGGCCACAGAGGGGAAACGATAAACTCCTGAACCTGCATAAGGGCACTGGTGGGGAGACTGGGAAAGCTGGAAGTTTCCCTCACATCTTGCTGTCTGACTGGGATGAACAGTATACAAGAAATCTCTACCTGATTCTAACATTCCCAGATCTACACAATACTTTTCTGCTTTCACCTGTTTGAGTGATGTTCTTCAGCTAAGTGCCTAATTTGGTCCTCGGAGTGCTTCATTAAGACAGGATGCATGGTGCATTTTACCCTGTTCCCATCCGACATGCCCTTAACATTCAGGCTGCTCCCACATACTGAGCAAGGATTATGGATTGAGCTCAGGGTGGTCTGCGCTCTCATTACATCTGCGATGTGTTAAGCCAGCCTGGAAAAACTTGGTCGTATCTAGCACTATGTGGTCAAAATCCTGTACAGCCCTACTGCAAGAGTCAAAGCATTGGAGAAGTGGTACTGCAGTATTGTCGTCTTCCAGTAAATGAGTGCTGACTCTTGTGCCCTGGTATCTGGTCACATGTGAAATAGGAGAGTTGAAGCCTCTTGCTCTGAAGTGAAAAACCCGTGAGTCTTCAAATGCCAGAACTTCCGAGGTGTTTGAAATCCAAATCAGGAGTTTCGTAGCTTAAGCCTCGTCCCTAATTGAAATAAGTGAGAGCACCTATATTCTTTACTAGTGTTGGTGTCATAAATATCTCCATTAAGTAGCAATTAAGCTGCTGGGATTTGGGCTGTATGCCATTATAAGAGGTAATTATAAAAGAATTGGATTAATTAGTTCCTGAATTATTTATGTAGACATAAATATTGCACATGAGATCAGTGTTAAACAGGACACTGGCATGAAGAGAGGAAGGGAATGATACATTGATTTATGCTATTTCTTTAGTTCTTCCTCCCAAAAATATTAGAAAAGTTGAAGTTTGTTAAAAACTAACTGTTCCCACTGTTAATGTGCATACATCACCTTATCAGCTTTTATAGAAATATAGTCCCCTGATAAAGCCATTCTGTATGCTTTTGTAATCTCTCCAAGTCACCACAAATAATAAGCATTGAGACTTCTCTCTCGTCAATACAATGAAGTCAATCTTCTGCCTGTTGCGGTATAACTTAGAGCTAGGGGAAATGACTGATTTCACAGATATTAACTTTATCGAATACACAAACAACAGATGTATTATAGGGGAAAGAAATTTTGTGCGAGCAGTACAAAGAACTCCAGCAATCAGCAAATTCAATCTGCTTTTGACACTTCAGTGTTCCCACAGTCTAACGGTGCTTGTCAGCTGTAAAAATAATATAATATAAAGATGTAGCAAAGTGAAAACAAGGCAGGCTATTTAGTATGCAAGCAGCTAGGAACCTTAAACAGGAGACATTTATGAAAACAAAAAATATGGGTTTGAAATACAATTGTAATCTCCAAATTTATCTGTTTTCATGTTTCAGGGCACAACTTGATGGGGTCAGGAAGAAATTTCCTGAATACAGTGTTGAAGTGGGAAAAGGCCACACGGCTCCTCACGGGGCAGACTGAGCAACGGGGAAAATGCGCTTTGACCTTTGTGGTCCTTCCTACAGCCACCCTAGGGCGACCAGACTGGCTGGCGGGGAGTAGTTACCTCATATAAATATATTAATCGTGTTTAATGGAACTCTGTTTTGCTGTCTTTCGGTAAGATAGATGGAGAAACCTTCTAATACTGCAGCGGCAGGTGCAGACAGGGGAGGTGGTGCATGCGATGGTTGGCACCCTGGGGAAACCCCCAGCCAGGGGAGACGGAAAGCAAAGTGTCAAAGAGAGGATCTTTCCCTTGTCAAAATGGTCTGTGGCGGCAGGCAGGGAACTCACGGGATGTGTGTAGGGAGCCAGGCTGCTTGAGGACAGACTGGCAAGTGGTTTTGTGGAAATGAAAATTTTCTCTCATTTTTCTGAGGCTGCGTTGCATCGTAGCTGGTTGCCCTCACTGCTTTTGGGAGCTGTAACCAGCTCGTCTTTGAGTGTGTTTGAAGTTTTGTGCATTTCTGAAATGTGGGACACAAACTGTGGTCGATGGAGGGAGGTTTTTTTGTGTTCTCGAGAGGAAAAGACTTGGGGGGAATATTTTGGGCCATGACCCACAGCATCAAAACCCCGATTTTTCAGCCTTTTCAAGGGAACCGAAATACTTGAAAATGACATGTGAAAGGAAGGTGGGACCTGGAATAGCACAGTCTGAAGTTTCTTTGGTAGCAGTAAGCACAGAAAGAAATGGATATGTTAACAGACAGCTTCTGACAGGCCCAGGTTTTCAGCTTGATTTGCAAGGCTCTCAATGTGCAATAAATCACCCTCTTGTAATTACAAATTAGCACCGTCTGAGTGGTTCAGTAAAGCTCTAGAAGTCGAGATTGAAGTGACCGGTCTCAGCTGTACGTGCACTTGGTGATTCCACAGAGATGATAATGATTGTTTTCCGGGCTCTTACTTCTGATGGCTACGGTTTTCTTTTGAGCTGTCACCCGAGTGCCGGTTTCTTTAGTTTTAGCTGCTCAGTCCCTGGGACCAGCAGAAGACAAAGCAAAGGTAGCCCCAAGGGTACAGCGCTGGTGTTGTACATGTCATAATTGTGGTCAGCTCTGTCATCACAGGCTTTGTCTCCCTTCCAGGAGCTCCAGAAGAGCAGGATTTGGACCATGTACCAATAAAGCAATGGGTATTGCTGGGGCTGAAGTCAGTCTGGCTGTGACGTGCAGAGCTGGTCTAAAACATAGGCTGGAAGAGCTACCTTGTAGGAAAGGCAGTATTGTTAGTGTTGAAATTGTCAGGTTTCTGGCAATTTGACAATTTTTAAAGGAGAAAGTCAAAACAAATAATTCTGACTTGCTTGTGTAAATTAATTTCATTTTGGTTTATTAAAATGGTCAATCTGTTTACTATTTTGCATAAGACAATATTTTAGGATGTTTTGACATTATCAAAATGAAATGGTTCAACATTATGGAAAGAGAAAAATTTTCTCTTTGTCTCATGGAAGAACTTGCTTTTCTCTTAATAGTGGTTAAAAATAAGTTTTGAGATGTCAGTATTTCCCCTGAAATTCAGAAATTCAGTTTTCTGGAAAGCTTTCATTTTATATCAGATGAAAACTTTCCTGTGCTAGGAAAACCCTCTGTCACTCACCTTGGGTGAAATTACAGTCTTTAGGTTGCCTTCCCTGGTAGGAAGCAGCTAGAATAAAAGCCAGATTTGGGGCCTGGGGATTCCTGGGTGTAACTGCTCGTGTGGAGTTTGCTGGTGAGGCATGTGGAGTGATATTTGGGCAAATGAGCCCTTTTGTCTGTGTCTCCCTTACCCAGCTGTTAAAGGGGAGCAGCACTGGTTATTCAGTGCATCCTCAGGAAGTACGGAGGTTGGGCAAACACTTCCCAACAAACAATTCAGAGGTAAGACACTGTTCAAGTGTGCAGCTTAACCTTTATATAGCGTTGAATCCTGTTGGCTTCATGCTCGCTTTAGTCCCTGGTGATGCGGAATTACCCTGGTCCCATGCTAGTTGCGATCGTGCTTCAGGTTGTGAACTTGGAGGATTTATGGCACCTCACTGGGTGGTCTGGGATCACTCTCTTCCCTCCCAACTGGCTGCAACAGAAAGGCTTAAATACACAGACAAATACAAACGGGGTCTGCAGACAAATGTAAATGTTTGTACAACGTATCTGCAAAAGCCAGTTGATGATAGCTTCCCAACTGCAAGCCAGCTTGTGCCAATATGGGGAGCAAGCTGCTCCTGGGCACATCCTGCACCTTCTCTCTGCTCTCCTGGGCTGGCAGCGAGACGCTGTGATTGCGTTTGTTCCCTGCGATCGGTGAGAAGTGGAAGGGAAAAGTTTATGACTGGCTTAACACAGGTATCAGAGAATCACACAAGCCCCTGCCAGCAGTCATGTCTTCCCACGTCGCGGTTAGGAAACTGAGCCACAGGGCAACTCACCCAAAATCACAAATACTCACTTCAGACCCTGCAGATCAGCTCATTTGTGTGTCCAGGTTGTGGTGCTGGGGAGGGACTCTGAGATCAGCCATGGGGGGAGCCTCAGGGAATGGCTAAGAGTTAAATAGGAGCTTCTGTTTTTTATGTTCCAGCTCTTCTCGCCTCAAAGCCAACAGGGCTGTGTAGTCAAGAGACTTCAGTTGAGGACCTAACACATATCCTTAGGTCCTTTGGCCTGTGGAATTGGATGACACCATTGTATATGAGTGGCTTAAACCAGCATCTTTCACGCTATCTTTACTGGTATGATTTAAACATTGATAGTCCAGTGTGTCTCAGATGGCGGGTTGTGATTGCTGAAGCAATGCAAAATGTTTGGTTTCTTTTTTTTTTTTTTTAAAAAAAAGGCGGAAAAGTGGAGGGGTATCAGATGGCAGCAGTCATTCAGCAGCTCAGATGGGGAAGTGATATCTGTAATTACTGGCTGCAAATGTTTACGCTATCCAGGATACTGCTGACTCCCTTTAATTGCTGGAAGAGCTTAGTTCCTGTGGAGCAGGAATTGAGCAAAAATGCCTGTAACAGTCATTTCTGCCAGCTCTCATGCTGATGCTTTGTGGATGAGACAAAGTCCGTTGGGAACTAGGAAGGGGCATTGCACAGCTCACTTCCACTTATCACATTGGCTTGCAGCTGGTTCTCCAGAGGAGATGTTGATGCCCCAATGCCTAAACTCATCTCCATGCCTGAGCCTACCGGCCGGTGGCCAACGGAGATGAAGAAGCTGGTCCCAGCCCACCACCCCCCCTTGGACGCCCAGTCCCATGTCAGGAGAGCTGCTCAGCCACCAGGCAAAGTGTCTTATAAATGCAATGCAAGCAGTCTGGGCTCTTCCAGGTGTCAAGGCATCCACCTCAGGAGAGAAATCCCGCTTGCTGAAGCCACTGGTGAAACTGGCCTCACTCATGAGGGTGTTTTGGTGCTGCCGGGACGTCCCTGGCCTGCGCAGCTGTGAAAGGCGAGAATCATAGCATCACCCAGGTTGGAAGGGACCTTTGAGATCACAGAGTCCAACCATCAACCTAACACTGCCAAAACCCACCACTAAACCGTGTCCCTCAGCACCACGTCTGCCCGTCTTTTAAACACCTCCAGGGATGGCGATTCCACCACTTGCCCGGGCACNGGGCCGCGGAGCCCGGCCCGACTCCGCGCTCCTTCCGCGCCCCAGAGGGGTAGCGGGCGCCCCCTGAACCTCCGCCAAAATCATCCCGCGGGTGCGGAGCGGGGTGCCCGCTAAGCCTGCGGGGCGCCGTCAGGCACTCGGCACCCCATTGCGGGGGGGGTTTGTGGCAGAACCGCTTTCCCGCCGCGGCTCCGCGCTTGAGACGGTCAGTCGCGACAGGAGCCGCGGGAGCGGGCGCACGGGGTTCGTGGCCGCGACCCGCGGGGGTTCCCGTTGTCACGGCTGAGGCCGGTTGAAGGTGCAGGCGGCGGCTGCCGAGCAAGCGCCTCACACTTATTTCTCTTTTATTAAGAGCGAGGATCGTATTTGTTGTCCTGCCAGCGCTGCCGCTGAATTGCAGGGAAGAATATAAAAAAGCCTGGAAAACCTTTTAATTGTATAGTTAAGAAGTTCTTTGGAAATCAGTATTCACAAGGGAGGCTCAGTTTGGGGTTTTTGGTTGTTTCTTTTTTTCCCCCAACCTACTGAGTATCTGCCTGGCTTGAAAGCCCCGAACGGGGGACGCTGAAGCAGTCGCTTGTGTTAAGCTGTATGGAAGTCGGGGAGAGGGGGTGCAGGTTCCCTAACACCAGCTGGGCTCTTGTAAGACAGTGGCTTTACCTCTACAGCGTTATCCCTACCGAAGCAGCAACGCTTCCTGCTAAATTAGGTTAGCACGTAATCCCTGACGCTGCTGTGGTGGGAGCAAGGAGCCGGTAAAGGTTTCCTCTGCGGGTCCCAGTTTTGGCCCTGGATCTCCATGTCTCCTCCCTTGCACTGGGGGGATCCCAGGGGAGCCAGGAGGAATGGTAATGATGTTGAGTAAAGCTCACGGTTTTTGGTAACAGGCGCAGCTAGGAAATGCCTATGCCCAAAAATACAGCATTGCCTTAGTGAGCAAAGATGACGTGGTGCCCCTAGGGAGTTCCTCCTGGGAAGAAAAGGCAGAAAGCAGAAGCTTTTCCTATTAGGAGAGGAGATGGATCTGCCAAGGTGTGGGGTATCTTTATGTTTCTTTGCCCCAAATCCAGCGCTTTCTGGTGTCAGTCATACTTCTGTACTGCTCATCTGCTGGGTTATCTCCTGGGGACGAAGCCAGAACAAGATATCACATGGGAGACGGGCTAGAGATGGGGCAGTGCCACCCCTGAAAGCCCTTCCTGAGAAAGGGTCTCCTCATCCAGGGGCCAAGGCGATGCCTCCCTCGCAAGCCTGTTGTCCCGCGGTTGTGGTGGTACCTCAGGCTCCAGCTGCAGTTGGACAGGGCACAGGCAAGCTGGACATGCTGGCATCTCCGACCCTGCGGTTCTCACTCGAGTACATCAGGGGCAAAGGAGAACAAAACTATATAACACATAACAGTTCAGTGCAAGAGCTAAGTGTAAATCTCAGGAGCTCAAACTCTCAGTCCCAGTCTGTGACCTTTAGGAAACCTTTCCAAGTGCTGCTTCACAATGAAAGACTCTTCCCGCAGTATTTTTAGCTTGACTGGAAGAAGCAGACTTTACCCAGAAATTTTCTAAAAGAGGGGAAAAAAGATCCCTGGCCTGTTTGTGTCGTATTTCTAAGCCCATCTCTATCACTCCGCAGGAAGCTGGGTTAAACAGGTGAAACGGGATGCTGTGTGTTAAAATTGCAGCTGAAACCTCCTATCACTCATTATAGCCATATTATTCTGTACCGCTCCTGACAATTGAGGGCTAAGGACAAAGTGCACGGAAAATTGTAGAACAGCCATCTAAAACATTTAATGGGGCAGCTGTGACAAAAATGAATCACAAAGCCCCACTTTTCCCCCTTTCTGGTGGTTGTGACTGACCATCGCCAACAGCAGCTGAGGTACGCAGGGCTGAGGGACCCCAGCACCAAACTGAGTGTCCTAGTGCAGGACCTGCCATCTCAGCCGGAGCACGGGGCTGCATGCCCAGCCAACAGCCCTCTGTAGTGTGCCTTCATTTCTGTCTCAGCCCACTGTCCTAAAAATTTTGCTAGATCATGTAAAAGTGGGAACCCATCTCTGTTTTCCAAAAGCCTCAGAGAAAAGACATGCCTCGCTGCCTCTAAATTAGATCACAAATTTTCTGGCTGATGGCAGCATCTTATTGTTCACCCTGAAGGCAAAGATCTGAACAAATTACATTTTACTATCACAGGTTCATGTACCCATGCTGCGTTCCCACTAAAGGCAGAGGAATGTACCTATGTGAAATGCGGTGGCTTTGGAGAACCCAGAGGAATTGCTGTTCTTGGGAAGACGCAGTGGTGAGTGGTGAGGGAACCATTGCTCTGCGTGGGTGGTCGACAGTCAGCGCCGCTTAACATGTGTCACCAATTTGGTGAAATATGATACTCTGGGGGAGAAAAGGCACGGGGTGGATATGTGTGCTGCAGTCTGGAATCACTCATGTAGTTTATTGCCAAGCCCTTTATTCAATCAAATTCTTCATCAACATGGGAAGTGCTGATGTTGGCATATGCTATCTGCTGCATCTATGGATGTGCTTCTGCATCTCATCCCTTGTCAAAAGCGTTGTCATCAGCCCAAGATGTGCTCCAGCAATGCTGAGTGGTTTTGCTCACGGGGTCTCGCTCTCTCCTTGCTATATGCATGCAGCTCTCACCGATGTTCGTGCATCAAAAGCAGGATCAGACCCTCTGGAAGCACAAGGTGACACTCGTGACAAAAGAGAAATGGATGCAGATGCGTTTCTAGTCCTGGCTCTGAACTCTTCCTTTGTTCTTCTAATTGATTGTTTGCTACCGATGTTTTCTGTATTGAGGATGTTGTCTGAGCAGGAGGCAATGACACTTGTGCCCTTGGCCAGTCTCAGCTCAAGCTCTGCACAGGTATCAGAGCGTGCCTGGGACTCCTGTGGATCCGGACCCTGGGGCACATTGCCTTCAGCTCCCGATGCTGCAGATCTCTGCAGAATTTGGGTATGTTTGATTTTATAGGAATTTGACGCTCCTGACAGGACAGTGCTAAAAATTAAGGAGATGGATGGACCCAAACTGGGCAAAAAAATGTGTTTGTTGTTCTGAAGTGCAGCCCTCACTAGTGAATCTCAAATGTAATTAGATGCACCACGCACCTGGAAAATAACTCCTGCCTGCTCCAACACTTCATCCTGCGAGGTGTAATCTTCAAGATGCCCATTCTGTAGAGCTCTGCCCCTCTCTGTTGCTCATCCCACGTGGCACACAAGACCTCGTCTTTATTAGCACAAACATGTTCTTGAACTGATGAGAGAGGAGACCCTTAATGAGGGACAGGGCAGCACAGGGTTTTCACAAGAACCTGTAAATAGCTGTGAACACTCAGCTCCCTCCCAGGCTTGAGTCTGGCCACATGAATACAATAAAAACCTTTGTTTAGACTTAAGGCTCTTGCATGTTTATTTGACCTGATTCTCAGATCAGATTTTTCCCCGATTGAAGACATACCCCAAAATTTCCCTCCCTTGGCATCTTTTCATCCCTCCTCTAGGTAGCTTTGACCAGGACGGCTTCTCTGCAAGTCTGTGTCCCCGAGGTCCTCAGCAGCTCCCTGGAGCAGCTCTGCTCTCCCAGGTCTGCTGCTTGTCCTGGTGTGCTGGTGCATTCAAATCCTGTCCTGGAGCTGCTGGGAGCTATCCATGTTCAAGAGGCGTTTTCAGATACAGGGAAGTACTTCTGGCTGTGGTGTATTACATAGGCTGGTAGAGGAATGGTTCAGTTCTATCTTTAAAATAGTGAAGGTACACGGTAACTTTGCTCCTCTGTCCTGCCCCTGTGCAGATGTGCACGTGTGTGTGTGTGTGCATAGGAAAGGGATGTCTTGTTTTTTTACAGGGAGGCAAACCATTTTTGCAGTGCTTTGAGAGAGGTAAAGATAATACCTTCTCAAACATCTCTGAGTAATCCCAAATCGTACTGTGCTCTGAGTTTTTCTGTTTGTTTTATGTGGATGGGCTAGGGATTTTCACAACCAAACTTCAAAGGTTAAAACTAGTGAAGTCAGCAGGAAAATATGTGAATTTAACGTTTGGCTGTAGCTATGTAAACCACTTAATTTCATAAAGTTTGCACTGGAATGACAAAAGGTTTGTATTTTCTGATTGTCAGAAGGACATAAACTTTGAGTGTGGGAAGGAAGAGAAAAACAGAGCTCAGGAAAATGTTCTTTAGGTTTTGATTGTGAGTGGACTTACTTGGTGTGAATTTTTGTCATGACTGTATATATGAATAACTCGACCTTTTCCAGATCTCCTCTATCGTGTAGGATCCTACCCTCCCTTACCTGTACCTTGATGAGAGACAACATGTAAGGGCTGGTGGTGCTGGGGTGAGGACCCTGCCAGTCACCGTTGTGCCCTCAGGGCTGGCTTGGAAGGGAAAACCATCTTTTGGCTTTCCTGAGGGGAGTTCAGTTTCTGTGCATTCCTCCCAGAACTTCTTCAGGACAGCTCCAGATAGGAATCACAGAATCACTGGGGTTGGAAGGGACATCTGGAGATCATCTAGTCCAACCCCCCTGCCAGAGTAGGATCACCTAGAGCAAGTTGCACAGGATGGCATCCAGGCGTGTTTGGAATATCTCCAGAGAAGGAGACTCCACCACCTCTCTGGGCAGCCTCTTCCAGTGCTCTGCCATCCTCAAAGTCAAGAAGTTCCTCCTCATGTTCAGATGGAACTTCCTATGTTCCAGCTTGTGCCCATTACCGCTTGTCCTATCACTGGGCACCACTGAAAAAAGACTGGTCACACCCTCCCAGCACCCTCCCTTTAAGCATTTGTAAGCATTGATGAGGTCCCCCCCTCAGTCTTCTCTTCTCCAGACTAAAAAGACCCAAGTCCCTCAGCCTTTCCTCATAAGAAAGATTTTCCAGCCCCCTAATCATCCTGAAAATATTTGCTTTCCTACCCTCAAGATTTCCTTTCCACGAGAGAGACCTCTAAAGATCAAAGCAAGACTTCCAGTTAGGGAGATATCGCACTTGGAGTGCAACGTGTGGGCTTGATGATCACAGTCTGGCAGGTTGCACACATGCAGCATGGCCCTGGGAACAAGGGACGTGGAGCCACAGCAACGCTTACTTGAGAAGCTGGACAAAATATTCCCGCAGTAATGCTGAAACACATTTTTCTGGCAACTGCCCATGTGCCTGGCCCTTCCATGTGCAGGGCTTGGCTAGCACCTAGCCGGGTGGAGCGGGCTGAGGGATGTCCGCAGCATTGCAGGTTTGCTCCTGTGCATGCCATCAGCAGTGACAGTTTGTGTGGCAGGAGTCCGTGCTCCTGCAGGGACAGTCTTGGGTGGTCTGATGTGAGACAATGCTGCCCAAACTCTCATCTGCCCAGCTGGGAGCCAGCTCAGACCTGGACATGATGCTGGGCTTAAGCAAACACTCTGTGGCCATGACTGAAGAGCTAACCTGAGTCCAGCCACTTCTGAGCGTGAGTACAGTGTGCTTATCAGAAAAGCTCTACAATGACATACTGTATGTTTTTTGTGTGCCTTATTTTTCCAGGAATAAAGATGGAATAAAATGTCTTTTCTCCACCTTCCCGTTACGTTGCACTATTGCTGCTGTGTCCCCATGGGACAGAAACTCAGCTGCCACAATGTGCGGGTGCAGCAGAAGAGGGACCTGGCATCAGCCGTGGGTNGACCTTTAGGAAACCTTTCCAAGTGCTGCTTCACAATGAAAGACTCTTCCCGCAGTATTTTTAGCTTGACTGGAAGAAGCAGACTTTACCCAGAAATTTTCTAAAAGAGGGGAAAAAAGATCCCTGGCCTGTTTGTGTCGTATTTCTAAGCCCATCTCTATCACTCCGCAGGAAGCTGGGTTAAACAGGTGAAACGGGATGCTGTGTGTTAAAATTGCAGCTGAAACCTCCTATCACTCATTATAGCCATATTATTCTGTACCGCTCCTGACAATTGAGGGCTAAGGACAAAGTGCACGGAAAATTGTAGAACAGCCATCTAAAACATTTAATGGGGCAGCTGTGACAAAAATGAATCACAAAGCCCCACTTTTCCCCCTTTCTGGTGGTTGTGACTGACCATCGCCAACAGCAGCTGAGGTACGCAGGGCTGAGGGACCCCAGCACCAAACTGAGTGTCCTAGTGCAGGACCTGCCATCTCAGCCGGAGCACGGGGCTGCATGCCCAGCCAACAGCCCTCTGTAGTGTGCCTTCATTTCTGTCTCAGCCCACTGTCCTAAAAATTTTGCTAGATCATGTAAAAGTGGGAACCCATCTCTGTTTTCCAAAAGCCTCAGAGAAAAGACATGCCTCGCTGCCTCTAAATTAGATCACAAATTTTCTGGCTGATGGCAGCATCTTATTGTTCACCCTGAAGGCAAAGATCTGAACAAATTACATTTTACTATCACAGGTTCATGTACCCATGCTGCGTTCCCACTAAAGGCAGAGGAATGTACCTATGTGAAATGCGGTGGCTTTGGAGAACCCAGAGGAATTGCTGTTCTTGGGAAGACGCAGTGGTGAGTGGTGAGGGAACCATTGCTCTGCGTGGGTGGTCGACAGTCAGCGCCGCTTAACATGTGTCACCAATTTGGTGAAATATGATACTCTGGGGGAGAAAAGGCACGGGGTGGATATGTGTGCTGCAGTCTGGAATCACTCATGTAGTTTATTGCCAAGCCCTTTATTCAATCAAATTCTTCATCAACATGGGAAGTGCTGATGTTGGCATATGCTATCTGCTGCATCTATGGATGTGCTTCTGCATCTCATCCCTTGTCAAAAGCGTTGTCATCAGCCCAAGATGTGCTCCAGCAATGCTGAGTGGTTTTGCTCACGGGGTCTCGCTCTCTCCTTGCTATATGCATGCAGCTCTCACCGATGTTCGTGCATCAAAAGCAGGATCAGACCCTCTGGAAGCACAAGGTGACACTCGTGACAAAAGAGAAATGGATGCAGATGCGTTTCTAGTCCTGGCTCTGAACTCTTCCTTTGTTCTTCTAATTGATTGTTTGCTACCGATGTTTTCTGTATTGAGGATGTTGTCTGAGCAGGAGGCAATGACACTTGTGCCCTTGGCCAGTCTCAGCTCAAGCTCTGCACAGGTATCAGAGCGTGCCTGGGACTCCTGTGGATCCGGACCCTGGGGCACATTGCCTTCAGCTCCCGATGCTGCAGATCTCTGCAGAATTTGGGTATGTTTGATTTTATAGGAATTTGACGCTCCTGACAGGACAGTGCTAAAAATTAAGGAGATGGATGGACCCAAACTGGGCAAAAAAATGTGTTTGTTGTTCTGAAGTGCAGCCCTCACTAGTGAATCTCAAATGTAATTAGATGCACCACGCACCTGGAAAATAACTCCTGCCTGCTCCAACACTTCATCCTGCGAGGTGTAATCTTCAAGATGCCCATTCTGTAGAGCTCTGCCCCTCTCTGTTGCTCATCCCACGTGGCACACAAGACCTCGTCTTTATTAGCACAAACATGTTCTTGAACTGATGAGAGAGGAGACCCTTAATGAGGGACAGGGCAGCACAGGGTTTTCACAAGAACCTGTAAATAGCTGTGAACACTCAGCTCCCTCCCAGGCTTGAGTCTGGCCACATGAATACAATAAAAACCTTTGTTTAGACTTAAGGCTCTTGCATGTTTATTTGACCTGATTCTCAGATCAGATTTTTCCCCGATTGAAGACATACCCCAAAATTTCCCTCCCTTGGCATCTTTTCATCCCTCCTCTAGGTAGCTTTGACCAGGACGGCTTCTCTGCAAGTCTGTGTCCCCGAGGTCCTCAGCAGCTCCCTGGAGCAGCTCTGCTCTCCCAGGTCTGCTGCTTGTCCTGGTGTGCTGGTGCATTCAAATCCTGTCCTGGAGCTGCTGGGAGCTATCCATGTTCAAGAGGCGTTTTCAGATACAGGGAAGTACTTCTGGCTGTGGTGTATTACATAGGCTGGTAGAGGAATGGTTCAGTTCTATCTTTAAAATAGTGAAGGTACACGGTAACTTTGCTCCTCTGTCCTGCCCCTGTGCAGATGTGCACGTGTGTGTGTGTGTGCATAGGAAAGGGATGTCTTGTTTTTTTACAGGGAGGCAAACCATTTTTGCAGTGCTTTGAGAGAGGTAAAGATAATACCTTCTCAAACATCTCTGAGTAATCCCAAATCGTACTGTGCTCTGAGTTTTTCTGTTTGTTTTATGTGGATGGGCTAGGGATTTTCACAACCAAACTTCAAAGGTTAAAACTAGTGAAGTCAGCAGGAAAATATGTGAATTTAACGTTTGGCTGTAGCTATGTAAACCACTTAATTTCATAAAGTTTGCACTGGAATGACAAAAGGTTTGTATTTTCTGATTGTCAGAAGGACATAAACTTTGAGTGTGGGAAGGAAGAGAAAAACAGAGCTCAGGAAAATGTTCTTTAGGTTTTGATTGTGAGTGGACTTACTTGGTGTGAATTTTTGTCATGACTGTATATATGAATAACTCGACCTTTTCCAGATCTCCTCTATCGTGTAGGATCCTACCCTCCCTTACCTGTACCTTGATGAGAGACAACATGTAAGGGCTGGTGGTGCTGGGGTGAGGACCCTGCCAGTCACCGTTGTGCCCTCAGGGCTGGCTTGGAAGGGAAAACCATCTTTTGGCTTTCCTGAGGGGAGTTCAGTTTCTGTGCATTCCTCCCAGAACTTCTTCAGGACAGCTCCAGATAGGAATCACAGAATCACTGGGGTTGGAAGGGACATCTGGAGATCATCTAGTCCAACCCCCCTGCCAGAGTAGGATCACCTAGAGCAAGTTGCACAGGATGGCATCCAGGCGTGTTTGGAATATCTCCAGAGAAGGAGACTCCACCACCTCTCTGGGCAGCCTCTTCCAGTGCTCTGCCATCCTCAAAGTCAAGAAGTTCCTCCTCATGTTCAGATGGAACTTCCTATGTTCCAGCTTGTGCCCATTACCGCTTGTCCTATCACTGGGCACCACTGAAAAAAGACTGGTCACACCCTCCCAGCACCCTCCCTTTAAGCATTTGTAAGCATTGATGAGGTCCCCCCCTCAGTCTTCTCTTCTCCAGACTAAAAAGACCCAAGTCCCTCAGCCTTTCCTCATAAGAAAGATTTTCCAGCCCCCTAATCATCCTGAAAATATTTGCTTTCCTACCCTCAAGATTTCCTTTCCACGAGAGAGACCTCTAAAGATCAAAGCAAGACTTCCAGTTAGGGAGATATCGCACTTGGAGTGCAACGTGTGGGCTTGATGATCACAGTCTGGCAGGTTGCACACATGCAGCATGGCCCTGGGAACAAGGGACGTGGAGCCACAGCAACGCTTACTTGAGAAGCTGGACAAAATATTCCCGCAGTAATGCTGAAACACATTTTTCTGGCAACTGCCCATGTGCCTGGCCCTTCCATGTGCAGGGCTTGGCTAGCACCTAGCCGGGTGGAGCGGGCTGAGGGATGTCCGCAGCATTGCAGGTTTGCTCCTGTGCATGCCATCAGCAGTGACAGTTTGTGTGGCAGGAGTCCGTGCTCCTGCAGGGACAGTCTTGGGTGGTCTGATGTGAGACAATGCTGCCCAAACTCTCATCTGCCCAGCTGGGAGCCAGCTCAGACCTGGACATGATGCTGGGCTTAAGCAAACACTCTGTGGCCATGACTGAAGAGCTAACCTGAGTCCAGCCACTTCTGAGCGTGAGTACAGTGTGCTTATCAGAAAAGCTCTACAATGACATACTGTATGTTTTTTGTGTGCCTTATTTTTCCAGGAATAAAGATGGAATAAAATGTCTTTTCTCCACCTTCCCGTTACGTTGCACTATTGCTGCTGTGTCCCCATGGGACAGAAACTCAGCTGCCACAATGTGCGGGTGCAGCAGAAGAGGGACCTGGCATCAGCCGTGGGTCACTGGGGTTGATTTAGAGCAAAGAGGCAGTAACACGGCTGTTGTGGACTGGATCGCCACAATAATACGCTGAACAGGTGCCATCGAAGTGGTTCTGCTGCAGCCATATCACCTGGTCTAGCAACTAAAAATACCCCGACAATAAAAACTAGTCTGGCTGCTGTAATCGTGTTATTTTACGCAAATCTCAGCTTTCGTTAAGAAAAGAAAAGAAAAGGTTATGCTCTCATCTTCCTGAGCCAGAGAAAAGTTTAAAACGTTAAGCAAACATGACCCTGCGTTTCCAAGATCAGGAATTAACTCCTACCCAGAAAAGCAAACATCATCCACAAATGATTGTTAAATGCTGTTATTATTTTATTTATTTATTTTTTTTTAACTTCATGATTTTAAAATCTGTGCTATGATGCTGGGGCAACTGCAGTCAAGATTTTGATCACTGAAAATTGGCAGTGCTTTGTAAACTGTTACACAGTCAATGAAGGGGCTTCACAGCAGTTGGGAAGATCGAGATAGATATTGGATTAACCTTGCTAATTAGTGCTACATACCAAAAGCATGTGCACTGACTGCCTTGCTGAGTTTCTGTATCGGGATCAGGAGAAACTGCACTGGTATTCCTACTTTTTTTCTGTTCTGCTTGCTACCTCTGTGCAACCGAATTATCCAAAATACCCACTGAGTATGCACTGATTATACAGTTTCTTATTGTGTATATTTGTTATGAAATTTATTGTATTTCCTTATGCTTGCTTTCTATATTTACAGGAAAGAAAGGTCCTTTCGTACCTCTACCGAGCTTAATTTTGTAAAAAGGGTCTTCTGGGGACGTGAGCAAGAAGATGGGGACGTGAGCAAGAAGATGATGACATGAACGTGATGAGATAGGTGTAACTGGGACCGTACTTCAGGGTTAGAGTTTATACATTTCATGCCTTATTTGGAGATTACTTAATCATGTGAATGCAATTGTTATATTCATTGACTAGCAAATGGGTGAAACATGACACGAGCCATCTTGCTTGAGTTGTCTGCTGCCCCGTGGAAAGGAGCAGCAGGGACAGAAGACACGTATTGTTTTGGCAGGCGGGATGTTTGGGTAGGACTGCTTGCCGGGGCAGAACCCTTCAGCGAGCAGGTGGCTGGGAGCAGGACCAGACCTGGCTCCCGTTCAGTCCTGGCACGGCCACTTGGCTGAGCTCTGGGTGATTGGGATGTAGCCACGTTTGGGGAAGTCAGGGATGAAATTCTGCCATCAAACTGTTGACACATAACAGAGGTGACTGGGGTTGAGAGTGTTGTGGTCAACAGAGGGGAATGGGCATCTACAGAGGGGATTTGGTTTGCCAAATAGCCACTATTTAAGAGCCTCAATCAGGTGTTTGAGACTAGATAGGGCAGACCCAGACTCAAGTGTCAAAAATACCTCGAAAAGCATTACATTTTTTTGTCTACACCGTAATTTCCTTGTGTAGTGGAGGCAATGCAGATGTCCTCGCCTGGCGGGAGAGCGAGGAAGCTGAATCCATTCATATTTAAGAGTCTTCCTCTCATTGCATATTTGGGTAACTGATGTCTTCCAGCATCTCTCTGCGCCTGAATTCCCTCATCCATAATTCAGCCATGTTTTGAGACCAGGGCGTACCGTGATCCCGTACAACTTCTGCACATCGCGGTTGGTGAAGAGGCTGTAAGCAGGTGGTGTTTTTTCCACGGTGCTTAGAAAAAGGAACCCCCACCCCGACCACTAGACGCATTGGTTGTAACAATAATTCCACTGATGTTAACGACAGGCTCAGCTTCTGCTGGCATTTGCAGTAGCATAACTAATCGCAGAGCCTGCTCTTTGCGCCTCTCTTGGCTGTAACCATTCAGCTCTGTTGCTGTAGGGAAGGGAGCTATTCAGGATGGCTGGCTCATACAAGAACAATAATGATAGCCATAATATTTTACATGTCTTCTGTTAACCGTGCTTGTTGGCAGGAGGGAAGAGGGAGGATGTGATTTCTTTAAGCAATACCTTTTTAAGTGGGGAAGTATAACTAAAAAAGTGAGTGAGGTTTACTAGGAGCAAGTTAGAGTTTATAATTAATGTTGATTACTTTTGTTCTTTCAGCTTTGAGTGTGTGGCTGGGTGATAAGGGATGTGCATGAATGTTATTTGATTAGAGACAACATCTAAGTCCAGAGAGTGGTTGCTTTTGCTTAGTGCTTTTTAATAACCAAATAATTTCTTTGGTGTCGTTTCACAGACAGCCAATATGAGTCGCATCATTTAAGGCAGTCGTCTACCTCCTGGGGTTGTTTCCAATGATGTGATGGTTTTTTTCCTGGCTTATTTACTCATTTTTCTTCATGATGAGAAGTGTACTGTTGCCTTCTGATTGGAAAGAAGCTCTGAAATACCTGGCTCCGGCTTCGCTGAGAGATAGGTAGCAATTAAAAGATGGTCAGCCCAGTTAAGTAATAGTATGTAAATGATCAACTCTGAGTTCTACTTGAAAAGTATCAGATAGATTTGTGGGCGAATTGTATGCTGAGGGCTCAGAATTATTTTTCTCCTGAGGTAATCCCAGTCTGTAAACATTTAGTCCCTGGCTATGCAAAGAGAGCTACCCCAAAAAAAGCAGCTTTGAGGCAAAAGCCTGAAAAGATCTGACTTACAGCAATTGCACGCAGTAAACTGGGGTCCTGGAGGGAAGTTACTGTGTCTGTGAACCCCAAGATGTACTCTGATTCAAAGGAGTTTGTCCTGTGGTTGTCACCCTCCTGTTTTTTCTAAAACACATATTTCTTAAAATGGCTAGTATATAACTCCACTGATATATATATATATATATATATATATACACACGCACACACACATGTAAGTAGTCTCATTTTCTTCAACAGAGCTCCGTAGCTAGATGAAATTACTTGCGTGTGTATGCATTTGGAGGATTTGGGCCAGAGCGTTGACTGAAGCCATGTTCTCAAAATAGGAAGTTTTAGAAGAAAGTCTGCTTACTCTTCTAGAAACATGGTTGATAGCATCCAGCTCCGCGTTATGTCTTTGCACTGAAATGTGGTCTTCGAAGCTTCAGAGGGTTGTGCATTTCCAATTACCTGGGATGCTTGCACAGGTTATCCTGTCAGCTAGCGGCAGAAAAGACACTTTTCAATTGCAGAGAGGTGCAGGAAGATCCAAGTAAATTAGAAAAAGAGCACATATACTTGGCCCTTGGAGATAGCTAAGACATGTTGAGTCCTGCTCTGTTTTTGCCATGTGAGTTACTTTGCTCCTTTTGCTGGGGGGGCGGTGTGCGTCCCTGCAATTGTACCACTTCATCTTCACTCAATATAACCCGGGATGGCAAAATTGAGTAAACCTGAACTGGGGTACCCCAGCATCCGAGGTCAGGTCTCATCACACGTGTCACTCCAGATAGGCATTCTAGAAGTATAAAGAAATCGTTCTCATATGGAAAGTAAGCCTGATTATTTGAAACATTTTGGGTAAGAATAAGAAGTTCTTTTTCAGTGTCAGTGTTTTATTTTGCAGCATATTGCACTGCTTCTGACCCCTTCACTCGCAACTCAGAGGTAGTAAACCCTTCAGCTTCTTTCAGCTGAACACTTCTACGTGTTCGTAGCAATTCTGTATCTTCCCATAGTTGTTTTTAGCCACTCTGGAGGGAAGTTTGGGTGTAAGAAAATAGCGTGAGTACTGAGTCAGACGTGGCTGTGCAGGAGCCAAATGGTGCCTCAGCGAGGCCAGTGGTGCTGAGAGTCTGCTGAAGGCAACGGCTAAACCCACCTAGGGCATCAGTGGAGATTTCTTTTGTCTAGTCGAGGGAGCCAAGAGAGAGGCATGACTCAGGTGTGCTGCTGTTTTTGACGTGCCTGCATCTAGTGACTGCACGAGTGCCGTGGCAAGACGTGTTGGTTTGGAAGTTGGTCCTGTTGGCAGGAACAGCCTTCTGTGAGCTCTTGTTTAAGTGAAGATGAATGTACTTTGTCCAGTCTTCAAGGTCACCTCTGCCCATATGATTCCTGCATGTGATTCTTATTTAAAGGGCAAAGTAACCACTTCCACCATTTTTATGTGGGAGCAACAGGCACTGCAGAGGACTCGCCTGGTCTTGAGCTAACCCCTCCGGACTAGCTGCAACACTTAGATAATTTAATGTACAAAGCTTCAGGTTGTCGTCATTATGTTCGTTCATGTAAAGTACTTTATACTTTAGGAACAATTTGGACGAGGCAGCAGGGATACTTCTGCATAAATATGTCATGAGATCAAGCCTTTTAATGTTCATAAAAAGACAGGATGTCAATTTAAAGGCTCATCTGTCCGATGCATCTTAGGTCTGCTGATTTATGAAGTACTGTAAATTGCAATCATATAAGCCTGTAACACTCTGGCAGCTATTTAAATAGCAAAACTTTCTTCCAAAAACATGATATATGGAAGACATAAAAGTTTTAAAGCAGTAGCCTGCCTTAATAGGGAAAGAGTATTAACATTCATTTACTGACAAGAAAGAGCTAATTTTCCTTACAAGAAATACTCCTTCCACAGACAACTCATGCTTAGTATTAATCAAATCATAGCTTTTCTACTGCCAAGATCCCGGGCAAGATTTGCTTGCAGGAGAGTTGGAAAAGGTTAATATTCTCTGAATACTTGGATGAAGAGCTCACCAGTCAGGGTAAGCACTGAATTTCTGGTCCCCAGTAAAATCAAAGGCCAAACACTCATTTGCTGGTGAAACCAAACAAGTGGTTGTGACCAGAAAGGAAATGGATGAATGGCAAAATAAATCAAGCTGAAGGGTCAGTTTGCAGCGGGAAAGTCCAAGGGCCAAATGTCACCCTAAGTACGCTGCTGGTCACCAAGGACATTCTATTAAATCCTGCCTATCTCCAGACGTTGTTTCACGTGGTTCCCGTGGGAGGGGGATGCCAGCAGGCAGAAGTGCAAGTGCCTGCCAGTTTTAGGTGCATTAGATTGGCACTTCTGAGATGATAAAAGACACACGAGCCTCATGAGATGGGAATAGGGGATTCGAGCAGTCTGGCTAAGTCTCTCGCATTGGCGCAGAAACCTTTGTTTGTAAGTAAGCTGAAGTCTTCAGCATTTAAAATAGATCTTATCTTGAAGGCCACAATGAGAAGGAAATGATTGTTTATAGATAGCCATGCTCCGGGAAGCAATGAGGGGTTGCAGAGCACAGGACAGGAGTATGCACTGGTGTGATTTCAGTATCAGAAGTTAGTTGTGTCTCAGAATAAGAAAGATAGTGATTTCCGATGTAACAAATATCATAGTAAAAATATTTACAGAGAGAAAAGCGTAACTAAAAGGTAGTTCTCACTCTTTAACGTTTCACTGTAACTGGCCCCTCATCAAGAGACTGTTGAAAATGAAATTATACTGTTTAACTGGGATCCTTTTTAGTTCACTAGATCTGCTTATAATTTTGAGTATCTTAGGAGGATAAATATCCTGTGTAAAAGGGTATTATTCTTGGTATTTTATAGATGTGCTACATGTGCTCATCATCCTAAATGACTGGCCCAAAACTGCACAAGACACCTGCAAGACGGAGACTTGGAAACGTATCTGTCAGAGCAATGTGCTGGTTGGATGGGGATCTGGTCTAAATGAGGCCGGCTTGGTAACGAGGGTAACCAAGTCTTGGTTGTGGTGCTGTGAGGGGAGTGCTGAGGTTTGGCACTTGCAAACTCCCACTGGGAAGGAGCAGGTTGTGGCACTGCTTCTCCCAAGGAAGTTCGTGGGGCTTCTTGCTTTTAGCACTGACAACAGGTTGGAAGGAAGAAATTAAAATCCCGCTATTAAATGTGAGCCTGGCACTGAACGCTTGACTGAGCTGTGTTGTCCGAGGATAAATGAGGCTGCTGGAGCCTCTAAAATAATTGCTCACTAACAATGCTAAGTGCAGAGTACATCTTATCAAACAAAAGCCTGTCTCTTTTGTACACGTAAGACTCGCATTTAATTTCCTTTAAGCCCAAGTCCCTATTATAATATTATCCTTCGTGTGTAACAAGATAACTGCTATGCTGATATTAAGACCTGGAAAGGCCACTGAGAGGCCTCTGGGAATTGTGCCATGGAGGAGAAGTAGTCTAAAGCAGGGAGGCTCCACACATACAAGCTCAGCATTTTGCATAGAAAGGTATCGTTAAATTCATTAAGCCTCCCTCATCCTGCTTCTTTGTGCTGAAGGAGGAAATGGCTATCATAGCTGCAAGTGTGTTTTATTTAGCCCTGGCTTGGTCAGGCTGTTTGTGAGAAACCAGAAGACCTGTCTGATTAATTGTTCCTGGGACCAGTAAAATGATGCTTGTTTAACCTGCAGGCTGGATTGTGGGGTGCAGGCGTACACCGTCCTGCATGTCACATGCAACGGTTGCAACTCGTTTAATTCTGATTTCAGTGTCGAGTTAAAGGTTCTGAAAAGGAGAAGCAAAATGTTTGCCTGAACATATGCTGCTCTCTTCAGAGGCTGATTATATCCCCATCTCCAGGCCAGATTCTCAGCAAATATTAATTTCTATACCCCACCTAAATTTAGGGATATAAGAATTTGACTCATAAGCTTGAATTTCTATTCTAACACTGGAATTTTGTACCAGTGCAAATATTCAGTTTTATTGGATTAAAAGAATTGAAGACTGAATTTTTACTCTCACAGTATGGGGCAGAGTCTAGTAAGCCTTACCACGCGACCTGTAGCAAATCTTTATCTCAGTCATGTCAGGACAAGCATGCTCCTGTGCTTTAGACAGGGTCTGGAGAAGAGCCCATCTCCCATACAAACATCACACTCAGGGCCAGGTCTCACTAGTGGCCCAGATACATGTGATGCTACGGTGAAGAAAGCTCCTTTGAAGGCTGGCTCAGAGAAGACGTTGATGGGTTTATCTTACTCTAAAGCTCTGTTTTTACCAACCAAGATTCTTGAGACTTGTGTGCTGTAAAAGGTGAGAAATTGACGGAAGCCTGTCTGGTATTGTATTTGATGCTTTTTTGCCACTTCTCTGAAGTATTTTTACAGTTTCTTCTCAGCTGTGTGTCTTGGTGTATCTTGTTTGGTACAGACAGACGCACCCTTCCACCGGGCTGGAGACAGCGGTATTAAAGCTGATAGTATCCGCTATATGATTGTGTCTGACCACGTCTTTCAGGGACTGCAGGAGAAGTACTTTTGGTGGCTACTTTCTATATTGGAGACTGTACCTCATAACATCAGCTTGAATCCTGAGCACTGCCACAGAGCCAATCCTGAAGGAACAGATGGATCACTTTAATAAAATGATGACATTTCCTTTAAACCTGCTAGGAAGAAGAATATTGTTTTGGGGCAATGATTTTCTTTTAAAGTTTTAGGATAACTTTTGATGTTGTTTACAGTCCTGTGTTTCCTCCCACAGGATTTCTTTTGGGCTCTTTCAAATGTGTGTGAAGGCCTTCCCATCAACATGAATAGGCTCAATGCCTTCTAAAGCATTGCATTTTCTGCCTTTTGAGCTGGTCTTCCAGTTGGCAATAGACGGCAGCACAATAGTGTATTAACTTTATTGTCATGAGAAGTCAATTCTCTTAAAAGCTTTTCCTCATAGCTAAATTCTCAAGCTGGAAACTCAAATTAAAAAAAGAAAAAAAAAAAGAGATTTCTTCATTTGGAGCCAAATACCCGGTCATTGTTTGCAAATAACTTTTAGTTACTGACTTGGTTTTCATGCACAAGAATGTATAGATTAGACCATAAAGGCAAATAGGAGCGCTCATCCTTGGTTAGAATTACTGCTTTGCACAGCAAATCATAAATATAATGTAATTTTGCTGCCATTGGTCATGTTGTTTGCTCCCTGACATTTTGAGTTTTGCTGTGGCAGCAGCTGAAGTTTTGTGCTCCAAATCCTTGAGCCTCTTAACAGTAAATCAAGAAGAACCTCCGGTAGCTGAGGCAGCAAAGGTTCATGATGCACAGCTGAGCCTGGTGGCTCCATTTCACAGAGACGGGCGTCTGTGAAAAATAAGTTCTTTAACACTAGGCAGTGTCAAGCTATGACATGCACAAAGAGCTGTTTTATTCAGCTGCATTTAGGTATGTTGTTGGTTTCAATACATATGCACTGAAGTCTTAAGTTTTCTGTAACTGTGAGCGATAGGTGGCAATGCCAGCATGGGAAAGGGGTCTCAGCTGGGGGAGCAGAATTCAAGTAGGTGCTAGTGCCGGAGCACTTGCTCACGTTGAAAACAGTATGGTCTGTATTTGAGTTAGATGTGGTGGAACTGTGAAAATGTGTCTAGATATTTTTCACTCCTAGGTAGAGCCAAAAAAAGCTTAAACTGAGACTTGGATATTGCAAGTTTGCACTCAAGCTCCTGAAAATCTCTATTAGCTACTGTGTAACCATAGATATCTCTGAACTCAGAAAGGGTTCACTGTCTCAGCCTAATTGTTCGTATGCAAATTTTGGATCCACAAAGCAGCAGCTCTGTTTTGCTCAGCTTCAAAGCTTAGGCTAGTTTGGACGAATTCTAAAAAACCCTTTTCCAGGCACACCAGATCTCCCTTGTCACAAAACACAACCAGGACAGCACTGCTGTGGCACTACCTGCAGAGAGCAAAGCCTAAAATACTTCAAAGAAAAAGATGACAAATTTCCTCAGAGGAGATAAGTAGTATCATCACCTGCTCTACATGAGAGAGCATGTTCATAGGGAAGGGGAACCTGGTGTCTCCAGCAAGGACGGGGCTGTACGTGATGCTCATCCCTTTTAGCTCATGATTACCCTACAGGATAGCATGTATCCCCATGATAAATCTATGCCATTGACTTTGCTTTCAGGAGTTGTTCCATGTTCATACAAAAGAGAGGATTAGTACGCTGCTCTGCTGCTTTAGTGATTTATACTAGACGTGGAATAATAAGACTTGGGATAAGGTTTTAGGCAGTTCCTGGTTGCTTTCAACACCAGCCAGAACGGAGTAATTCCTTTGCCCCATGTGTGCTTCACACATTGGTAACTCAGCTCACGTGCGGAGTTTGTGCTTCTTCTGGTTGGTTTGTTTGTATCTGGACTCTTAGCATTATCAAATTCTCTGAATTCCTGAAAATTCTTTTGTTGTTTTCCAATAATCTTTTGCTTAGTTTAGTTTTCAGCCAAGCCATGCATTCTCCATCAATTTGGAGTAAACAGCAAACACATGTCCCCAAAGAAAAGTCACCCTTGAGCTGTAAAAACCACCAGAGAGGAGACTGAGGATCACTGGAAATGAGGGATTTGGGGACCATAGCTACAAAATACATGGAGATGCGATTGGTACTGGAACAAAGTGAGAAAGAGAGAAATGGTTTGCTCCCAGGTCAGTGCTGTTTTATGCTCCACTTCTGTTTAAAAAACCCCCAGCAACAACAACCCCCTCCAAAAAACCTGAGGATTTGGTATTTCTTTAGGATTTTTACAGTCTTTCGGATGACGCTAGTGCAAAGCAGGGGAAGGCGACGTGCCCTCTCAGATACAGCGAGGGACCATCATCTACAAAACCTGCATAAGACAGAACAAGAATGGGGTGCTCGCGGTGTTCAGAGGAGGTGCTGCTTAGTTGATAGTCCTGATATTGAGGCATCCTCACCTGTTGTACATGGTGTCTCCAGATAATATCCGAAGGCCTTAGGCATAACAGTTATCTGTATTTCATAATACCTGGAGACAGCAACCAATAGACAACCCACTGTGCTATGGCCTCAGCTAGGAGCTCCTGAAAAAAAAATTACCTTTTATTAGTCTTACCTAATTAGCATAAAAGAAGATTTGATTATTGTGAAAGGAGTGGAGAGCAGGGTATGACCTGCCCAAAATGACAGCCTCCGAGTGAGAGAAGTGGGGTGCAACCCTGAGCTGTACCCCCTGCTCCTGTGTTTCGGCACCGCCCGCAGCGCACAGCTCGGAGGATGCCAGCGAGGTTCTGCTTTCCTTTTCTCATTGCGCAAGTGTGTGTTCAGACAGAAAACCTGCTGGATTACAGGTTTGCGGCAAATGAGTCTTGGAGGACAGGTTGATTAGTTCGTGACCCATGTCCTAAGGCAGATCAGCTCCATCAGAGCTACTCCTTACAGAGTTTGTCTAACAGCCTTAAAGACATCCAGGGATGAAGACTGCAATTCCCCTGGCAGTCTATTTCAGAATTTTATTTTTCCCGTTGGAGAGCTTTTTAACATTGAACGTGAATCTGCTTTGCTGTGATTTAAATCTATTACCTCCAGATCTATCCACAGCAGAGCAGGCTCTTCTTCAAATCAAAAAACCCATGTTGTTCAGTTTTTGTGCAGTGTTTTTCCTAGACTCTTGGTCATTCTGACTTTCCCCTGACTTTTCATCAGTTGGTACCCATATAGCACAAATGTGGACAGAGTGCTCTACCTGAGACGTTAGTAATGCTGAGCAAGGATTACGTGGTATGGTTTGCAGACTATCTTCCCATGAAACCCTTCCAAAAGGGTGCTTGCCTTTTCCGCAACCTATATTCAGCTGGTACTCCACACCCCTCATATTAATTTAATTTTTTTTGCTTTAAAGGATTCCCAAATGAATTCAGAAGTTGATTATTCCTACCTAAGTTAAGGAACAGCATACATCTCTTTGGTTGAATGCCAGAGATAATTTTTCCTGTTTCTTAAAAAAATTTTGTATTCTGGACATGTCATGCAGTATGACCACAGTCCTTCCAGGCTTCCTCTCACCTGAACATTTAATAGCATACTCCCCGTTCCATCACCTTGATCATTCATGAAAATGTTGAACAATTTGAGACCTAGGAAAGGCCCTGCAGCACCCATCAATATATCCTTATGAATTGAGGTCGTACCATGAATGATCATTCTTTGGATACAGCCACCCTGTCGCCATCAGCTTACCTATCACATGGAAAAGGTTTTAACAAGATTTTTTTCCCTAGTTTTTTTCTGAGACTGCTGAGTAAAACAGTAGTGAAAGCCTTACTTTGAGATCGATGGTATCTACTGTTTCTTACCTCCAGAAGGTTTGTTACCTGCTGTAGAAATAAAATATATTTCTTTGGCATGCTTTCATCTTAACAAATCTACCACCAACTGCATCTCATCTCCTTGTTATCTTCCTGATTCTGACAAATGGTTTGATTTGTTTCTGCAGGAACTGGATTTAATCTGATTGATTTATAAATCTCCCAGCTACTCCTTTTTTCTCTCTTTAAAGAACTGCACTATGCTGATCTTTTTTTCAGTCTTCCAGTAGCTTATCCCTCCTCTATAGGATCGCAAAGATGAATGCTAATAGTTCTTCGATTGCTTCAGCCAGCTGTTTCAGCGCCCTCAGTAATGCTCATCAGCCTGTCTGTCTGAAAGTTTGCTCATTTCTCAAGAACACTAATTGTGCTGACCGTTTACTTGCAAGAGGACATTTTAAGTAAAGGTTGATTCAGAAAAGCCACAGAAATTGCAGGGCTCCCCTCTGTAGATAGCTTTCCTCTGTTCATTGTTGATAAATTCTTTTTCTTTGGTCTTCTTTCTCTTCATAGTGTTACTTTAGAGTGATTTCTTGTTGTTCTTCACATCTTTGACTAGTTTGATCTTGCTGTGTGCCTTGATCTCTCTGATTTTGTCCATACACTCTCTTTTAGTCTCTACTGTAAATATCTCATCTTGTTCTTGCTCTTTGTAACTTCTCTATAACGTTAACTACTTAAAATAATTTATCTAAGGAAAAAAAGAAAACACCCTCTCTCTAAGCACTTTTCTTTTTTCCAGCCTTTCTTAAAGTGTCTTGGCTTGTTCTCCTCCCTCACTTATTTACATGAAGCTGCTATTTTTTCAGCCGCACTGTAGACATTTCCTGACCACTGTTCATCTGTCGTCTATCTTCTTCATTCTCCCCCTCTGCTCCACCAAAGAGTCGAGCAAGAGCTGCTGGTCGTAGGCAACCACTTCGTGATGGCTGCCAAACTGGGTGACTTTGGTGCCCAGCAAATTAAGAAAGTTAGTGCTCAGATTTTTCTAAAAATGTCTCCTTGCTTTTGATTTGGCAAGGTAATCTGTTCCCTAAACTGGAACTGAATTTATGAGTATTTCTGTGCCCCTAAAGCCGCACTCTCTAATGGTTTTACTGCTTTCTGAAAAAATTTCACCCAGATCTAATTGCATTATTGGAAATGGTTGAAGCACTATAATATATGGGGGAAAGTTTCTGTGGTCTTTGAGAAATCCTTTATTCAGAAACAGCCAAAAAGGCCGTCTAATGCTTTCAGGAAAGAAAATCTGAAGAGATTTTTTCTAGTTAAAGAGAGTGGGAACGAGTCATGAGAATACTTAACTCTGAGGTGCATTCAAGAGAGATGTAGGCTACAGAGATGGAACCTGTGCTTGTTGCAAGGCAAAAAAAATAATTAAAGGTCAGGAAATAATTTGTAGTTCAACAGCAAAATTTCCTGAAAGCTCTTCAGCCCTTATGTTATTACCCTCTGTGAAGCAGGGCATTAGCACTCCATGTTGCCCTAATTAGTTTACCAGACCACATATTCCAGGTAAATTGTGCTTGCAATTGGCCTCGTGCTTGCTTGTGATTAACATGGCATTCAGAAGAAAAATTGAATGTCATGTGAGCACTACTCCAAGCTCAGTAAATGTCAGGCAGTCAAGACAGTTCGGAAGCAACGGCCAAACACAAGGAATAAAAGTGTGAGCCTTGCGTAAGAGAAGCCTTCTAGAATTTCTGGCCCAAAAGAAGGGGGATAGAAGTAGAAAGAGTCTGGTGAGGACCTGTAACTTAAAATATTAATACTGACAAAGAACAGAAGAACAACTCCACTTACTTTATCTCAAGCCATTAGCTTTGATTTAGTGCAGCCAGGGAAGCCTTTCAGTAGTTTCCGTACTATCTTCATGCTCTGGCTTAATAGCATTTGTTTAAATGAGGAGTAGACCCTCAAGCAATATTTCTTTTTAAGAGGCAAGTCCCAGCACAGAGTAATAAGTAAACTGGGAACAATATATTTTAAAAGAAGAAATAGATTCTGCCAGCTCAATTTAAGGAAATATTTATTACACATAATTTCTCAACTGTTTTCGGAGTAAGCAATATAAAATGACCCTTATGAACAGCAAAATGGAAGGAAGGAAAAAGTCTGCATCATTGTGGGGAGTTTAATCTTCTGTGTGTCTACTTGTCGTTCTAAGTGATGTCTTTACTTCCATGAGTTAAAAGCACCTACCCTGGATGTCTTGGAAATTTTAGTCCCCAAAAGACCTTCTTTTAAACACTAGCATGCACCTACATCCTCCCCGTTATGTTTTGCTGTCAACTAATTGACCACAGGCTCCACAGCTTTAAGGGAAGGAAAAGGAGGCTGGTCTTGGCTTGGCTTTCTTGGCAATCGTGCCCCTGCCCGAATGTTTTCCATCCCACTGAGTTGCAGGTGTGATGACGCTTGGCAGAGTGGAAATGGAGTTGCTCTGTTTTGTGCTCACATTGCTACTTTAGTCCCAAGTGAGAGCATCTTATTTGGTGTAACTTATTAAAACCCACGCCACCAGTTCCTTGCAGTTCATGGTTTCTTGTAACTGAGTTTGCTGCCGTTGGTCTCCTCTGACAAGCAAGTAGGCCAAGTGTGAAACATGGGCTTAAAACATGTGCATCACATAAAAGTAGTGCAGTTCAACAGACTCAGGATAACTGTTTTTTTCTTCTTCTTCTTTATGTAAACATATTAAATTGGTATTGATTTTCCAAGGCATCATTTTATCCATAGCTAAAAATACAAATCAGTGCACCACATTTTGGCAGATTTATCTCAGCAAAATTGTTTATATGTGAAATGTTTCCTACTGACTGTCACAAACAACAACTTAGTTTAGAATGTGGCACCCCATCGAATCAAAAAGCACTGCTGTGGAAGGAAGAGGTTGCTCCCTCCCCTCTTTCAAATGTCCTGCTGGCTTCTTGCTTTCCTGTCCCTATGAACCTGGTAATCCCCTTGCAGACCCAGACACAGATATTTTACAACTGTGTTATTAAATCAGCTTAGTACTTCCTTTCTCTTACCTCCATGGAATTATGATAGAGTGCTCTACATCTTGTTCCTTTTTATATTTTATTAGTCACAAGAACATAATTGAACTGATAGACACGGTTTCTTAGAAATTGATACAATTTTTTTTTTCTTTTAAATCCATTTACTTGTGGCTTTAAATGCTATTCTTTTTGTTAATGCAATCAAGCACCATGTTTGCTTTGCTTTGCTTATTGCAGAGAGGTTGCTAGCCTCAGAGCTGATGATTTCAGTGTTATTACAATTGCCTGTTTCATTTCCTGTGGACTTGCTCATATTTTTTTTCATCTCTCTCTTCTATGGGAAGACTTTCCAGTGAACATATCTTTCTTAACTTAGTTCTTAGTCAAACAACTTGTACCACTTGCACAAGTGTGGACAAAGACTGGTCCAAATCTGCAGTACTGGGAATATACTGGACAGCGTGGTGACAAGTTAATCACTATCTGAACCTGGGCAGCTGTGATTCCTGTCCTGATGCTGTGGGACAGGTGATCCCTGTGCCTGGGAAGACGACGGGAGGGTCATTAGCGACTCACCTTTTGCTGTTGACGGGACAGCGTGTGTGGGGATGCAGCATTTTGAAACGGGTAGATGATTCTTTTAATGACTTGGTAAATCATAAACAGATTTGGACACGGGCCATGTTCCTCGAGGCATTGTTGATTCAGTTCTTACCGATCAATCTGGTACTTCCAAAGAGTGCCAGACAGAGCAGTAAAACTGCAGGGCACTGCTCAAGGGAATGATTGCTGGAAAGAAGGATTTCTGCACATTGCTGCTGCCCGTCTGTGGTCCTAACTGCCTGCAGGGGCTCTGCTCCTGGGAAGGAGCTGGGCGGAGCAAGGACAGTAAGCAATCTGCAAGTGATAGGAATTGGTCACATGCGGTGAAGACCAGAGCGGTCATGTACTACTTCATTGTCCCCTTAGGCCAAATAATATGTCTGGCAGAGAGGCTGCAATGAGGACATTAACAAAAGCTTGGTAAAGGAGCACAGAGTCCTTGTGGGATGAATGTGGATTTCACCCTCCTCCTTTTTCTTACAAAAAATGCTATCGCTGTGGAGATCAGCACTGAGTCATTTAAATAAGGAAACAGAAAGCCGTGCATGGAAGGGAGGATTCTTCTGGGGGGTATTATTTGAAGCGTTTTATGTAATGGATCTATTAAGCAACAAACTGAAAATGAAAGGGAAAAGAAAATAAAAATGATCACATAGATTGCCACTGGTATTGTAGAGGGACTGCAGTCATTACGTTGGACACGCTATCAATACATAGCAGAAAACATCCCCTGTGCCTAAAGATCCTGCGATCTAGGACAAATGGGGATAGAAGGGACAGCAGGAGTGTTGGTGCTGGCAGGATGGGCTGCTGCCTAGGCAGGGTGGTTTCCTGATCGGCTGGAGGTGAAGGCGATGTCGTAGGATGGGGAGTCTCAGGAAGGGTTTGAAGGAGGGCAATGACATAGTTTTGCAAATACATATGGAGAGGTGCAGCACAGAAGGAGCCAGGGCTCTCTTGACTTTTACTGGGTGAAAGGTAATAGAAGAGACTTGATTTATATATCTCCACAAATGCTGGACTCTCAGGGAAATGTAAGAGGACAGCACCTTCGCCAGCAATGACACGGGTGGGAGGGAAGCAGAAACACAAGGCTGAAATGAAGATAAAGGGAAACCTTATGTTAGGGATGCCAGAACCAGAAGAAAAAAAAAAAAGTGCTTCCAAGGGAGAAAAAACCAGAGCTCTTTCAGCACCTGGGACACTCTGAAAGACCATTTGATACGCTTGTGAACAAGGACTTGATAGTGAGAGAGATGGTGTGCAGGCTGGAGCCAATTCTTCACTGCCTGTGCAATAGGTATACCAGGCTGTATACCACATCCCTCTCATTTGTGCACTGAGGTGGATAGTGCTGCTGCTGGGCAGTAGCACTAAGTGGATTAGCAGAGTGCTCAGTGGTGGCTTGTTTTATCCAACAGTTTTGTGGTTTGCAGCGTGGAGAATGTGGCTGGCAGATCAGATGGAATGGTTTTTGTCATAACATATTTCAAATTAGTCCTTAGAAATTAAGAATTGCATTTTGGTCTCCTTAGCTCAAAGCTACTTCCCTCCCCAGTGCTATGCCTTCCCAGGCGAAGTAGAGACTGAATTTCGCTGTTATACTGTTGTATACATTTTATCATCGTTCAGGTGATACCGTAACACAGGGAAGATCAGTGGGTAACCAGAGCCCAGGCAGAACTGGCAGTGCTTATTTAAGCTGTGAGTTAATCAGTGTTTATCTTTTATCTTACCACCAACTTTAATGCAAAATTACTTCATATTCTTTACAGGGCTAATGTTGGTTGGGACTTCATAATTTTTGTCAAAAAAATAGAGACAGAGAATGAAAGATTTGGGACTGAATAGTGCAGTTTTCAGCCAAAAGCTCCTGCTCTGGATGTGAGAGGAGCTACTTGCAAGGGCTCTGCTGGTGCTTCAGGATTTCAGTCTGAGTCCTTGTGCCCCACAACACATCACTATCTTTTCCTACTGAACATCCACATGAGTTTGTGTCCTGAGAGTCTGTGATCATGGCGCAAGAAGGAAAATGAAAGCTAGCCAGAGGAGGGGAGGTGGGCACTGGAGGCTTATTTCTGAATGCAAACTTTATGGCTGTGACCAGAAAGTGTTGCAATGAAAAATTATTCTCAGCTTTCAAATAATGTTTCTTTTTATTGCATAGAGAACGCTATGTGTACCATGTGCAAAGTGTTTTGTGATAAAAGACGTCACTTAAAAAATCAGACTTCATTTATTATGAGGACACAATGCTGGATCAGAAATTGAGCATACGATATACCTTGCAAATAAGAACGAGTCAATATGAGTACAATTAACACAGGAAGGAACTTGTTATCAGACACTTACTGTTTGGATGTCCCCCCATCATTTGGAAGAATGTATTCAAAAAGCGTTTCAGCAATGGAAAGGAGAGCAATTCAGTGAAAAAGTGAGACAGATGAGAAGGGAAGAGGTTTCTGAGCCTAGTGGATTTAAATAGTAAACCATAATGTGCCAGTAGCAGTCAGATTTTAACACTGAATATAATAGCAATATGGCTCTTCTCTGTCAGAGCTGTTTTTATATTAAGAACGTTCAGTTCCTTGGAGGGGTACAGATTACAATTAAAGCATTCGCTTCCCATGTTGACCCCCCTTGAGTTTTGTTTCTCCTTGCACACAACGATAGTGCGAATGAATTAGATGTCATCACTGTTTGTGCCTGTGTGCGCTCACAGAACTGTGCTGGAAAAAGCTGCTTAAACTTGTTCACTGCTGATGTCCTAAGGAACATGATAATTGAAATACGGGTATGGTAGACGTGGTACAGAAAATCTGACACTATCACAGCAAGGCTGCTCTTAAAATAGCTATCAGAGCAGGCGATGGAAGGGACATTCAGCTGAAGTAAAATCTTACAGATCAACTTGTGTGCTTTCTGAAGAAGCAGAAATAGGACTTGCTATTACAGGCCAGCACATTTGAGAAAGAAATCCCTGCTACCTTGACCAGTCTCTCCATATCCTTTGGTCTATTGCCATTCTTGCACTTTTTCAAATTCCTGGTGCAAATTATTCCATGCCATAAAGAAAATAATCCTCCAAAATGGTTTGCTTTTCTTCCATAGGAAAATAAAATTCCAGCACTCTGGAACTTTGGCCAAAGCTCAACACAAATTTTGATGGGATAAAATGTTAAAGGAAGCAAAAACTACTTTATGGCCTACATACTATATCGCCCATATGGCATCAATTCCAGTAATTTGCTCTGGTGCCAGCTGGCTGAATGAAACAGTGACCATGGAGACCACGTAGCTTTGGTAAGTAGTCCAACCAACATTACAGTGTTTAGGATTAAAAAAAAAAAAAAAAAGAAAAGAAGAAAACAGTTACTTCATTAGAAAATAACTAATTGATAGAATTGATAATTTAGGAATAGTACAGGGTTTTGAGCCAGAATGTAACTGGATCAGAGGGGAGAAATAGTGTCTTGCGGTTTGTACACTGGAAGAATGAATGGCTGGAATGGATGATACTGTAAGGTCTATTGGATGGGAGGTGTCTCAAAGCATCTATTGCTCTGCTGCAATAATGGCAAAAAATAGATTCTTGGAGCCCAGGGTAGGGCCACAAATTGATATAGAAAAAAAAGCAACACACAAACACACATAGACCCACTGTGTTGTCTTTTCCAAAGAGATTTGCTCAATAAAGTGATGGGTCTATACCTAAAACTTTCTGCAGTTTGTGGTTAGGCAGCTTGACTTCTCAACAGAAGCGTAGTTGGAAAACCCAGCAGAATCTGTGCAATGCTAGAGGAGGAAGTCAGTGGAGATCCCAGGAGACAAAACCGGGCAACTTAGGGCACGGGACTGCTCATGTGTTTGTACTTCACTGAAAGAGAGAATGTAACCTAAAAATACAGCCTGTGAGAGTGAAAGAGAGTTGCCCTACACAACATGGACTTAACAACCACCCTGCTCTCACACCTTTTCTCACAATGGGCAGTGGTGAACTTTGGGGTGGCCTCCACAAGGCACAATGCAGAGTCCATAGCAGTGGGAGAGCAAGGGAAGAGTTGGGTTTAACCTTCAGCTGTGCCCACTAGTTCCTGCCTGTTTACATTTGCCAGGCAGAGTGGTGGGAGGGAAATCTCCTGTGTGCATGTTAGTCACGAGTCAGTCAAGTCTCTGATTTGAAAACAAGACAGTGATGTTAAGTCAGTGTATCTCATGAAATAATAAAGTCCCAGTTGCTGTCATCCATAGTCAGATATTGTATAATGGTCCCACGCACTGTGAAAACACTCACTGGAATCAACAATGCTAAACATTATTTAATGTGATGAGTGTGGCAAGCGAAAGCCACTCCTTCAAAGTAATAAATCATACGACATTTAGCTACCTTTATCTTGGCAAGAAGCCATCCAGGCTTCAGGCTTTCATGATGTATGGGTTGCTTTTGAAGTGCTGTTGCATTAGGAAGAGCGGGCTGCAAGTGAGGCGCAATGAAATTCTGCATTTATTGTATGTTGTGATAGGCAGATTAAACGTATCTAGGCTGCAAAGCATCTGATCTTTGTTTTTTATCTGTATACTTCATCTGTGGTTTTTGCTTTCTTCAGACCTGCTTTTGTCTTTCCAGTGTCGTAAGATTTTTTTACCCTTGTTGTCTACCTGCAACTCCAATTCTATTTCTGAAGGATGGTAGAAGGCTTAGATCTACTGGGACATGGTAAGGGAATTTATATTGTGTCCCCCCACCAAGTAGTGATATGTTGGCCCAGCATGCAATGACATACTCGTGTTTGGACTGGACTCCATTGGCTTCAGAGTGGCACAGGTATGAAGTGAATGACTGTAGCTGTGTAGTGGTGCAGGGACAGGCCAACATCACCCTGCAACAGTAGAAATGCAGCAGTATTCCTTATGTCCTTTACGTTTGATTAAATTTCAGATATGTGACGGAGCTTGTCATTCTTTTTTGGATGGTCCCACTAAAAGAAAAGGCTGTATCTGGTGCATAGTCAATAACATTAGGTGGGAGATCAGGAGAGGGAGATCAAGACCTCTATAAACAGTTTGGGGTTACAAACATGGTGGAGCACATCTTCAGTAAACTTTTACTGGGAGAAATCAAATGTTAAAAGCATGCAAGCAGCAAGGGCGCCAAGTACCGTCGTGTGACTGTTTGAAGGTATGTGCTTGCCATAAGCCTGAGGGAGAGTCACTGCTGTAATTGTTATCCAGCACAGAAATTGGAAACGTACTTGGACTGCCAGTAGTCTGACCTGTGGAGGAAACCATATCTCACGACGTGCTGGATGTTCCCTTGGGTGAAAGGCAGGAAGGAGCGGGGCACATCCAGTATTTCACTGTCACGTCATCTTCCTGCATTGCTAATGTAACCAAGAATCAGTTGCAGAATTTCTTTTATGCTTAGTTAAAGAATTATTGACCATGGCCTAAGTGATGTTTCTGAAGAAACACCTTAGGCTGAACAGTTGGCATCAAAGGTTTAAACTCCTGTATGATGCTGGAAGTGCCTCCCACTGGCCACTGATAGATTCGGTCCTCTGTTTATTATTAGTAATGACACAAGCATTTTTTCCCTGATAGAGAGACCTCAATTCCAGACCCATCATCTCCATAGTAATTGGTGATAAATCATCTCCACAGTAGCTGGATTTCCCTGACATGCAAAAGGTGATATTTTTACTCTCAAGTTTTTTTGTTTCATTCAACTTGACTGAAACAGCTTTTTTAGTACTAAAAGCAAAAAAAACCCCATTTTTAAGAATGTTTTATGGAAAATCAAACATACAGATGAGAAAGCTCAGAATTAAGGATGCACATGAACTTTCAGGTCAACTCCTTGCTTGCATTGTCTCTGGTCTTTCATAAATTATCACTTATTGCCTTCTCCACTTGCTCTCATGTCATTCTATGGGGATTTACACAGTATTTCCTTCCACTCCCCACATTTTAAGTGCCTTACTGTTTTACTGCCAATTGAAAAAAAATTTTGGTGAGCTTTACAATCTAAAATAAACTGTGCTCCTTCATTCCAAAACAATCCTACATATTGTAACTGTGTGTGGCCTTGAAAAGTGACTTTTTACTGACTATCCAAATGCTGAATTGAGTAAAACTTCACTTACTCATTGCGTTTCTCTAGTGCTTTCAATATTATTTCTAAAGCTTTTATAGATATAAATGAACTTACTTTCATGTAACACTGTTCAGAGTAGCAGGTGACATTGCTGTTTTGCATCAGGGGAACTGAAGCCCGGAAAGGTCAAGTCTAAAATTCTAAAACTGTAGGAAATGTCACCCAGTCTGGGGTTTATAGACTGAAATGTAGAGAGATTTTTTTTTGTATTTCTTCTTTTTTTTTTTTTTATTTATTTTAATAAGATAGCTTTTAAAACACAGCTGTAATTGATCTCAGCTGCAGCTGATGGCACTCAGCAAGTCCTGCCAGTCTGACTGGGAGTGCCCAAGCCCAGGCAGCTGGAAACCAGGAGTGGTCCCACGTGAGACGAGTGCTTGCCAAATATTGCGGAGGAGTTCTGGGTCAGAGGACAAGCCGATTTCCATTCTCAGGGGTGGCACTTCAGGACTGAGCTGTGAGATAATAATTTTTCCTTCTGTTGTCCTCCTCATTCAGTATGTCCTGCGATTAGGCACAATGCAGGTTTTCCATGTGAGCAAAAAGTTTTATCCCATTTATTTACATTTGGGAACTATTGATTTGGGGGTTTGTTTTAAGAGAAGTATGGTTTTTTTCTTTATTGATCTTCAAATGCTTTGGGTTTTGAATTTAAGGGATTTGTAAATGTAAGTGCAAAACTTTTCTGATTTTCTGTCTTCTTGCCAGACAAATGAAATGACATTTGCTTACTGTATTATATGCTGGAGTAAAAGCATCTTTGGGAGTACCAGTCTATTTTCTTCATAAAATTAATCAATACAAGTTTTTCCAGATAGACCTATTTCTTTCGGTTTCCCAGGAGATTTCCTGTTCTTTCCTCCATGCTGTCTGATACAAGTCACGCTAAAAATCAAATACAGACCCCAAAGCAATAGGGAAGCTGCAGTCACAGAGGTACAGCACCAATTAAAACCAGGCTCACTGCAGACGGTGAAGGAGACAAACACAGCCATGGAGAAAAACAACACTTTCTGCAGCCCAGAAAAATCACTTAAGGCAAACCTTCAGGTTGTGTTTCTCAAAGGCTATTTTAAAAGGCTGTGATCCATTACTTTTGAATGCGATCATCGAAACTTGTTTGAGGGTTTAGCTGAAGATCAAGATCCTCCATTGTCGTGGTTTGGGCCAGATTGGCCCAATCCGGTGGAACGACAGATGCTCTCTCTCTCTCTTGCTCCACTCCCGAAGGAAGGCAAGAGAGCAAGAGGAAAAGAGAGACTTAAGAGTTTAGAAGGAACTAAACTACTTTAATGAAATATTAATAATAAGATAACAAAAAGAAAATAATGAAATAGATACAAAACCGTATCAAGCTCCCAGGATGACAATCACGTCACCAGCAGGCGCTGGGGAAGTCCCAGACTGGACTCAGTGACGGACGGGAACTGGATTCCGGATCAGGATCAAAGGCAGATGCACAGACAAGGAAAGAAAGAGAGAAAGAGAGAGAGCGACCCTTTGATCCCTCAGCTTGTATACTGAGCATGAGGCAGATGGGATGGAACACCCTGTTGGTCAGTTTTGGGTCACCTGTCCTGTCCACTCCTCCCCGCAGGTGTGACCTCTTTACGCTTTTCCATTTCCGACCCTCCAACGGGGCAAGTAACAGAGTTGGCTGCCCTTGGCTGTTATAGCAATAAGTATAAGAGCCTCTCTGCATCCCGTTCCTTGGCATCAGCTATAAACATGGGTCTCATCACTCTGAGAGTGAACAGTTTCTACACAACATGCTGGGAATTTCAGCAGTTAGAAGAGGCCTAGCTATAAAGTAAAGTCACTGAACAAAATTGGTCCTGTTTTACCTCAAACCAGGACATCCATAAAACCTTTTCCATCGATAGCTGAGGTTATGGGGAGTAGGGCTGGGCAGGGTCTCTGAACATTACTTACCCACGTCTTGTAATTTAAATGGTAATAGATGTTCTGGGCAAATCTTGTAAATCAGGTTTGCACTGGCCTGTGCACACACACACGGGGGGGTATGAGTGCACGCGTATGCACATATATTTGCTGTTATTGATTTTTTTTTTTTGATCTTTCTCTGATGATTTAGCAATATCTAAATGCAGCAAAATATGGATGAAAATTATTATTGCAAGAGCTAAGTTGTGCTGAAATTTAAAAATCTTTATTAGCAGACAAAATCCTGGAGCATCGTTCTCCCAGATGGGAGCGGAGAGGCACAAGTGGTAATTAATCATTGAGGGACAATACTGTGTCGAATACTTGCTTGTGCTTGGCCTTGACCCACTGATTCTTCAGCTCAGTATGTGGCACGATTACAATACGTAGGATTGTTTTGGAATGAAGGAGAACAGTTTATTTTAGATTTTAAAGCTTTCCAAAAGTTTTTTTTAATTGGCAGTAAAACAGTAAGGCACTTAAAATGCAAACTATAACAATAAACAGGGCTTTGCTCTATATTTATGGCTTGTGAATGAAGATTGCACAAACATGGTAACTTTTGATTTTGTGTGAACCCAGCTTCGTTCTGCAGTAAGCGAGGCACTGAGCTCGCGTGATGGCAGTTTGGTGAGCCTTGTGTGTGGGGAGATATGAATCAATTACTGTCGGCACCTTGCCGTGGGATGTCCCCCGTGAAATAATCTAAACCTGTCAGATAGCGACAGCTTGCTCTACCTGCACAAATAACACCATTTTGAGAAATCAAGGACTCCTGATATTGCTGTAATAGATCTAAAAGTGCATACTGATGTGATCTGCTATTTCGTGCAAAGTGGCATTTGAAGCTGCTGGTATGCTGAATGTTCTGCTGCATCAGCTTAGCATCTAAGAAACGTGGATCATATTTTTTGAAAGAGTTCAACATCAAACAAATCTCCATCTTGTCTAGCTCTGATACTTCAGTCCTGATACATGAAAACCTGATTTTAAAAAGCCTCCCATACTTTAAAAGCCTCAACAAGCTTAAGCAAGTGCCTGGAGAACATCCTTGAGTACCCCAAACATATGTGGTACTGAAACGTGTCCACAAACTCTATTACAGCGTGTACAAACAAATGTACTGGAGCACGTCTCATCTTCCAGAGTCCTAGAGAGGTTTCCAGAGCACTCAGCCGTATCCTTTGTGTTTGAATACGGCTTGGCAAATGTGGAATCTTTTTCAGTGTTTTGGCCGCAGTAAAAACTGAAGAGAAAAAACTCAATTTGGATCAAAGCAAGGTGGCTATCATTGATATTTTTCAGTTTTGCAATGAATGGAGAAGTAGTGGCCAGGCTTGGGAAAAAAAATTGCTTTTGTTAACCTGAAACAATTGGTTCAATGCAAATTAAAATATTTGAATTGCATAGGGATTTGGTTTAGTTTTGTTTAAACATTAAAAAAAAAAAATTTAAATGAAAAATGCCACTTAAAAATGAAAAGCTAAAAAATCTAATTTTCAATATTTTCTTTTTAATTCACTTTCTTCCGCTTGAAATTATTTTTCATTTTGACAAGATTTCCTGAGTAGTTTTAGCTAGCTGTATTGAATTACCGTTTGGGGATGAATTCACTTTTTGTCGACATTGTCTTCCCACCTTTGCCTTGAAGGTTGCTGGCAGAGCCAGTGGGAGATGGGTGAATGTACTGTCCTGTTACGAGAGGGACCACAGAACCTTTAATGTCTCATTGCTTTTAAAATCTCATCCAAAAGATGAGCGACTGAGCTGCATTTCCGGGCCCAACAAAATATACATTGGTCAGCTTTAAGAGGACATTGCCGAGAAAATGAGACTTAAAGATCTGTGAAACATCTTTCCTAAATTGTCTATTCATGTTATTTCTTTTTTGTGGCTTGAGCACAGCTATAAATCTAAGTAAACAGCATCTAGCTGTCTCTCTGTTCTAAATATAGTGCGGCAGGAAGAGAAGTTTAATTTCTCCTTAAGGCGTTTTGAGGCTTAACATTGTATTTTTGAAACGTCATTGGCTGCCTTGACACAGTGACAGTAGCCAGCTTTTTTAAAGGGCCGTTTGCTCGCTGAGAAGAAAGGCAGCTGACCTTGGTGCCCCGGTGGTTTCAGTAGGAAAGGATGGTCAGAGTCTAAAGTCATGGCTGACATAGGAAGCAAAGGCAGTCCGTAAAGCTAAAATTTTGTATTTTCTAGCATTCTGATAGAAGTAAAGAAGCAATGTTGAAGTGAATGATCTGCAAAGAGCAGGTAAAGAGTGAGCGTGACCAAGCTGAAAAGGAATGCCAAACTGGTCATCGCAGTTGACCTTTCTGAGTCAGAAGAGCATCGAGAGGCTCAACACGGCTGCGTTTCCACCACACTGCATGTTGCACATGATGCGAGATGAGAGACTTCCCTGAAGAATTTACAATCTCAAATGATCAGCAAAAAGGTGGGACCGATGCAGTATTTGTCTTTCCATTTGACAAGGAGCTTTACCACAAAGGGTAAAACAACATGTCCGGAGTAAGAATGGGGCACAGTTGGAAAATGACCAGATTTGTTGAGATTCGGTTTGTTGTTTTGTTGCCATAAGGTAATCCATCTTCCTCTTTGACTTATGCTGTGCGTTTAATCAGGTGCTGAGTGAATATCTTACTTTGAAAATCCAAACTAATAATGGACATAAAAATCGTGGTAAATGATAAGATGCAATAAGACAAGTCATATCTTCCCTAATGACAGCATAATGAACTGAATTTAAAATGAAATCCTATCATGAACAGTCACGGCCCATTAGACAATGAAATTTCCTGTTAAACTGACTTTTTAAAAGCACTTTGCAAAAAGTGAAAATGAAACAAATTACACAATATTGTTGGGAGCCACTTGCAGCCAGATCCTAGGAATCTTTTGGGGTAAAAAGCAAGCAGCTTCAGCGAGAGTATTTTGCTTGAGCAAGGACATAACCTCTAAAAATGTCAACTGTGAATTACATGTCATCGAAATCATTTCAGCAACATTTAACAGCTAATATCACCATTTATTGTCTACAATAGTGTACCCATCAAGAACAGATGGAAAAAGAAATAAAAAGAGAGGGAGGGTTTCTTTGCTTTTGGTGATTGCTGCTTTACATGGATCACGTAGAACAGGGAGAAACACGAGGTCCCCAGATGTTAAACACTACATGTTTTGAAGAAAACATTTCAGCAACAGCAAGCAGGGAGATTTCCCAGAGGTGAACAAAAGGAGGTGCAGGGAATGGAAATGATTGGGGAGGTGCTTGTTTTTGTTGGTAAGTGTTCCACAATAACCCTTTTATAGATCCCAGTACTGTTGTCATTGTCATCTTCAAAGGAAATTAAACACTGCTTTCTCATCAGCAATGATTATTGCAAACTGGACTTGGCATGAAAATTTAAATCGTAAAAAAATAATAACTGTAAAGGTCCAATTCTCATGGAGGACCAGCAGGGTGTAGACTCCTATTGCTCATCAGTCCCTTTGGAATCATCCAGCTGAAGTTGCTTTGAAAATGGGGCCACAAACTGCTAAGTTCCCCAAGCACTTTTAAAAAATGTAGCCTTCATATTTTCTTTATTTACAAACTGAATGTTCCATATTATTTTGACATCTTCTATACCAGGTATTAGCAGCATTTTAGCCATGAGAGAAAAAGATGTCAATACCTTTTAAAAAGTTTCTTTTGATTCTTTTTGAAGAAAAAGGTGCACTGCAAATGCAAGATTATTGTTCAGCAGTATTTACAACAATAACAGATATACAAAAAAAGCGTATTACATCATTGTAGGAATGTGGGTTTTTTCTTTTTTTTTTTTGGTCTTTTTAAGAAGGAGCATCTGTTCTATAGTCATTTCTGTACTTGGGTAATTCATCTAATGATTACATGGATGTTGGCTGGAAGACAACATTGTCGAGGAAGCTATAAGGAGGCTAGTAAACACAGGCTTATGTAGTTTTAAAGGAGGAAAAAAGAAAATACACTGTTCTGAATGATACACAATGCTGGATATCATCAGTCTGCATTTTTGAAAGAGCTGCATGTTTAGTTGCTGTCATTTATTCCCAGTGGGAGCTCTCACACCAACTTCTTTTGAAATCTGACCATTAGAGATTATTTTGATCCATCCTTGAGTGTGAACATAAAAGATAAAGTAAATTGTTTCATCAATACTAGTTTATAATTTTAGTCCAAAGATGTCTAGGGTGCTTGCATACAGGGAGTAGCTCTGAATAGAAGGTAATTGTGTATCTTATTCAATGTATGTATCTAGCATACACTGTTTGGAATTGGTATTTGGGGAAGGAAAAGTGAAACGGAGAGTATGCTGCCTGGAAGACTTGTGATTTTAAAGAATTGGTTAAATTTTAACTTGGTTCATTTAGACTGAGATAAAATGGGACATATAGGTTTATTCTCATTTTACTGTGATGAAAATAGACCTTAATTCAGGTGTCACTTTCCGTGCTAATCTGCTGCCTTTAATTTTGTTGTTCTTGGTTTACAGAAACAGAAAGAGAATTGGAGTTGTAGTGTTTGTGTCAGCTGGTAACATGATCTTATAGTCAAAAATCATTTTGCTGGTCAACCAAAGCATTTGCCAATAAATTATAAAATGCCCTGTTCTTTTGACCCCAAAATTAGTTATTCAACTACTGTAGCAAGAACTATGGAGCAATGAAAGAGCAAGTTGTCCTTTCATTTTGCTATCCCATAAGGTTAAGCAAAAAAACCCCTGGTTTCCACCTTGAGCAGGTCATAGGCAATAACAAGCTGGTACAGTAGGGCTAAGGATACAGTACCAATGTGAGAATAAAAAGACATAAAGCGTGTTAAACTAAAGCAAGCTCTGCTTTGGCAGGGGTCCTAGAAGTAGTGAACTGAGCTAGATCAACCTTGACTAAAAGGCCAAATGGAGTCAGCAATATTTAGCATAAATAAAACTCCCTGCTATAGTTCCAGTTGCAGCCTTGGAGCTGTTAAAACTCTGCCCGTCCTTAAGCATCTTCCTGCTCACAGGCTGAATTTCATCGAGAAACACTAAGCTTTTAAAACAAAGAACAAAACGGCAAATAAAAGCCTTGTAACCTGGTGAAATTTTGGTCGCATATTATGGGTTAAGTGGAGGGAAATGAAGGAAGGAACCCCACTAACATTCTCGAATGGCGATGTGGTACATGAAAGGAAAATAAGTCACAATTAAGAGGCAATCTTCATTGCATTTCTACAAGTAGTCCCTTGTATAACATTAAGCATAAGGGGCTGAAGCTCAGACTAGCATCCTTAGAACAAGCTATTTTGGATTGGTTAAATCCCAGTGCCACTTCAGTGTGGTTCATTCATTAAACATAAACCAGAAATAAAAGTATAGCTCTGTGTGCATACATGCATGCTTTGGAGTGATGCGTTAATGACTGCAGAGCACTACTGAAGGAGGCAGGCAAAAAAATGTCTCACAGTAACACACCAGCTGCCAAACCATGGCACAGTCATTTCAAAGTTTCCATCACTTAGAGGTAGCCATTGGTGATGCACAGGGAAACTCCAGATCTCCAGGATGTGTTCTCTTAAGAGCTGTGTCTCTGACAGAGGGTGAAGGGGTAAGGATTGTTACTGGGGAGGGACGACTTTTTCTCAGGGACATGTGAACTGGTCGTCAAGACTGGCATGGTATGGAGCGGAATGGCACAAATGTCTGATTGTGCTTGGTGGAATGGGAGTGGGGAAGTGATGCTCACAGAACAGAAATTGGAAAATTTCTTTTGATAGGCTGAATTGAGTAGAAACTTGATTGAGGAGGAATAACAGCTGTATTTGTGAGAGAGCATTTTGGAAGTAATGGGTTTTGTGTGTAGAGCTAAATAACGGGTAATATTTTGTATCTGAAAGCATATACAGTCAGCTTTTGAAAACAGCAAAGAAATGTCAATGAAGTCAAAGCTACTATTCTGGCTGCAATAGCTGCAAGGGTGACATGGGGTCCCATAAGTGGGATAAGTGAAAAAGGAATTAGCAGGCCAGCCGGAAATGATTTAGGCAGCTGTCTCATCCCTTCCCCTGCAGTAAGTTGTGCGGGGAGTATTGCTTTCCTTATTTCCAACCATAGAAATCTCAGTAGGCAGAAAAATTTCAGTGAAGAAGAGATGACAGCTCAGGGAATGGAGTTCATAATGGAAGCAATGAAGCAACCTTATCTTAAGCACATATTTGTGCTCCCATTATATGTATCTGCTGTTTTATTTTATCTACATTAGTCAAAAATAGCGTCTCTTAAATTTATTTTTCAGCTAGCTCCTGAAAGAAAAAATACAAATGTGATTGTTGGGTCTTTTTCATCTCCAGTTACCAGCTGGCAACTTTTGAAATAGAGACAGAAAGTAAATTATATTCCCACAACCTAATTGTAAAAATTGGCATCAAATTGAGAAGGAGAGGTCCAATTTAGTCCCTGACGAAAAGGCAGGCTGAACTCTGGCACCGTACACTTGTTCTGTGGGAGTCGTTTGCTGGGAATCGTGTTTGCCTCCAGATTGGTTTCAGCAGAGATTGCTTCTTACCTGCAGAGTTCACACCTGGGGGCAGAGGAGGAGTTAAGGGGAAGGAAGGATGGAGGGAGGAACGGCTTTGCTGCTAATGGGGAGCGTGGGGATCAGAGGAGAAAAGACACAAATCTGCGGGGAACCAGGTTTATGGGTTCTGCTGCTTGAGGAACATCGACCTGTGGGATAACACCCCAGAGTAAACCTCTGGCTGGTTGTTTCTCCTCTGGAGTGGGTGAAAGCAGAGTGGACTCCTTCGGATTTCACCAGAGCCCAGCACAGTGCTACTGATCCACCACTGCATGTGCATCAAATTTTTTCAAGTTAATACTCTGTAGCCAAAACGATCAAAGCTAAGGGCCTTGACTTAGCCTCAATTTAAGCCTTAACTCCTATTTTGGCACATAGTGAACTGACTTTTTGGGGTTATAAACATCCAAATTCCACCCAAGTAAGTGGAGATGATCAGCATATTTGAAATGTGGGTCCTATCTGTATTGAAACATGGCTTTGGTAGCCTAACTTGATGGCAACAGAGTTTAAAAATATGCATGTCATAGTTTAACCCCAGCCGGCAACTAGGATCACGCAGCCACTCACTCACTTCTCCTGCTGCCGCGGTGGGATGGGGAGAAGAATCAGAAAAAATAAGGAAAACTCACAGGTTGAGACAAAGACAGTTTAATAACTAAAGCAAAAGCTGCACATGCAAGCAAAGCAAAACAAGGAATTAATTCCCTGCTTCCCACGGGCAGGCAGGTGTTCAGCTGTCTCCAGGAAAGCAGGGCTCCATCACATGTAATGGTTACTTGGGAAGACAAATGCCATAACTCCGAACTTGATCCCTTTCCTTCTTCTTCCCCAGCTTTATATGCTGAGCATGACGTCACGTGGCATGGAATGTTCCTTTGGTCAGTTGGGGTCGGCTGTCCTGGCTGTGTCTCCTCCCACCATTTTGTGCATGCCCATCCTAGTCGCTGGTGGGGCGGCGTGAGGAGCAGAAAAGGCCTTGACTGCTCAGCAACAACCAAAACCACCAAGTGCGCTATCAGCGCTATTTCTCATCCCAAATCCAAAACACAGCAGCACACCAGCTGCCAGCAAGAAAGTCAACTCCAACCCAGCCGAAACCATGACAATGCGCTGTGTGCACCTCCCTTCGGGCCTCACGCTGGTATTTCTCGTTTCCCATAGCTGTGCTCTGCCGTGGCACTGAGAAGTACACTGGTTCCTATTTTAGCTTTTGCTCCACGGCTGAATTAGAGCTGAACCTGCAGAGGTATAAGGTGAGGAGCGTGGCGCTCCTCTTGCCTTTTGCACCATAACATTTGCTAGGTCCTGCCACAAAACCCCAGCCCTGCCTTTGTCTTCCCAGCAGGTCGCAGGAGAAGCATGAAATCCTGTTTCATCAAGACGCAGTGTCCGGTATGTCTCCGGCCCCCCAACCCAGCGCCTGCCTCTTTCATTACCCTTTGATGTGTGTCCAGCAAGAGCTGCCACCCTGCAACGCAACCGCGGCATGCTCCGTCAGCAGGGAGGAAAGGTCTGCGAGGAGGTAAGACGAGAGAGAACAGCTGGATACGAGCACAAGGAAACAAAAAGAAAAATAGCATATCGCAAATAGTGATTGCAGTACATTCCCTATTTATACTGTTTTCCTGACTGGTGTGCTTGTCTTAAAGCTTTTAGAAAATACAGAATTTTTAAAAGCACAAATGGCAAGTTTTAAAATTCCTACTATCCTGTCCTTTTGATCTAGTTTAACATCATTTTCTGTAGTAATTGTCTGCCAACATGTCTCTCCATCTAGTTTTGAACCGCTATGAATTAAATTTTACAGAGTTCCTTCACAAGGCTATTTCGTAGTCCGATATCTAAGACAGAAACCCTTCCCTTTTTGCCATCTCTCTACCTAAGTTTGACTGAAATATTTTTTTAAGTTTCTCCTGTTACTCTGTGTTTATATTAAGTTTTACATTTGATTAATTCTGTCAGCACTAAAGAATTTCCCCTGTTGGGGATTTTTTTTTTTTTTTACTTTCTCTTAATCATTCCTTATACATGTACTGCATTTCCATGAAAATGCACATATGCTTTACTAAAAAGGGCTATTTTTCTTTTGCTAGAACTTATGGAGAAAGGCAAACGTCTCACATAAGAACTTATGGAGAAATGCGAGTGTCTCACATAAGCCCTTTCCTGGTAATTCTGAAGTGAATTTTTAACATCAGGATGGAAGTAGATTCCTAACAAAAAAAATCCCTCCATCCTCAGTCTACAAATGGTTAGGAACTAAAATGTTTACATGCCTGTTATTGCCATCACTTATGCAATCTAATTCTACAGTGCTGGGACCACCACTCTATAAATTTCAATTATACTATTAGCAATAGCTCTTCAGTGCAGTAATTGGTACACTCACTTTATCTAATGGAATATTTTTCCTCTAATTGACTTCAAATTTATCATATAAATGTCAAAGCCAAATTTTCCTATAATAACCTATTATCTCTGCTGTTCTAGTTCACTGCACTCGGAAGAAACAGAGCAATAATAATCTTTTGGGATAATGAAGGACAGCAACTTAATTCACAAAGTGCTGAAAAGAATGACAGCTACTTCTTACCTGTCAAAACCAGAAACTTTTAATGTATTCGTTTAATTAGACTACAGATCCCATTCACATGATATTTTTCCTCTTGCTATAATATAAGGATCCAGCTTTTGCTAGAAAATGAGAATATCTAGTGTTTAGATGATGGACTTCCTATGAACATGTTTTTAGACAAATATTCCCATTATCAGAAGCTTTCCTTGCTCTATATAGTATAATCAATTGTAGCACAAGAAATAGGCTATTATACCATGACACAGAAGTGGCAAAGACACAAAGAAAGAGGCTTTTTAATGTGTAAATGAATTTTTGAGAATAAATATGGGTGGAAAAAATGATGCAAGTCTACTCATCAATCCCATAGATTTTATGTAGGACCAGCTAAGACTGAATTACCATATCAAGTTCCAGAATAGAGATTTATAGCTAATTAATTCTGGAAGTCTAGGCTGCTGTATAGAAAGCCATAATAGTGAACTTGAGGTGAGTAATAGAATGGTAAAGATGGACTTGTATCTTTTTAAATTTCTTATCTGTTTGAAGACTTTTGAGGACATTTTCTGTAAGATATATGGCTTTGGCGCTCCTCCTCCCTCCATCATAAAGCAGAAGGAATACAGTACCAGGGACTGGGTCACAACCTCACGAGGCCAGAGAGTTGCTGCAGAAGCTGTTTATGGGATTACTGTACTTCTCTCACTATTAATTACCAATATTATTCTCCATCACTGAAAAGTAGTCACCGTTGATAAGTTTGCCTACCCCTCCTCCCTCAAAAGGAGGCAGCTGCAGAGGGTAATTCCCTCCACTCCTCCTTCATGTTGTCCTCTTGTCCATCTGAACAATACCTGGATAAAAATCTTTCTGGATTCATTCTTGGAAATAATAGGTAAGATGCAAACTCTCCTTCTGAAGAAATACAATTGCACTACAATTATAAACTGTTTCATTTTGCATGTGTCACACAACATAGATGGAAACTGATTTAGGTTCAGGTAAGAAGTTGAATTTTAATGCTGAGATTTTATGTGACATCTTCTCAACTTGCCCCTTAGAGATGTAATTGAGATTTTTGTTTGTGATTTTTTTGGACAGGAGTATCATACATGAACAGAGTAGCAGGATTCAGCATGCTTGCAGACAGGAGCTACACATGGAAAGTAGTCCTGAAATGTTACCTGTTTAAAATTTGCAGAAAGAAAAGGAAAGGGTACAATTGTGTGAACTGGTAAGCTATGGTACCCTTCTGCATATGCCATATGGCAAACCTTTACATTGCTTTATCTGAAGAGTAGGAGTTTAACCTACATAAGCTGAACTTATTGGCTAAAAATATTTTCTGCTTCTTCAGCTAACAAAAATGTACTAGGTGTAACAGTGGGTGTTATTTAAATTTTTATGTGGAACAGTAGAAGGAGGTAAAGGTTCCTGGAGTGGGCTGGAAGCATATATAAAGATTCATCCTGCAGGTGCAACCTTGAACATATAAATGCAATTCTTAAAAAATAAAGGATTTTTAAAAAAAAAAAAAAGTTTAAGTGTTCTACAGAAGTGTGTTCTTGGCAGATTACGCCACTCCTTCCTAGTGTGAGGAAAATGATTTACCCAGAAAATACGAAGATAAAACCTATCATTAGCTTGAGAGTTATAATTGCCTCAGATCCCCCTCATTGTTCACCACTATTCTGTTTTTAAAAGCTAGTCTAACAAGGAGCACTTTACAAGAAAAAACACATACGTGAGTATATCAAACCGGCAAAGTCCTCTTGGCACAGATACAGCATACCCTGGTATGGCATGTCCTTCAAACTTTGAATAAAATAAGGCACACACGTTTAATTGCAGTTTTGCTACTATCCTTGTATCTACATGAGCAGCAGGGATGACGCTGCCTTACCAATGTAGTTTACTAGTAGTGTTTAATAGAGACATAACATTACCGTGAACTTTTTGACAGTATAGGGCCAAGCATGGAGTGTGTATGGGATAACTGCTTGCCGATGAACGTTCCCTAGGATTTGCACGTAGAGATGCAAGTATTTGCATAATCTGTAGCCTCTTTTCCGTAAGTTTTGGCATAGCAATTCATTTAGTGACTTGTATTTTCCAATGTGCATGGATATTAGAAGTGTTTCTGTCTTTGTTTCAGTGTCTGTACATAATACCTTTCCCCAAACTTCACTTCACCATCCGATCTTGGCAGAAAATCTAAAAAAGGTACAGAGGCACCATAAATCTGCTGACGGCTTTGATGGGAGTGACAGGCCACCAGACAGACAGCTTTCTCACTCCTTTGGCATGTGGGTGGCTGAAAATCTCTATCTTCAGTGTTTCAAGCAGCCTGACAGAAGCTATACCCTTACCCACGAGGCTGTCCTGAAATTTAACAGCTTGGGAATGCTAGGTCTCTCTGTATACTGAGAGAGCTTTATACGCTGATTAATTTAGGCCACCTTGGACCAATAGTTTGTGACCTTTGGAGAGTCTGCATTTAATTTAATCCCATGAAGCCATTTTATCGATTGGAACCAAAGGGACAATAAAAGTCTGAAGTACTGTTCATTTGAAAATGTGCTGACAAGTGACTATCTAACCAAGACTTTTTTTGGCAAAACCTGTTAGAAGCAGATGATACTCCCTTTATTGAATGGGTTGCACTACATAACATATATCTTAAACAATTTGGGTTTGCCTTTTATATTTTTTACTTCCAAGAGTGAATATTTATGTCCTAAAGAGGCACAACTAGTTTTTAATACTCATTCTTCTCAAAAGGAAGTTCCAAATCAATGGCCCAAATGGCTTAGGCAATTATGCACAAAAATAAAGGTAAGTTGAGCCCCAAGAGATCTAAGAGTTATTGAGCCAGTTTCAAATGTTTTCAGGAGCTAGATTTTCCCATATCCCCATTATTTTATGGCATAATGCAAGTACTGTCACTCTAGTGATAGGTGGCTATAATATATCTACAGAATGTTGGCTGAAGAAACACATTAGACAATTTTAGGAGAAATGTTCATCAACCCAATTTCTTAGTAATATAAAAACCAAACTGAAGTGCACATTCATTTTTAAAATGGTAAATGTTGCTAATATTTTTCAAAGTGCTTGAAAATACAGAAAGAACACATTCAGTGCACTCAATGCATAAATGTCTAAAAGTTCAGAGGTTTTATTCAATTTGGATTTATCCAGATATATTAGATTGTGAATGGAAAGTTTATATGATCTTTTGAGGTCTTCTCCTTCCCTTGCCCTTTTCCAAGTCTTGGCTCTCTTCCAATTTCATTGTTTCATTTTTTTTGCACAACCAAAAAGATGGGGGTGGGAGCTGTCCTAAAAACCTTTTCTAGCAATATAAATGATCAGTAGAATTATTAAGGAGTTGATGGTCAGGAGAAGAGTTTTAGGCATGGTAAATGAAAAAAAAATAAATAATTACAACAGGAGAGGATAGGTGCAGAAGATCAAAAAATTTCAAGGAAAAAATTATAGAAAAAAGATACAAAAAGGCAAGGAGTGAGGCATTCCTATGCGTGTGGTTTCTAGCTTCTCCAGTAAATTTCTGTAGTTGTTTATCAACCACTACTGAAGTTGATTTGACAAGTGCAGAAAAATTTCTTAGTCATAAAGTGAGAAATTTAACTTGTTAAGAATTTAACTAAAGCAAAAGGACTGTGCAAAGCCTTGAAAAAGTATAGCATGGCTGTGCAGAATGAATGCATATACTCCGTTATGGATTGTGACAAGCATACCCAAGCTAGTGTGTAATTTGTCTCGGAGGAAGGTATCCTGTCCCACTGTGTCCTTCATCTTTAACAGTTAGATAGTTATGACAAGGTCTCATTGTCATTATTGAGGATGAGTGACATAAAAATCATGAACTGGCCTTTTGGTCATATGTTGATTTTTACTGTTTCCTTTTGGATTCCAACCAGAAAATAATAGTTTGATTATAACTATATATGAAGTATAGAAAGCATCCATGTATTTCTCTTTCAAGAACAGAAATAATGTTGCCTAGTAGTAGCCTTGCATTTCTCGAGATCCAAGCACATGACACAGCCCCAAAATAGATTAACCCTATGCTAAGAGCAATGTATTTTCAACAAAATGAATCAGGGCTTGATTGATCTTACAAATTCCTGCATTTTTACAAATAGGTATGTTTCACTACAAGGTCTGCTCATAGCTAAGCATATGCTATGCTGCATTTTGCTGTAGGTTTTTACCTATTCACATGTCTGTAGCTTCACATACATCAAGAGTAAAATGGAAATTGTATGCCTAAATCCTTCATGCAGCTTTGGAAATATCAGTTGTCTTTTATTCTTACTTTGCCAGAGGGCCAAGTGGCTTCCATCAGCAGAAACATGATGGTTCCTCAGTTGGTGTGGGTTGGAAAGACAATTTGACTTGACTTCTGACCAAAACTGAAAAAACCCACAACCAAACAAAAAACCCCACGCCAAAGCCTCTAGAGAATAAATTAGACCTGTTGCAGCTGAGCTGTTATGGTTTTAGATAAACTTGTTAATGGTATAGTAAAGAGCATCGCTACCCATAAGTATAAAACATAAGCATCCTTTTCAGACTGATTCATATTACTTCAGCCTATTATTGCTGAATATCTATCTGTGCAAGTACTGCAATGAGTATCTAATATGTGGTCACCAAATATGATACAACTATCTTTTCATGTAAGCAAGTTTCTCCAAATTCAAGAGAATTATACTTCAGTAAGCCACATACACATATGGGAGAGAATGAAAAATTTTCCATTTCTATGCACTGAAGAGGCTGAATTAAGTCTAGGCGATTAAAAAAGGAATCCATTAACCCATTTCCTCTCTTCTGGTTCTGTATGAGTTATTAAATGAAAAATACAGTTTTAGAAAGGATGGCTTACAGGTATCTCTTTATTGCAGACCTTTATGAAGAGTGAAATAGCTAAATGTTTCTCCAGGAAGCTCTGCCAGATAGGTGTTTTGACTGGCTCCTTTTCATAGTGCTGAAATGAAGCTAGATCAGAGCAGAAATTTCAGTTTCCCAAGGAAAAATGAGAAATACACTTGGGTGTCCAAAGACTACATATTGCGCATACATAATATTATCTAATTTATGAAAATGTGCATTAGTGGAGCTTTCTGAAGAGTGTTAGGCATTTTGGATTATTTGGAAAATTTTACCAACGTTTGGGAGAGAGGTAACACTGAAAGGGGTCTGTGATCCTGATAGATCCTGCAACTGTATGTCAGAAAAGGGCTTTAACTCCTACCTGTTATCTCCCATCGTCACGTACAGACATTTCAAGAGCCTGGTTTGCTATCAACAGTGCTCAGTCAGATTCTCCGGACATTGGCAGTGCTGGGCTGGCATCCCTATTCCTGATGCAGGGCATTCCTGAACAGTTTTGGTTCCAGCTGTTGCTGCATTGATCACCTTGTGGCCTCTCCATGATTTGGTGAGACATTCAATAAACGCTGAAGACCCTGAGGTGCACTGAAAAGGCTCTCTCCTCCTCCCCCATTCTCCTTCCTCTCTTGAGTCCCTTGCTCTGCAGTCTTTTACCTATGAATACGTTTATGTATGTAAGTATTTTTCTTTAGCGGTGTGAAGAAAATATACTCTTGTGTAAGTATTTGCCAGATTGAGCCTTAAATCTGCAGTGTAGTGTTTCCCTGTGCTGTTGAATATTTATCGTGCTTTACCCCAGAGATGGTTGTATTTCAGTGAAGAGCTGAGTTGATATATCAAGGCTACGAGTCTTGCCAGAATTTCACTATGTGTGTAGTCCTACTGAGTATAACGGGGCAGTAACAAAGCTAAACTTGCTCACTGGTGTGAGTATTGACAGGATCAACTCCTGCTTCTACAAATGTTCAAGGAAGGAAAGAGTATTACTGATTTGCAGAAAGACTTGCTGAAGAAAAAAACCATGAAGTATATTAAAATACTTGCAAAAATTACTTTCCAACTGAATGCTACAGTAGTGCCTTAAAACTTTTTGAAACTGAAATAGTGTTTACTACCAAGCACAGTGATAAGTGGTAAGAGCCATTGCTCAGGAGACGTGCCAGCACCATGAAAATAACATTGGCGCTGGACCATTTCTTTGTCTGTGATATTTATCATGGAGCAATATTCAGGATCTGGATTGTGAGTTCATGCTGTGAAATACAACAAATGTAATATCTAGAAAATGAGAGAACAGATGTACTTGGGTTGTATAATCCAGTGCAACATCCATCACATTGTGAAAAGAATAACTGCAGATCTTGAAATATAAGACTATATGGAGCAGAATTGGTCAAAATTTTCACTAGATTGAAAAGAAATCCATAATTTCACAACCTGTGAAAAATCATGATGAAGTAAGCTACAATTTTATTTGTTCTTAACAGACACAAGGGTCTGTTGCCATATACCATCAAACCTGTCCTACAGCTTTTGAGATGTCTAACTCTACTGCAGTTGTTTCTTACTGCAAATGATGTAAGATGGTATGAAAGGCTGATAGAGTTCTTTATTAAAAAAAATTACTTTTATATCTTTAATTTGAAAAGCAAATTAAACCATGAGTGTCTTTATACAAGAGTAAGCCATAAACCACTGCTTTATGTTATTTGCATTGATTAATTGTTTTTTTTAATCATTTAAATCAGTGCAAATGACATTCAGATTTTAAGCAAAGAAAATTAGTATGAGGTGTAGGTCAGCAGTAAGTATTTCTCTGGTAAACGTTTTGGATTATACTCACACTGCTTACTGCAAGCAATACAAATAGATGTTGCAAAGAAGCAGAACCATGACATCACCTCTTTATACTCAGATTTATGCATAACGCTGTATATCCCAGAATTTCCTGTGCAAGTGAGTGAGCATATACATTCACACTCAGTAATCTATTCAAGATGCAAATTCATGAAAAAGCTCCTTTTCTGAAATAAATATAATGTGATTGTGCAATAAAATTATCAGTTCCATGCGTGTAGATATATAAATGAATGATGGCCTTTAGCTCGAAAGAGAATTTGACACACAATTCCCACAGTTATTTAAAGTTTTATACTGATAGCATAGAAATCCAGAGAAGAGTCTCCAGATGTTGAATATGCTGCACAAATTCAATGAAGTACTTATGTGTATTAGCATAATTGTCAATTGTTAGATCATTCAAAATAGTATTTCTATCTATAGTCAAGGAGATAATTTCCTCAGGGTGGAGGAAAACTGAGCAGTCTGTGTCTTTTGGATCTCAAGAGGGATAGAAGAGCTTTGTTTTAACAGGAAGGCTTTTGGTAGTCCTTTTGCAGTGTTATTTTTCATTTTGTTAATAGAATTACCATACAATGAATTCTGAACCTCAAACCTTCTATGTACGCTCTTGATTCAGGGTGCCATTTCCCAGTGCAAACAGAAGTAATGGTGCACTGGACCTAGCTGGTTCCCCACATCTGCTGCAGGCTGCTGCCAGACCTAGGGTGCTAGATGAACCTTCGCTCTTACTCTCTACTTGAAATCCTTTGATGCTTTTTTTTTTTTTGAGTGTGAATAAACACCAAAAGAGGGGGGCTTTCTCCTCATTGGTTCGCACCTCCCTAATGAAAATAATTCAAGGAGTGAGCACTTGAACTCATTAGAAATCGGTGGCAAAACTCCCACTGATGTTAACAGTGTTGAATCAAGTCTCAAATGGACATGTTGGTGGTATCGCATGTAGGAAGGGCAGACTCCATCATACTGGGTTTTTGACTGCCTGCAGTAAGAAAAATGCTCAGTATTCTCCTCTTGATTCCCCAAGTTTTTTGTGGGCAATTCCAGTTAATGAAACGCAGGTTACAGATATGTATTTGAAATGTGTATGTTACTAAGTATTTATTTAAAGTTTTATACTGATAGCATAGAAATCCAGAGAAGAGTCTCCAGATGTTGAATATGCTGCACAATTTCAATGAAGTACTTACGTGTATTAGCATCATTGTCAATTGTTAGATCATGAACAAATTCAATCTTTCATTGCCCATTGTGCTTGAGTACTTTGACTTAACGATCCCCATCCTAGAGAGAACTCTATTAGCGCTTGCAGATGTCACTATAAATGTAGGGGTGAAAAAAGCTTTAGGATGTGAAATAATCAGGCTATATACTGCTAGTCTCTCGCTGTTAGTGGAGTATTTGAAATTCTCAAATTGGTTTCTTTTGAATGAATACTAAATTCTAAACTCCTGCTTACAATTCTTTGTCACTTAGTTAATAAGGCATGCTTGAGGGTGACTAAATTTCATCTTCAAGAAACTCTCAGGTTTTAGAGATTCTAATTTACATCACATAATTAGAGCATCATGAGAGTGCTGAAAGGGTGCTAAACCTTTTACAATGCTTGATCAATAATATATTGCATCTTAACTGTTATGTAGAAAAGATTGCCCTTTGTTAGTCCAGGTGTTTTATGAACAGATGCTTCGTTTTAGGATCTATACAAGCCACTATTTTTTTTCTCCTCTTTGAATACAAAAATCTGTTATACATTTTCACTGACCTCGTAACTATCTGTCTGTTCCACTGAATGGACTGTATTAATGCAACTGTGATGTTCAAGGTCAAAATGCTGTAAATAGTAATTCAGTACTCTGCAGAGTCCCAGATGATGTCTGTGTGTAATAAGACACAAGAAAGCTGAAATGATGACATTTTGCCCAAACAATCTGCTCAATTCTACTGCTGTATCAGGGACTTTGGATGTCCCTGCAATGTCATCTAAAGTTTCCCACATTGTTTTAGAGGGGGTTTTGTGCATTTCAATTATGGCTTTTATTCAGCAATACCATTTAATTTCTGACAGTTACTTCAGTTAGACAATCTCTGATTTAGCTGTTATCTATTTTGCAGCAGTGTCAAGAGCAGCATGATAAAGTGGGCTACTTTGATTGAATATAAACAGGATCTGGACAGTTCAATAAAAGTTCTTTGCATGTTTAATTCCTAGCTGTCATGGTATCAGCAAAAAGCATATAAGAAGATTTAAGATGATCTTGGTTCGCTTCCTTTAGCTCACCTAAATGCAGTCCATTAATGGGTTTATGTTTTATGCATATTAATTGTACTGCATGCTATTTTTGTGTGGCAAGACAAATTAGAATTGGATTGAAAATAATTTTAGCCTTATTTTTGCATTATAAGAGAATTTGCCCTGTATAGAGGGCCCAGGTGAGCTCTGCATGTAACTGAAATCATAACTACACTCTTCAAAACCAGTTGAGTATGCTGAGGTTCTCCTTGGATCAATTATTTCATGTATATGAGGAGGATGCAAAATTAACTTGCTCTCTGTATATAAATCTATAGCCTCTGAGTAGAGAAACTGGTGAGTCTAAAGTTCACTTCTCCATTTACAGAATTTAAATTTACTTTCCACTGATGTAAGTAAAAAGAATATCAAGTCAGTTTCCCAGACAGTTACCCATGGATGGAATTTTTTTTTTTCAGGATGACGTATACAAAATATGCGAAAATGGGTACTTTAAAATTCTCTATTTGAGAGCTCCAGCTCTAGACTTTCATGGGGATACAGGCTGTGCTATTACCATTGTGTATTTTGTTTTGAACTTTATTTGGCACCATTTTTGAATTACCTCTCAACAATAGCTGATGGTAACTTCTAGATCTTTGCGTGGGCGTTTTTGCTTTATCCTTAGTGGGAACTGGACTTGTTTTTGTTAAAATTTTCTATTTATTAACAGTGAGGAAGGTTGAGATCAGTCAGCAAACTTACAGCCTCTCAATTCTTTTCATTTCCTTGTGAGATGCACAGACCATACTGTATGCTTTGCTTGTTATCTAGGTAGTATGGAATGATATGGATGCAAATACCGGTCCAGTGGGGAGTAGTAAGTGGTATACTTGCAAATAGTCTTAGAACACTGCCAGAACCTAAAACCAAAGAACAAGCACCTCTGTGCAGTTATCTTTCTATTAGTTGCATATCTGTTTCTGTAAGCTCTTGGGGCATATGCTATCACCAAGGAGAAATATCCAAGGTACAGATAAATAAAATTTCTGCATCCTGTTTTCATTTGATTTCTCCGTCACTAACACTAAAGGCTGGACACTTGCAAATCCAGCTCCATGTTTATAGAGTTGAATTTCAACCTGATATATTGACTCTTATTAAGTGCTACACCATCAGGGCTTAATTAAAAAATAATTGCAATGGGTGCATTTTTTTATGTCATGCATACCGTTTTCACTATTTTACGTCCTTATGAGAATTTAAGTACTTGAGTCTGATGAAGATGAACAAAAGCAAATGTTTTTTCTCCTTTTGACTCAGCTTTTTTCTTAAAGCAATCAACAAAGTTCTGAGTTGATTAGAAGCAAATTTGAAAAATCAATTTAACAATAAAGGGCCTTTTCTTCCTACCTTTAATTTTGCTTGAAACCAGTCCTTGTTGCAGATGAGCTGGCTGGAAAAACAATGAGCTATTTTCTTGCCATGTTTTGGATAAAATGCTCAGTTTATGCTGGAAAGTGAAAAGGTATTGCATTTTTTACTAGGAAAAGTAGATCTTAAGTAATGGATGGATAAGTCTTGACACACTGTCTGCTAGGCATACTGTACCTTAGTAGCCAGAATGTGTCATGGTAAGTCATGCATCAGAGAAATATTCCTAATGGGAAAAAGTAAATCACCTCCATCTTCAGCAGGGGTTATCCGGCAAACACATTCGTGATTAACTTCCACCAACTTTTACAAATAAACGTTAAGGACCTGATTCTAGTCTCATCACTCTTTAGAGCAGGTGAAGTCTGTTATCTATCATGGAAGTTATCTCTGATTTACATCAGAGAGTGAAGAGGACCGGGGCTCATAACCTCTGAGCACAGAGGTAGTATCACTGTTGCCCGCTGTGCGGTGACAAGTGTCGCGTGGAAAGCTTGCAGGGTCACAGCTCAAACCTTGAGTGCTTGCCTCGACTCTTTGTGCATTGTTGAATTGCAGAACTGTGCAGTAAACTATGTCAGAACAAAGTTGTTCTTTGTAATAATTCTCTCATTACTGAGTTGTAGGCTGGCCATGAAGGAGGAGAAATAGCTATTCTTAGAGTATTTAGACCATTAGTCCAGCTTTACTTGGACAGATAAAATTCTCTCTCCTGTCTCACTCCAGACTTTTCATTTGTCTTTGATATTGAACTGCCCAGTAAGAACCTCGGTGCCTGCCGGGTCATGTATCCTGGGGGTTGATGTAGGTCAGTATCCAGCTTCAGTGGAGGCAACAAAAGCTATTAGTTGAAGTGAGCACGTAGACCCAGCCACTTTCTGCGGTCCATTCCCCTTGTATGTCCTCAACATCCACAATTGTTGGGTCAAGGATGCTCTTTTTAATATCTGGGTTTGGACTTACTGTCCATGAACCTGTCTAATCCATTTTTAAACCTGCTGTTACTGTCTGCTTTGATAAGCTCGTGTCAACAAATTCCAGTAGTTCACTACCAGCTGTGTAAAAAAAATACCTGCTTTTATCTGCGTGTCTCGTGCTAGTCTGAGTGCTTCTCATTCTTGTGTTGGGGGAGATTGCTGAATAAAGGTTCTGCATTTGCATTATCAACGGTGTTCATGACTTTGTAAACATCAGTCGTGCGCTTCCCCAGTGCAGTGAGAGTACGTTTTATTTATTTAATTGGCATTACAGGCAGTGATATTATGGTTCATTAGATGATAGATTTTGTGCTTTTCAGCAGCTTTTACTTTAATGCAGTATTTGGAAGCAAGAATCTGGCAGAGCAGCCCACTGGGCAGCAGGATCAAAAGCTTAAAACTGGTATTGCAAGGGGACTTGTCTGTTAGAGAAGTGTTCCTTGAGGAAGAGCCGCGGCCAGGGAAAATTCAGCCTGGGCAGGGAAAACTGGCAGCTTAATGACTTGTGAAAACCGTTGCAAAATTATGTTGTGAAAATTGCTGAGTTAGTGTCTGATGAAGCTGTCAAAGATATGCTGCTTCATTCATAACTTTTCTCCTGTGTTTCTGATCTGTCACCAGCAAACTACGTTTCTCTTAGCAGAAGCCCCTTCGGGTCAATATTTGGTTTGTGTGCGTATGCCAGCCAAGCACCAAGTTTCTCTGCAACAGCACAAAGGAGAGTAGGAAAGATGGAAGCTGATGAAATAAATAGTTTGGTAGCAGTGAGAAGATTGTTACAAAATAAAAGAGCTTATTATTTTTTGAAACCATTTTCAAGTTGAATGCAGTTCTGCAGCATTCAGAAAGGCAGGGAATGTGAGGAAGTGGTAAAAACCAAGTGTAATGAAAGGACGAATAAGGCTGGATGATTTTTTTTTCAAGTTTTTTATACAGAATTTCTCCATCTGCAGCTCACAAACCACCTGTGAAATGTAGGAGGTTTCTGCTGGGTTACAGCCAGAAGCTCTTGTGTGCTGAATATGATGTACAATACGCCTACTCCTAAAATTGTCTCAAAATCAGTGTCACAAAAAATTAATGAAAAATAGAAAAGCAATGAGACCTCCTGGGCTGTGTTTACCTGTTGACAAAATGCAATCAAAATGGGATTCCTCTCCACAGCAAGCCTCCTCCCATCCCACAGGACAGGCAGCATGGGAAGGAGTCATCTCACTGAAACTCAAAGGGATGGGGCAAGGGTGAGGGCAGAGAAAAAGGGAGCACGGGAGAGTGGATATGGGGGTGATGTGATGCTGGAGTGAGGGGAGAGGGAGAAGTGAGAAGCCAATTCTTTGGAGTTACACTCAGATCAGATGAGAGATTAGGGGGAAAGAGAGGAAATGAGAAGGGAAAGGGGAAAGGGACAAGTACTGATCTGGTAAAAACGGGTACAGGACAGGGAAATTGGAAGTGGCTGAGCCAAAGAGGGAAATGGGGGATTAGATTGAGGCTGTGGGCAGAAACAATTTAGCTAACACTCTGGAATGATGATTGGGATATGAAGACAGTTAAACAGGAGGAATAGATCTAAACAGGATGTGAATTTGGGAATTAATATTATTTGATAATGGCATTTGAGATAGGGTTGAAAATCCTAAGGAGAGGCAATGAGGACCAGGAAAATGCAGAGACATGAAAAGTGAGGCACAAAAGGGTCCTTCCAAAACTTCGAGGGAGCTCAAGGGAACCAAGTTTGTTGTTTCTTTTATCTGCAAGTGTCTGTGACATCCGAAAGGAAAGTTTGTGTCACATCCCCTTTTAAGAGCTATTTCCAAAGAAGGCAGCAAGCTGCCACTGCCACAATGATACTGTCAGCTCTATAGGAAAGGTCTGCGTGGTGGTGTGAGGCAGCAATCCATACGTAAGCCTCGGTTGCTTGGCACATGATAGTCTAAAGTCAATTTTCTCTACAAAAAAAAAAAAAAGAGATAATGATTAAAGTTGTAGAATGAAGCATGAAAAATATTACAGAATGCCAAATTAATGTCAATGGTCACATGAATATTAGGATACTATTATGAACAAAATTATTGTTATTTTTTCCCATTTTTTGTGTTTTTTTCCTTTTTCTAACACACTAGGAAAATTGCAGATGACAGGCAATATCCTATCCAAGACCTCATCCCTTAAAACTCGATTTCTGCTGAAACACAGTAGAAAATGTTCATTCCACCTCTGTCACCTTACGTATGGATACAGTTGTGTGGAGAGTACATCCCATCTGCTGGAGTTCGTACGACTGTATCTGGAGTAGGAAATGATCTTCCAATGGGATTTTACAGGTACTGAAGAGAAGCTGTTGGTTGCACTTTTATGTCTTGTGCATGTGCCACATGCCCGCTCTGATAAACGTACAGAATCTTGCTTCTGCTGGCAGCTCCTACTTATGTGCATTTATAGAGCTAAGTTACTCTTGATCTCCCCACCAACCTGCTTACTGCAGAAATGCGTGTGTTACTTTATGCCAAAAATTAGGAGAAACACATAGAAAGTAACTGAAACTATCAAGTCTTTAAAAATGGATGCCTGTCATTTGGTGGTGGGTTTCGGGTTTTTTTTTACAGCCTTTAGATACCAGCTATAGCTGTTGTGGACTAATGAAGGAGGTATTCGTGGCTGAGGAAAGGATGTCACAAGGAACCAGTCGCTGGGAGTCTGCATGGGTGACAGATCCATCTATTTTCTCCTCTAACAGCATCACATACACTGTAATGAGGGAAAATGCCTGTCAAACTCTGCAGCTTCAGTTGGACTTTGGAAATAAAATGAAGGTAGATTCAGAGAGGGAAAATATCAAGGTTGTTCAGTGATTCTGTGATTTTTATTCTTTTTTTTTTTACTAACTGTATTGAGGCTCTTTTAAAAAAAAAAATAATTGAATCTTCTTCTGTGCATTTGATAGCATAACCCTCTATGAAACCTAGAAGGTAAAAAACCCACCCCTCTGTGATAAAATTTTAAAGTGGAATGTTTTCAGAAACCAGTGGGAGTAATGATGAGGGGAAGTGATGCAAAATTTCTTTTGACAAGAAGATGACAAGAGACAAGACTGAAGAGATTTATGCATACTTTGGGAGGAAAAACCTAAACTGATACATCTGATAGCTGACTTGGGATGAGTCATTCACTCTATTTGCAGTGAAAAGCCACTTTAATGATTTTAACATTTATCCATTAAATTTTTCTCCTTGATCTATAACTCAAAATGCTATATCAACTCCTTGAAGGTTAGGACACGCATTTATTTTAATGTGGAAGTGGATCACCAGGTTGTTGCATCACTGCGCTAATCTCAACGCTGGGTGGAAGGTTTTAGTCAGGACCGACCTTCTGTGGAAAAAAGGCTCATGCCAAGGCAGTTCTGGTGGAAGATATTTAAAATAATGATTTCTGATGCTGAGTCACAGTGTTGTCACAGTGCTGTCACAGTGCTATTAATAATAAACTGGGAGAACATTTGTCTTGCCATATGGGATGAGACTAAATAGTCCAACGTCTGCCTCTGGTATTGGATGTCATTATTATGTTGTTGCACGAGGCATATACATTTCCACTTCCCTCCTGTCCCTCCTTAAATACACAAGATAGATTTTAACTATCTGAAGAAATGGAGTGTTGTTAGAGAGAGTTGTCTTGATTTGGATGTTGTCTACCTTTGGCGAGGCTTTTGACACTGTCTCCCACGTCATCCTCATAGGCAAGCTTAGGAAGTGTGGATTGGATGAATGGACAGTGGGGTGGATTGAAACTCGCTGGCAGATAGAGCTCAGAGGGTTGTGTTAGGGGCACAGAGTCTAGTTGGAGGTCTGTGACAAATGGTGTTCCACAGGGGTCAGTACTGGGTCCAGTCCTGTTCAACATATTCATCTATGACCTGGATGAAGGGGTAGAGGGTACCATCAGCAAGTTTGGTGATGACACAAAACTGGGAGGGGTGGCTGACACACCGGAAGGCTGTGCCCGCTGTTCAGTGTGACCTGGACAGGCTGGAGAGTTGGGCAGAGAGAAACCTCATGGAGTTCAACAAGGGCAAGTGTAAGGTCCTGCACCTGGGCAGGAATAACCCCATGCACCAGTACAGTTCAGGGGCTGACCTGCTGGAAAGCAGCTTGGTGGAAAGGGACCTGGGAGTCCTGGTGGACAACAGGATGACCATGGTGCAGCAATGTGCCCTTGTGGCCAAGAAGGCCAATGGCATCCTGGGGTGCATCAAGAGGTGTGTGGCAAGCAGGTCGCGGGAGGTTACCCTCCCCCTCTACTCTGCCCTGGTGAGGCTGCACCTGGAGTACTGTGTCCAGTTCTGGGCTCCCCAGTTCAAGAAGGACAGGGAACTGCTGGAGAGGGCACAGCAGAGGGCTACAAAGACGATTAGGGGACTGGAACATCTTTTTTATGAGGAAAGGCTGAGGGACTTGGGTCTTTTTAGTCTGGAGAAGAGAAGACTGAGGGGGGATCTCATCAATGCTTATAAATACTTAAAGGGAGGGTGCCAGGAGGATGGGACCAGTCTTTTTTCAGTGGTGCCCAGTGATAGGACAAGAGGTAATGGGCACAAGCTGGAACATAGGAAGTTCCATCTAAACATGAGGAGGAACTTCCTGACTTTGAGGATGGCAGAGCACTGGAAGAGGCTGCCCAGAGAGGTGGTGGAGTCTCGTTCTCTGGAGATATTCAAAACACGCCTGGACACCATCCTGTGCAACCTGCTCTACGTGACCCTGCTCTGGCAGGGGGGTTGGACTAGATGATCTCCAGATGTCCCTTCCAACCCCGGTGATTCTGTGATTCTGTAATTTCTTTTGGAGGCTGTGGCAATTGTTGAGTCTTCCTTCTCTGCCTGAGTCACTTGTAAGGAGATTTAGTTAAGCTGTGTTAAATTCTGTGCACATGTTCATATTCAGAAATAAAATTTGATTTTAACGTAAATTGTTTGGATGTCAGGCAAAGAAAATTGAATCAAGGCATTTTTAATTCTTAATACAAATGTCTGAATAACAATTTAATGCAATTTAGCTAAACCTCATGAGACATTCACTTGGATTAACCCTTCTGCTCCCATGCTGACAAACAGAGTGCTCCATGGACACTTTCTATATGGCATTAATAACAGGCTGGTATTCAGGAATTCTGAAGAATTTTGGCACTAACTGTGAATTCTGTATACATATTCAGATGAAAGCATTTACCTGCATGCTGAGCGGTAATGAATCGTTGCTGGGTTTTATCCATGACTTTTGCCACCATTTCAATGCATTCAGCTGCAATGCACTAAACAGCGGTGGGGATGACACACAGACCTTAGACAAGTCTCTCTACCTCCATGTTAAGATTTCAAACCATGCAAGACTTTGCCTGGCAGGGTAGAGGAGCACGCAGCTAACCTTCTAGTGTCCTGGTTTGAGGTAGCCACAAATGGTATGGAATAAGGGGTGGAATGTCCTGGTTTGAGGTAAAACTCAACCAATTTTCTGTTCGGTCATTTTACTTTTTAGCTAGGCCTCTTCTAACCGCTGAAATTAACAGTGTATTGTGCAGAAACTGTTCACTCACAGAGTGGTAAGACTGATGTTTATATTGGTGCCAAGAAATGATATGCAGTGAGGCTCTTGCTTATCCTTATTGCTATAACATCCAAGGGCAGCCAACTCTGTTATTTGCCCCATTGGAGGGTCGGAAGCAGAAAAGCGTAGAGGGGTCACACCTGCGGGGAGGAGCCGACAGGAGGACAGGTGACCCAAAACTGACCAACAGGGTGTTCCATCCCATCTGCCTCATGCTCAGTATAAAGCTGAGGGATCAAAGGGTCAGCCCTCTTTCTTCAATAGCTGACATCAGAGGACTCGCCTGTCTGATTGTCTGCCTTTGATCCAGATCCTGAATCCAGATCTGGAATCCAGTTCCCATCTGTCACTGAGTCCTGTCTGGGACTTCCCCAGTGCCTGCTGGTGACGTGATTGTCATCTTGGGAGTCTGATATGCTTTTGTATATATTTCATTATTTTTCATTTTGTTATTAATATTTCATTAAAGTATTTTAGTTCCTTCTGAACTCATAAGTCTCTCTTTCTCCCTCCTCTCCTTGAAGAGAGAGGTGGGAAAGAGCATCTGTTGTTCTCCTCAGTGGCCAATCCAGCCCAAACCACAACACCTAGGATGGGTTTTATGAGGCAGCTAGAAGAAAGTCCTGGTTTTGCTGAGCCACACAAACCCAGCCTAAACCACTCCACGCTGAGCTGATCAAACCTCGGTGCTCACCAGCTCTTGGCAACTTGTAGCACACATCTGAGTGGGTTTAAATTAGGTTCAGTCCCTCCCCTAAAAGCTCAAGGGTAGTTCAATTTGGCCATTTAGGCTGTCTGTCCTGATAAATGCCTCTGCAGTACATCTTCCTGAGTTTATTGTCTCCAGAAACGCTTTATATAGAAGAAAACAGAACTCCTGTGGTGTTTTATGCTATCTGAATTTGTCATCCTCATCCTCCAATAGGTACGATTACCCTGCCCCTCACCTCCTTACACGTCTCTGTCCTTTGTGTCACCTTCTTCAGTGTATCACCTATCCCTGGAGGAAGACTTAGTCTTTCCCTTTTCTACTAAACTTTCTAAAATTGCCCTCCTCAGTAATAAATTGGTGCCAAATATATTTCGTAGCTTTCCCATCCCAAATCATTTGGCAGCTATTTTAAAAATAAGATTGTATAAGGATTAGCAAAGTCAACTATCTGTAAATGTGCAAGATGACTTAACTAATGGGGAAGATGTAAGGCAACACAGTGACTAAAGCAAATGTTTAAAATAGAAAAGCAGTGGAGTAGAGTTGCTTTCTATCTCAATCAAATAAAATTCTTAAATAGCTATCCTGGCAAATTTTTAAAAAATCAGTTTATTCTTATGCTAAGATGAGGAAGATAGATTTTAAGCCGAGGGATTTGTTATCATACTTTAAACTATAATCCTCTCCTTTTTGCTGATATTGTAGACACCTTTGCACAGTATGGTTCAGACATGGCATGTTTAGTTGAGGACTATAGCACCACGCTATTGCCAGACATGAATAAATCTAGCTTCCATGTCTGCCTGAAGACTGTACTGGGAAAACCCATTAAAATAAGGAAAACTGAATTAGAATTTTATGATGTTTGAGAAAGCTGCAAACCTGAGAAAGAAAATTCCCTTTTTTTTTTTTTTTTTTTTTTGATGTATAGGCACAAAGTGCATCTCAGGACAAGGTTGCATTTTCTTTAGTGAAATGTGGATTAAAATGAATGTAGATGGGAAATGGAAAATATCTCCATTTCTAATCATGCTGCTGTCTCATTAAGGGTAGAAAACATCCTGATTCTAACTGAGAAATTATTCTTTTTCTGTTGCAGAAGTAAGAACCTCAGGCTAGCTGAATGAAATTTTCCTTATAAGAATACTTCCATGCTAATGACAATAACAATAAGGAAACCAGCAATTCAGTACTGGAGGATGCTGCTGAGGAAACATTGACTTAAGGGCAGGTAATTAGTGCTGCTTTTTCTATTAAAATTAGGGGGGGGAAACCCAAAATGGAGTCATTGGAGAAAAGGGATTTTTAAATTGCAAGGAAATCTTATTTACACTGTGAATCCATCAGAGCTAAGTAAGCTAATAATACGATGGGCAAATTCTATTAACAACACAAAAAACCTGGCCGAATAATTAAAGTATAGCAAAGAAGAGTAAATACTTTGAGGAAAGGGACAAAGCTGACAGAGCCTGAGCTGGTCAATGAAGTGGAGTTACTGCTCTTCAGCATTTTTTCTGCCTCTCTAAAATAATCAAAGACATAACACTATGTATCACTTCTAGCGGTACAGAACCTTTCACTATTGCCCAAATGAGATGGGGCATATGTGTGGGAAATGGGAAGAGAAAAATGAATCTGTTTGAACACCAAAAAGAATTTGGTTCAGCTGAAGTTGGAAGAAAATTTCTGGTCAGGCTTGCTGATCCTGAATGAATAATTCTAACAGAAACCAGACCTCAGTGGACCTGGTTTTCTTTTTGATGTAACACCAGTGAAGCCCAACAAGCTAGAACAATGATGAGCTTGGCACAGATTCTTCCATGAATACATATGGAATTAGCCAACTGGTAGGTTTTTTTGCAAATTCCAAGTAGTCTTTTTATTAACAGAACAGTGGTTTTGTTTTTTGGGTTTTTTTTCTATTTTTGCTAACAATAGAATTTTTTTCTTCCAACTTTGGATGATGTTATTTGCTTTAATGGAAAATTTTAAACCTCTTTTCAGGTCAGGGATGGGCTATTGCTCTTTTTATATAGTGCCTAGAATAATGGCTTCTTGATCTTGATTGGAGCCTTTCATGGCTTCAAATAAATTGAACTATTTTTCTTGCTTATACCTTTGCCCTTGTATCTGGGAATTGGGATAGGGAGTAAGGACTGTGGTCTGCATGTTGGACAGCAGAATGAGTGAATGAGATTTAACATGTCTGGTAAAAAATAGAGATTTTTTTCCTTACAGCATTATCTATTGCAGAAAAAAAATAATCCATGTGGTTTAATCTGCCTCTTTTTTTTCCAAATAAAATGCAGGGTTTAGTTTTATGTCAATATGCAAATTAATAAGCATAAATTGTAAACCCACTCTCTTTCTGAGAGTGCTAAGTTTCCTTGTTATTTCCCTTTTAAATGGAATCCTAAAGGGGAAAAAATCAGATACCGTGGCATAAATATTGCATTATACTTAACTGATTTATATTTATAAAGCTAATTCCACTTCTTAATGCAATTCAAACAGGAAAAATGCTTCTCTGTTAAGGCTGGTTTAGAAGTTGGATCAAGCATGCCAATGCAGTTAAAATGAACTGGGGTTTCTGGCCTGATTGTCTCATTTTTTACATGGCCTCTTCCCATTCTCTATGCTATTTTTCTCAGTTTAGTAAAGTACTCTAGTGAATTTCTTCTTGGCTAAGAAAATAACTGTGCAAAATACACATCTGAGGTGACAGCTGCTTCTGACCTTCGTGCATATTATATTATAGAGCTGGTCAACTTAGAGCTCTGGCATATTGGAAATTTAGCCCTTGACATTGTCCCTGTACTGAGATGAGGACACATGGAAATTGGAAGGCTTTTCACAGCGTAACATAAATGCCTGGCACAAGAAGGCAGATCCTTCGTAGTCACTTTGGTACTGGATGATGTCGTAGGAGGTCAGGTGTATTTCCTGATATAATGTGAAGTACATCAAGTTAGAGTATGGTTTAATGAGGACCCCTAAAAGCCCAGGTTTTCGTGGTCTTTTTTATTCAAACAGGGAGCTAGGTGTTAATTTTCAGAGATTAAAATATGAGAATCTTTAATTGAGATATCTGGTATGTGCAGCTGTTGTTGAGTATGAGTTAGGTGGAACACAGTACTAAGAGCTTTCATGAGCTGTAGTTTTGAAACTCACCAAACAGGAGGGGGGTAGGAGCTAGTTAGATAAACTTGGTCTTAACTAGCTCAGAGGCAGGACAGGAAATAGTAAATATGAAATATGACCTCAGAATAATTTCTAATTGATTGCAATTTGCAGCAGACGATGGGAATACAGGTGGGGTCTGACACCTGGTGTAGTGACCTGTAGCAGTGACTCAGGGCTGTTTGTTCCACAGGATGAGTTCAAATCGCAGATCGGGTGCCCGGACAAGTCGCTTAGACTATTAGTTCTGTAAATGTAGGTGCTGCTGGCTCATGAAGGAGATGGATTAGAGTGAGAACTCTGGAAATTTTCCTTACAAGACCTGCCTAAGGCTGAGTGTAGTGCTTCTCGTCTGGCACAGAGAAACGATGGCTCTTTTTCTGTCTCTGAATCACACTTCTTACATGTAAAATTGTGAAATCGCCCACCTCGAAGGCTGCTGAGGGGACTAACGTTTGTAGAGAACTGACATTGATTAGACAGAAAACTGCACAGTTGTGCAATGTATCGCTATCAAAGAAAAAGGGGTAAGCCTTCCAAAATGAAGAAAGTGCATTGTTTTAGACTGTAGCATACAGGGTCCTGCCGTAGCCTCTTCCTTCCATCTGTAGTTGTACATGTTCTGCTGTCCCGTCTGCTGCTGGGCTTTCCTTCTGTGATAGGACTACGTCTTGTTCATTCAGGATAAGGCAGGACCTGGTAGTAGCTGTGAATATCCAAACAGCCTGCATGAGAATTAGTTGTCATTATTTCTGTCAAACTGTAATGCCTCTGAATGGATGTAAATCAAATGTTTTAACCATGCTAGGACAAATTCTCTTGTCCTGGCTACACGTCCTGAATGTCTGTGTGGATGAACCTTTATTCCAACGGAAGCTGTTTAGATGTGGTCGTGTTGTGGTTCTCAGGCAGAGAATAAAGGAAAGTTGAGCGCAAACATGCCTCAGATTAATACTGCTAAAGATGTCAGAAGGCAGACAGGGACCATCTGTTACAAAGCAGGTTCTGCTCCCCACAGGCATTAAAATAAAGCTTTCCTTTGGCTCACTGCTTTTAGGCTCCCTAGGGTTTCTGTTTAGGATTGCCCTTTTGCTCATCATCTGAGGGTGTCTTTGATCCCAGTAAGAGCAATCATGTTTTAAATATATTTTTTTTCTCTCTCTAATTAGCCTCTCTTTCTTTTCAAGAATGCAGTTAGATACTACATCATTTTCCTGTACCAGTTTTTTGACTCCCTTATTTTATCCAACATTTCTATGATATGGCTAATACAACATCTCATGTTGGATAATTTATTTCCTCTCTGGCATAGAAAGCCATTAGCCTTAACTATTTATTGAGTAACATTTTTGTTCTATTTAATGGTGTCCAATCCATCTCTGGGATTAGCAGAGTGAATGCTAACCAAGGTTTTGCAAGTTTTTCCCAAAGGCCTAGTAGTTAATTTTTTATGCAAAATATAAATTGTAAAATATCATATATTTTACAATTGTAATGCAGAGTTATTCATTGCCTACTCAAGAACAGGCATTTATCACGACCTTGGCTACTGTGATTTTACCATGTTCCAGCCTAACTGCCCAAGGTTACAGTGGTCAGAGCATCATTATTCTGCTTCCATGTGGTGACTTACAAGCAATTGAATTGGGATCAGGGCAGAGGCAGCAATAGATTGGCAAGGACATCTCACTGCCTCTAATTCACCGGAATTGCGTGAGCTCCATGGACTTTACAACATCCAGCCTATACTAAATCACGGCAGTCAGTCTCAATAGGACAGGTAGTTTTAATGAGGTGCTTAATATATCTGCTGGGTGGATAATAAAGTAATAGTCAGAGAAACAAGATTCGGGTAAAAAGTTGCACCCCTTTACATGCTCGATTGAACTGGCAATGTGTACCTAGAGTGTAGGACATTGCACATCAGAAAGGCTGCGTAAAATAAATCCAACGCACCAAACAAACAGGGGCAGCAGGAGGCTGGAGTCTCCTCGGCTGTCTGCTGAGCTGCTGGTATCTGGCCGGGGACTGGCGGTGGCATGGCGCAGGGGAAAGCGGGCTGGCACGGTGAGTGGTACACCCCATGGCACAGTCAGCAGCGCACGCAAGGAGCAGCCCCATTTTTCAAGACATCTACTGAGCTGGTGCTGTACGTACCCTGCCTTCCCGGTGTATGTCATCATAAAATATGCAACAGATGTGTGCTCCTGCCTAACCTCTGTTGCTTCCAACCTCTCTCCCTCGTCTTTTTTTCCAGGCTCATGTCAGCAACCCCTTCCTAACCTCACAGACCTGCCACTTCTCATGCGGGAGCCCTCACCGCTCCGGTGCCAGTCAGCAGCCGTGACCTCTGGCCATCTTTCCACCTTATTAACTTCCTTAGGGAATTGAAGGTGTAAGTATCTTTATTGCCTTTTTTTATAGCTCTGAATTTCTCGCCCCCCTCTGTATCTGTTGACTTTATAACTGCCTTAACTTCTGTAAAGCATTTTCGCATCTAGAACATGTGAATGTATGGTCTTTCAGTAGCATTTTAAAAATTAAAATAGGAAAGATTTCTAAAGATTGCAAAAGAGGGAAGGTAGCTTGGGGAAGGTGTGAGGGTAGACTTCCAGAGACTTTCCTGGGCATAGCTGTAGACACCAGTATGATGTTAAGCGTGTTCCTCTAAGTACCCGTTGAGCGTGAACGTCCATCCCACGTAAGGGCACAATGAGAATAATCTCTTCTAAGTGGGAGATTTTGATGAGGCAGAGGAGGAAGCTGTCTCTGAGTGTATTTTTAAGTGCCTACAACAGTGCAAACAAAAGCCTGGAGTCTATTAGCCCTTCTTTAATATATAATTACTGCTTCTGTAGCATAATGAAACAATGGCATACAGTGGCTTATTTAATATTTTTTAAATTGTTTTTCTTCTGCAAATAATTTAAAAATTCTAAGATATATCATCTACAAGGAATACACTCTGAGATGTAAGTTTATTCACAATTAATTTTTAGGCAACTGGTAATTCCCAAGCGTCATGTAAATTCTAAGTATTATAATCAACACAAACCTGAAATTAAAATTTGTTTTCTATCGACATTCCTGGTAATAAGGGCTTGAGTTTTTATGCAGGGCAATTAAATGGTCCTGAAAACACTCTATGAAAATTCTCAAGACATTAATTTATTATTATTTTTCTACTAGTAGTTTAGTAGCAGCAGAACCTCACCAAGGGAGAACAACACTGCTGCCACCATATCCTCTAGACATCGCGAGCTAGGCTACCACCATCGTTGTCTAAGGATTCATGTCTAGAGAGCCACCTGCTTCTTTTGGTGTCAGTAGTAAGGTGGTTACTGACAGTATCCTGGTCAAAGCTTCTGTAGTGACAAATCTCATCATTGCTGTAGCTCCCAGGACTCCACACTGCAGAGGCATATTATCCAAACGTGTCTGTCAATTCTTGGCTGTAGCAGAGATAAGAGTTTCTTCTGCATCGCTCTCTGAAACCTGTAGTGTTATACCAGTAGAGAGTCGGGTGGGGCAAACTAAGTGGCAGGATAACATATAAATTTGTGCCTTCCTCAACATCGTCAGCGTTGTTGCGGATGCTGTCTGTTCACAGCTCAGCTGCTGGCTTCAAGTATTAACTGACATCAGCTCAATCTGGAAAGTCTTTTAACGGTCTTAATATCTTAATGCTGACAACCCCCTGCTAACAGCCTTATTACTATCCTTAAGCATGGGAGACTGCCAGTTTTGAAATGGAAATAAATCAGCTTTTTTGTCATCTGTTTGTCTCAACTAGACCAGTGTGAAGCTGTCAGAAGGGAAACCTGGAACCAGAACGTGCCTCTGCATGCAGCAAAACTACCCCTGCCTCCCCATTCTGCTCCAGAAATGTGTCTCCTGGACTAAGGATGTCTAGATAGAGTTGAGAACAGAATCGATTTTCTAGTTTGACCACTGAACTGAAAAATGAAAATATGTTCAGCTTGGGTCCATGTGATTTTTTTATTATCTTTTTTTGCAACTAGCTGTGGGGTTTTTTTCCTACATATAAATTAAGGAGGCAAAATTCATCTAGTGGTTCCCAACAACTAGAGAGCCATCTTAGTGTACTAATGTTCAAGTTTATGACTTTTGTCCACCTCAAATTTTAGATCTCTTGTCTGTTTTATTGCTGCTGATTCTTTTCCCCTCTGATTTACTTTTTTCTTCGATTCTTAAAAATGAAAATGTCTTGCAGCATTCTGTCTTCTTTGAATTAAAGTCAATAACCACTTTTTCTGACATCAAAGATCACACTTTCAATCAGATTATTTCATTCAAGTTGCCTCCTATGACCTCTCCAGCTTTCCCCCAGTACTTCTTGATCACTGTTTAATTCTGTTTTTCTTCCTTGTCACACTGAAAGAGATTTCAGTGAAGCAGCCTTAATTCAGTGCTCCTCAATAACTTATCGCCCCCATTTGTGGTGTTTCTTTGGGTGCTTGGTCAGCTAACACAGCATTTGAGCCCTGAATACTTTTTCTTTCATTAGAAGAATGTTAAATGTTGTGAAACCAGCTTCAGAGTTAACTCTAGAAGACTAAGATCTCTAAATGAATTGGTGCCATCTTGAAAATCACAAATATTATGTCTTTAGGACAGAGATTAAACAGTGGGGTTAAAATCAAGCAGCTGCCCAAAATTAAGCACTTGCATATGAGCCATTTTGGCTCTCTGGACAGTATATTTTGTACTTGTGAAGGGATATTCATAGTCTAGTGTGTTGAATAACGACTTGTGTTGCTTAAATCCTTTTTCAAAGATGAGAAGACGGGCAGATGCTGAGAAAGACTTCTCTGAATCGTCTGTAGAATAGAAAATAATAACATTTTTGTATGACAGTATGAAAATGTAACTTATGTCAATTTCTGATGAGCAACTAAATTAGAAGCCCCTTGTACTTAATAATAGTTTCTTTTTGTCCTAATGCATAATTCAACCAGATTAAAGGAAATCCCTGAGCTTTATAACTTGCTAGACAGTAGTTTAATATACTGCTTTTGTTGGTGAGCCATGCTATTACTGGATAATTTGTAAAATAGCAGTTTGTCAGGCTGATCAAACAGGGCTAATTTTGGACACTTACATTTTCAACTTCAGTGGTTTCTATTCCTTGATTGTAAAATTCTTCAAGTAATGGAGAGCTTCTGTGCTGTAAGTCCTGCAGGTGGCAATGTGACACTGGTATAAAAACGGAGTGGAAACTACATCTCAGTAGCTTCACTCTTTATTAATCAGTGAAGAAAGGCATTAACAGCAATTCAAGATACAGTCTCTGAAACTGTTGCAGAGGTAAATATCTATAAACACATCATTAGTAGTAAAATGTAAGCCTGATTGGATCACTGTTGTTTGTTCTTCCGACTTCGTGAGGAATCGTGCTTGCTAGGTTTTTTCACAGCAATTTTGTATATGGTTCAACAACAGCCAATTTGCCCAAATTCTTACCTGGTTTAAACAGGCACCGTTCAGTTCAAGGGTTCAGCTTCATCTAGGAGAGCTGTCATTGTTCAGTTAAAATCGTGGCATCCTGTTGGGCCAGCTCTGTCCCTCCCTCTCCTGGCAATAATAGTAAAATTTGTGAGAACAGAAAAGAAAACAGTGTTTGCTTACTTCATGGACATCTTTTATTCCACTTACTTGCATTTTCTAAATGCTTTATTGAGTCTCATTTTGCTTGCTAGACAGTTTCATTAGTTCCTTTCTTTTCATCCAAGCAAGTGCTTAAGTGTCTGTACACAAATGTCTGAATTTTCATAACTTTGGTTAGATTATTCACAATTGAAAGTTGCACGTATCTTTAAGAAGCTTTGTCTTAAACCAGATGCTTTCACCCTCACTTTCTTGAAGATATTCTGTGGTTTGGGAAAATATTTAGTTAGCTTACACAAAGAAAAGAGTGAGTTGGGAATCCAGTCCATGCATTATGTGAGTTAAAAATCCAGTCACAGAGCCTGCATAGCAAATATTCAAAGCACTATCCAGGACAGAGAGTTTATGAGCAATCATTAGGCAGAAATATATGTGAACAAACCATCTGTTCTGTAACTTCAAATAATGAACAAAGTGGCCAAAGAAGTCAGCACAAAGGAATTTTGTAAACCGGTGATGGCCCTAAATGAATCAAATAAATTATTCACTCTGAAATGCTCATCCAGCTCCACAAGCATAGAACTGAAAATACATTTCTTGAGTCCAGGTCTTCACATAAACAGGCCGCTACAGTTCCGTAAGCATCATCACCTTGCAACTTTATTTGCCAGCTTAAGTAACGCAGTTGTGGAATGGAGTGTTTTATTTGGAGGCCTGAGTAACAGCCTGCAGATCGCATAGCTGGCCGTGACTGTTTCATTTACTGGGGGTACGGGTGATTGTGCACAGAAGATTATAAGCATTAATTTTGACTATGAATTAAAGCTTTTCTCTGAAAAGGTAACCCACAGAATATATACGCTATGGTGAAACCTGTATTCAGCTGGGAATCCCCTTTGTCTTAAGTGACCTTTTGCGACTCTCCCTAGGGCTTTCATTGCAATTTTGTTTGACCTTTTGTTAAAAACCAAGCTCTTCTAGACAACTGATATTTGGCAGAGCGATTACTTAAGAGAGGATTCATTAGAAAAGATTTTCAAAGGCACCGACAGGAGCAGGACGCCGGATAACCATCAGTAGCGCACAGAGCTGCCCTGGGTTGTGACTCAACACACACGCTCTATGTTGCTAAGCTTTTTTTCTTGACAGACCAAAACAAGGCCGTTTAATGCTCAGGAAGAGAAATGCAGCCACCAGCTAAAGTGGATGGATTAAAGAATCGCACGCTCCCAGCTGCCCCGCTCAGTCGGCACTGGGCAACTCAGCAAGTACGCGCGAAAGGGGGATATACACCACGGCTTCCTTTGGGGCAAGGGGGTGGTATGCTCGGCTGGAGAAAAATGACAGTTTATTCAAGAGATCAGCATGGAGAGGAAAGGCAAGGAAGAAGTCCATCTTTTGTTCTCTGCCTGGTTGCTGGCTAGCACCAGATAATATATGGAGGAGAATTGTATGTACGTATGCATTTGGGAGAATAAAACTGGAGGAGGAAGCTGTAAAACAGTTCAGTGCTGGTGAGGCTTGCTTTGGAGACTCGTATTTTATACAGATATTGTTTTTAACCTTCAGAGTGAATTCCCTTCTAATGGTAACAACAAAAAATGCCTCTAAGACTTCTGGCAAAGCTTGTGCTTTTGTGACTACAAATCACATACCTGATGCAATCACACTTCTTTTTTGGCACTGCGCATTTCCTTAAAGTACACACCAATCATACAGGATTTCCTTCAGTTTCCAGCTTCCAGACTAGTTCTCCTACAATGGTGTCAGCTTCTACATTTTCATATCTCCAGTCACATCAATGACTTTACATGAACAGGAACTTGATGAGAATTGGTTCCTTCCTTTTGTTTTTGTCTGAGTGCTTTCTTGTATTTGTGAAAATACGCTGTTGTTGGAAACACGGGATAACTATAAAGTGGTATTTCTGCTTGGGATAATTCTAGTTTCCTTCTCTTTCTTGACTGTATTCTATAGTTTCCTAACCTCCAATGGAGTGACTGGTTAAAAAATTAAGCTCCCGGCCAAACTATACTTTTCTGTAAACCAGTTTCTTCGCTATGATCTGGCTGTATGCTGGAGTAGCGCTCTGCCCCACCACACTGAAATGAGAAGATTAAACATAACTAGTGGGGAAGGAGATTCCTCCTGGACAAGGGGATGGTTTAAGATGTTTTTATTTCAAGCTCAAGTAAACTTGAAGTTATCGTTAGCTACCTTCTGATGAAAGAGTAAAAATTGGGCTTTTTTAATATTATTATTGCATTTTGTCTATGTACTAAACCTTTTCAATTTGCTAACGGTGTCATAGCACTAGGGAGTCTTTAAATGGATTTTGGGCCTAATCAGCAAATGTGTGTCTTCCTTTCAGCTGTAGGTGCCTGACTTAGCGTGAGCCCCCAACCCCAGCACAGCAATAGACTTCCAAGCCACACCCTCATGTCGCTGAGCACTTTACGCCATTCAAACACCATTATCGTCAGTGATGTACAAAGATATAAAGGAAATGAGAAGCTAACTGGTCATATGATTAGATAGTATGTGTTTATAATATGTCTCAAGGCTAATTTAAATAAGAGAAACTCTTTCCCTTGTCTTCAGTGAGTTTTAACCCAGCAAATTACTGTGAAACCAGGTAAAGATGAGAAGTCCGTAACTCACAGTCTCTTGAACCTCTGAATTTTGAAATGTATCGTCTTATTTTCTTTCTAGAGTAATTTGATTAATTTATCTCTTAGAGCTGAGCCACTAATTCAGGGAACAAGTGATGAATTTAGTTTTCTATTTATGGATGGTCCTTTGAGATGAGATAATGCTTTCACACAGCTTATCAGTTGTTTTTGGAGTGGTTTTTTTCCACTTCTTTCACTCTTTTCCTGGTGAATGGCTTGTTATGATTATTTGGTTGTCAATATTTAACATGCAAGTCTTGTGGGCTCATTGTGATAAGTCATACAATGCTGCAACTGTCTCTGTATTGAATAAACATAGCACAGGAGAAGAGTCTGAAGCTGTCCCTGGGACTGTGAAAGTCTCAAGGAGAAACAGCAACTTAGAAAAGAAAAAGGGACATTTAGAAAATGTTAAAACCATTTTCTTGGCTTCACCAGACAAGCCTTGCCTAAAGCATAATTTCTTGAAAACTTCCTACTATAAGTTTTGGGAGGGTGCAGAGTTCATCTTTAATTTTCACTGTCATATTCTACGCAGTAATTGCTTTGGGTGTGAGATACTCATGAATGTAGAGCAGTCAGGTCTTAATCTGGATCATTTAATTTCTGGCATGGTTCTGACATGAGCTTTTTGAAACAGTGTACCCACAAACTTTCCCAAAGCTCTGGCGAGCATGCTGCGTAGGTACAGTGACCGTATCAAGTTCAGTGTCCAACTGCACCGGCATGTGCATGTACGCAGTGTGTCCAGCCCCCCCTGAAGAGTTGTTCTCATTCTGCATGCCCACAGACCCTTACTTCTTGTAACAGTGCCTTTGACAAAAAAAAATTATGGCAACTCACACTGGATACCTATATTGTAGTGGTCTCAGCTGTGTAACCTTCTCTTATCTGGAGCCTTAAAAGAAAGAGTGAGAAAGGAATAAATATGGATTTGTATGAAAACACTGTTGACATTTAACAGAATCAATAGAAGTCACGTTCCTAAATGATACTGGAAAATCTTACCTTTCTTCTGTGAACGAATAATGTCATAATGAGTGTTATGCCAAATGGCAACTGTTAGACTGTTTTATGCTTCGCAAAGCTAGGATGGCATGAATATTGTTATCATCTTTTCAATGAGAACAGTACTGCACTGTAAAAATTAAACACATGTCGTTCCTTATTTGCTAGAAATGATTGAAGTATCCCTGTTCTGGAACCATAAGTGTATTTCCTTCTCCAGTCTTGTTCTCCCCAGAAATGAAGAAATAACCTCTGAATCATTGAGAGGATTTTCAGCAATGGGCCAATTTGTAGGTCTTGCGTTTGTAAAGACTCCCTGCCAAACCATAGAAATAATTTCAGAACACAAGGTAGTTTGAAAGTAGCAAACTGATGTGATAAAATTAAATATATTAAAACAGAGTTTTATTGTGTGTCCTTTGTGACAAGCTGAGAAATACCAGATACCTGTGTGTAATCATAGGCAGTATCTAAGTATATTTTAAAAGGAGTGGATGTTAGAGGCATCAGGGTTTAATTACAGCCTTGTTTAAGAAAAAGCTTTAGCCTAATTGCAGTGGCATTGTTAGATTGTGGCGAAACTTCCACTGTGGTAGATTACATCCGTAAGTACAGGATATTTTTTTCCCCTTTCAGGAATGCTAAATGCGTAATACAGGGAAAAGAGGTAAGGAGATATCTTCACTGAATCATCTACTCATTTCCAATCTTCTTGAATTACCATTTCTTTTCAAACACAGCAGCACCCTACAGGGGCAGACTTCTGTTCAGGAATGCTAAATAGAGCAAAAGGGAAAAAAAAGAGTAATATTTTAAGACAAGCTGCCATGCTAGCCATCACATGATGTGATTTTTGGCACTGGAATAGAGGAATTATAATGATGATAATTTTTAATTTTGTCAAAAAACAATAATCTTGGTAAATATGCTTAGTTAAATGGAGAAAAAATGTGTTTCTTTTAAGCCAATTCTTTGTGTTTGCATGTTATGTAAAAGTATAATGGCAAATGTGATGATAATAATAATAATGTAGAAGACTCCACTTCATTGTATGATACAATTGACTGAATACTCGTTCTATTCAAACACATATTCATCTGGCCTGATGTTAAGCATTAGCGTTGCCTAAAAGAAGCATTATTTTTCTTAAAAAAAGACATGAGTTCTCTCGTACTAGCATAAAAAACCCCTATGGCTTAAACTTTTAAATGCTAGTCATGTTTGTACATCTCACTGCTCTGTGGTTTGTACAGCATCTTCTTCCTTTTGTCTATTCAGATTGTAATTTCTCTAAGGGCTTATTTTTAGTCTTCTGTGTAAAAACAAAAACCCAAACATTCCCCCCCTCTTCCCCTTCTCACACTGCAGAAATATAAATAATAATGGTAGTCCTCTTTAGGTGACACCTCAGATGTAAAACTCTGTGCCAAAGTTTCTCTTCCTATTTGCTCTCACAGCTTTAGGACATGAAGGCTGCCCTTTTGCAAAGGCTAGATCTAATCCAGCCCTAAGACCCAAGGCACATACTATGTGTATGCGAGTATCTACCCATGTGTATTAATAGATGGATATATCGTTTTAGAAACAACAAGGGTACGCAGCATCAGGAATGACACCTGAACAGTATACGGGCTTAACACTTCTCAGGTGACCTTGGCTTTATTAACGTTTCAGTCTTTGAATGCCTTATTTCACAGCTTTGACTGACTTTTTCTGTCCAAACCTTAGCTGCCTATTCAGGAAAAAGTATGCCTAATTTCATTTTAGATTTAAGTTTTTGGCTTTTCTTTCCAAAAGGATGAGGGGAGAGAATTTGAAGACAGTTAGCATTGGTTATGGTCTCTAATGGAAATGCATGTATGTGTTACATTAATTTTTGCAAATTAAGCTAAGGCATATATTTTAAGGCTGAATTGATCTTTCTGCTTTCTTCCTATACTTTTGAACGCTCTAAGTTTCTTTTGAACTTTTGATTTTTTGTTCAAGTTTACAGTTCTGTGTAATTTTAACTTTTAAAAATTATGTTTCTGTCCAAATCCACATTTTCATTGACAACTATTTGAATTTTCAGCATAAGATTACAGTCATTTGAGATTTACAGATTGGAAGTGCAATAGATGGCTTTATTGCCATATGTGTGGCAGGTTTTACGTGAAACATTTGATGTTTTTTCTGCTTCTCTGATCTGCATTTTTGCCTGCTGAAATACCACTAGGGCTTTTCAGTTAAAAAATGGTAATGAATTGTTTGTATGAACATATGGATTTGAATAATACTGCTGGATTTATTTTATTAACTACAGTATGGACTAAAGAACTTGACGAGCACCAACTCTTGTAGTCACTTGGGGCATATGTACAAGGAGATTTAGGCAACTCTGAAATAATTTCTGTGGATCTGAGCCTTTGTGGACAAAAACAGTGTCATGTCTTAAGAAATGCATTCAAGTAATTAGAATAGCCCCTACATTAAAAGTGTGTTTTGTCTCAAATAATAAGATGGAAGTGTTTAATATTCTCCCAGTAATCTGGGAGAATTCGTGATTATGGGCAGAGCCTGCTTTGTGTGAGACGGCTGAGGATTCAGGATCACTTCTCACGTGCTCCATCCTTTTTCCTTCTGAACAAGTTGTGTGAATAATTAATATACTGTAGACCAGAGGTCATGAAGGGTTTGTAACAAATAATTCATGCAACAAACTTAGGCTGACTTCTGCTTCCTGAATCTCTGCAAAGGGGTGACCAGTTACTCACGTAGAAATTCACTGAACCTTTTGCTTTTCTTTG
>VYXH01006287.1:163332-196587 GCA_013397275.1 Burhinus bistriatus | reverse complement strand
TTTTTTTTTTTGGGGGGGGGGTGTTGTTGTTAATATTAGTGGCACAGTATACCTCGTAGGGCAAGTCAGGCAAATCATCATTCTGATGCTAATACTCGATAAGTGTCCCTATTGAATTTGACTTGGTGACAGAATCATTAACTGCAGTCAACTGTTGATTTCAGTAGTTTACTGAAAGTAGTTTTTGTGGTTTACTTGGCATGCATGATATTTGAATAAAATACAGAATCACTTGGCATGCTTAATAATAATAATGCAATAAATTTTTGTATGGCTGTTGCTAAAATACGTGTATTGGCAACTTTCACTGGTACCTACTCTGTTCTCATCTCCCTGAAATAAAGTGTTTTATTTATTTGCAACACCTGGAGAGCGGTGAGAAGGATATTGTAAAAGCCCATCTGGGCAAGTGAGCAGTAGAAATATAAATTATAGTGCTGAAAGGCCATATGCATGAAGTAAAACTGGAGAAGCTTTTGGGTATTTGGCCATATATTTTATAAAGATGTCCTTTTGCCTGCCTTGAAACAATAATGTTGCTAGGTTGGTTATAAATGATATGTGGTTCAGAAATGTAGCTCCTGAAATTTTTCATTTGTTGTTTCACTCAAATGTTTTATCTGCAGATGGTTTGAGCCTGCTGTTAACAACATATAAGCACTGATTCTTAAATGTTTATCGATGACTTTGAATATTATTGGTAGAAATCTACCTACCCTGTAAAAAGTCATTTAATATCTCTTCAGTCTCTTGGTCCTTGTATTGTAAGGTCAAATTGACACCAGTGTGTTGAATGGCAGCTGCCTTCCATAGGTTTTGCTGCCAGCAGTGTATCCTTCTGCCTCTCTTCCTTGGCTTCTCATTTCTCAGGGTCATCTTCTCATCCCTTGCTTGTCTGCCAGCAGAACCAACTGAGGTCTTTGGTCCTCAACTCAATGACAATGCTTTTTTCTGAGAATTCTGGTCTGAATCCAAATTGGCTAGTTGGGTCTTATCCCCCAAATCCACATGGTTCCATCAAAGCATTTTTTATTACATTTTTGCCTGGATTTTAATTTTTTTTCCCTGAGGCTCCTTGGGATTCGAGGATGCTTTCTGGGTAATGCTGGCAAATCTTATAAAGTGTTTTTTCTCCAATCCATTTCCACTCCTGTCTATTCCTGTTTTCCAGCTGGCAAACATTCTAAATCCTGGGTGAATACTGAAGGCAGGCACAATGATCGTGTTTACGTGATTTTTCAAACGTGGAATAGTCTCAGAAATTATGTTTTCAAGATCCCTGCTTCTGTGTGGAAAATGTTGCACTTCAGCAAAGGTCTGTGAAGATGTACCAGTATAAGAAATGGAAGGTACTTCAAAACAGTCAAAGCTTTATCAATACTTGAGTCCAAATAGCCACAGGAATAATTATCCATGTACCCAGCACAGCACTTGAAAGTATGGTAACTTAGGGAATTATAAACTCTAGAAGAATAAAATTGGCAAAGAAACCTACTGTCAGAAAGAAAGAAGGAAAGAGAAAATTCTTTAAATGCCAAAAAAAAATCCTGTCTAAACCCTGAGATATTCTTAACTTCCTGCTTTTAACTACAGCTGTATCTTCCTGCTGCACAGAAGAGAGGGTAATTTTTTTTCTTTGCAAGAAAAAATACTTTTAAAAGATCTCCCACATGAGCTTTTTAATTTTATAATCTGCCTAAGAATAACTTGCTTCCTCCTGTAATTTTTCAGCTGATTAGAAGCTAGCCCATGTGTTCTTACCAGCATACAGGATTTGTATTAATAGAAACAGCAGCAGATCCTGTTGTAATGAGGGAACATAAGGGTGCAGAAATCTTTTGGGGGTCATTTAATTGCTTTGAGAGTTGGAGGCGGGGGTTACATATATATATATGAAAGTTGCAGCCAAGGCCAACCGCCGCAAAGCTAGCACAGCCAATAAAACGTCTCATCAACACATTGAGTTTCTTTAGCTGCATAATGTCCCAAAATTTCAGTGCTAAAACTAACATTGTCTTCTGGTTTCTGTCCCCTAGACAGTCTCATCTCCAGTGCTCCATTCTTGTCATGGCTTGAACAGATGCTGAACGTAGATCTGCTGCTTTGGGTATGTTTAAATAAGAATATGCCTACACTGCTACTTTCAGAATATTTCAGACTTCCTGAAGACAGAGTGAGTGCATTTTTCCTTTGCATACTGTTCCTCTGTTCCTTTTGCAGTTGTCCATTCTTTGGTGTATATTTTGTCAAGGTTGTTGTGTTTCTTTCCGTTTCCCCAGCACTTACCTCTTAAAAAATAATAGTGCTAAGAATCAGAAGCAGGGTGGTTTCTTACACTGGACTCCTTTTGGAGGCCTTTTGAGCCAAGTGACTGCTGAAAGCTGAGAGTAGTAGTTTTAGGGGCTGCATTCCTGATGTGTCTGTCCTAAACTAAGAACTTTGTGCATTACCAGGACAGTAATTCTTTCCTTTGTTCTACTTTATGTATCAGTCAGGGTCCCATCTGTATGTCTTTAACTCAAGAGCATACCCAACATCTCAGGCAGTTCTTGAACATTCAAATAGGTCGTCACTAAACAAAGCAGGTAAAGGATTTGTGAAATAGAATGTGTCCCTTCAAAGAGCCTATTTTAAGACCTACTGAATTTAACAAAGGATTTAGACAGTAATTTCCATTAGTTTTGGGCCCTTCTACTTTTACATCACTAACTGCTTGGTTAGATTTCTAAGAGTTTTAACAAAAAATAAAAGCATTTTTTTACTACGTCTATATTTGGTGCCATTAAAAAGGTAAGCTTCTGCGATTTCCTTGCTATGCTGGCTGCATACGTCTTCACTCAGCAAATTGGCACAGATTTCTTTACATTTTTTTTACTTCCCCTCACTCCCGATTGAGTGAGCTCTGCAGTCACTGCATTTCGGGTACATCAAGACCAATGGTATGTGAACACTATATTGCTGAGAGCTTTTAGTGTGTAATCCCATTGAGTTGGTTTGGGCACTCTTAGCCATAGCAGTGCTGATTTCAGTGCAAGCCAGCAATCTAAATATTTGCTCTGCTTTTCAGAAGGGTTTTGCAGTCCAGACTGAGCTTTTTTCTCCCCTGCAGCTGTACTGCTCTCAGCGACTTAGCTGAAGGCTGAGACAGGTACATCTAACCAGGCTTCCATCTGAGCGGAGACTGCAGCGTAAGCAAGACACAGATTCGACTTTGAAAATGATGTTCATGAATTTGCAGTCATTTGACCACCTTCAGGATTAAGTGCAAAAGCAGTCACTTCTTTAGCTCACTAAAGTCCAAATGCAAGCAACCTCTAAACACCACGTATTACTTAGAAGAAAATATTGTTGAAAAATTCTTAGTGTCGTTTGGGAGGCTTTTCCACTCGTTTAGTGATACTTCTTTTGAAAGGTCTTTTTGGTAGACCTTGGACGACATTAACAAACGAGAGGACATTTCCCACCTTAACTTTTCCTTGAGCGCATGCCTGTTTTGTTTCCTGAGTGCGGTCTCTTTGAACTCCTACGTTGCTCTGCTGCTTTCTGCATAGCCAGGGAAAGCGTCTGTGCGAGTGCTCAGCCTCAGAGTGCTCAGTGACAAGGTGTTTGCCATCCACAAAACGTGGAACTGAGCAGTCAGATTTGCAAAGCAGATTTAGCAAGCAAAGAGAGAAGTTTTGAAGAGAGGAGGGAATGGTAAAAAAATCCAGATCTTCATCCTTTTTGTTAGCTTCTGGGTATGTCTGAAGCAATCAGAAGGAAATGAAATTTCAAGTTGACAGTTTCCCTTTAAAATCCCTTAAAATAACACCATGCATCAGTGCTGAATGTGAATAGCATTTTCTTTTTTTTTTCTTTTTTTTTTTTAAAAGAGAAATATCTATTAATAGATCTCTGTAACAACAATTGCTTACCAGTTTATGCTTATGGCTTACCAGAAAACCATTCAGGAGGACCTGTGGTAAAAACTGTGAAGTTTATATAATTGCGACTAGAGGCAAAACTTTGCTTCAGGGTCTGCTACACTATCAAACTCTGCAAGAGCAAAAAATAATGATGTAATTCCAATGACTTGTTCTAAGGGGCTGGGTGATCTTGTTTGACCCAACAAGACACTCACTTTGGCAAGCAGGATAGCTTTGAATCAGAGCCCCTCGTGATTAATACAGTGCTCTCACTGGTCTATGCTGCAAAGACCTTTTTATCTTAGTCATGTATTTTCAGTGGGATGCGATAATTACATTAAAAGTAAATATTTTAACTCTTTTTTTTTTGTGTATTATCTGCAGTTATATCTGTGCAAGTCTTCCAATGTAATATCGTGGAAAATTACCATGGTGACAAACCAGCAAACATCCCATATTATTACCTTGTGCCATGGGATTTCAAGTAAACTAGAACTCTTTACGGTTTAGGAGAGCTGCCAGTCCCCCTGAAATTACCATTTTAATTGGATTGATCATAAACACTTTGCTCTGGCTATAATACTAGACTGAGAAGATTAAATCTATTTAGCCATAGTTTGGGGAAAGGGTGACCTTTCAGCCAGTTTTGTTATAACTGAAAGGTTGCTCATTTTTCTGACTGGAACTTGGTGCATGGAAATGTGATGTGAAATTGTAATATTAGAAATGGTGCTTTTGTTTAAATATGTAAATGTCGTTGATAAATACACATTTATCTATTATTCTCACTTTTATCATTAAGTCATATTAATATGAAATTAGTGTCATTTATTTAAAATGTATCCATTTGGAAGTTTTTATTATTAATATTGGGGAAAATACAAATGGTCGATACACGCACACAAAACCAGCTTGCTTTTAAAGGACTGTGCCATGTCTTAAAATAGCAAGTATCTTCTGGCCTCAAAATTTCCAGAGCCAATTCTTCTTTCTCTGAACTCTTCTGTTTTAAGATTGCCAGCAGCCTAAACATTAGAAGACCTTTTCGTCCCGCCGGCATGCCCGTCTCCTTTTACAGTGCGCTTTGCTGCCTGTGGTCTTTGTCAGCTCAAGCACAATGGAGAGCCCAAGCTGTTTCCTTCAGTCTAATTAACCCCAGACCATTACAGGCATGTTTGGTGTCACACTTGGAACCTTTTCTTCTTTTGTTATTTATGTGAATAACTTGATTTCAGCATTTTTGTCATATTGGCTTTCTTAGATAACATGGTACTAGTCATTATAACAACTTGCTTTCAAATCTTTTCCCTTTTGTGAGTGACCTATTGCAGGAAGAATTCTATACTTTTTACCTACCATTTTAATCAGTTTAATAGTTTTTTGCTTGGGTGGAAAGACAGTCATAGTTAAAATGCAGAGAGCAATTCTGACATCTCTTTTCAGCATCCTTTTAAGTACAAACCTAGCAGAAGCTTAAGCAATGGGAAACAGGGAGAAAATGAATGCTTTGCTACCTTACTCAACAGCTTTCTTAGGTCTGTTGATTTCACAGGTATGTCTGCAAACAGAAGATGCAGTGATTTGACAGCTCCAGACTAGTTTCCTCTTTGCTCCCGTAAATGGCAATTCTGTACTTTGTGCCCTTTTTTTTTTCCCATTTAAACAGATTTATGAAGGAAAATACAGCTCTTCAAAGACTTCTAGTATTGACAGAGGTGTTTAAGAGGAATAAAGCATGCACAAAACTGTCTAGGCTCTTCAAATTCAGGTATTGTAGTCCCCTTCTTTTAAAATTTTCTTTCTTCTTCTAAAATACAATGCAAGTCAGCAATACTTCATTGACATTGAAGCTTAGACCATAACTTGGACTGTATGGACATCATAAATGTGATTGATCATGTGCTGTAGCAAGCTTTCTTCTTGGTCTGAAGTTCAGATATACAAAGAGCAAATACAACCCTCTTTACTCAACAAAACATGGTGTAGAGATCTGGGAAAGAATGGAGAGTATCAGGTGTGCTGATTCCATTACTCCCCAGACATTTCTTCTGCTCTTGTGTATGCCAGCAAGAGGTTTCAGAACTGTGTGGTGACTATGGATGAGCATGAGGGAAACTCTCCTTCTATGTACAAAGCTTTCATGGATTTCCATCAAGACTTCAAGAAGTAATTAAATATTATGTCTCAAATGAGCAGATTGTAGCAGAGAGGGTTAACTGTGTCTTCCAAAAAGTTATATGATATTTGGAAAAATTTATTGGATGAGTTCCCTTTGATTGCTAATTGCATACACTATTAAGCCATAATTTTCTTTCCTTTCTCATCTGCTCTATGCTTCAAGGTAAAAGATGGAACACAGGATTATGGCGAATTCTCTTCTGGGATCTATATAGTGGGGCTTAACTTTGATCTTCCTTTTCTCTTGCCCTTGGAGACCAAAGGCATTTTTGCACATGGCAAATGAACAGAACTTTGGGGCCCAGAACAGCTGTGCTGATCAGAGAGTTCCCCGAAAGGTCTGTGTTCTGGATTGTTAAAACATTAAAAAGGGTAGTGCAGGCTGTTTGGGGCTTGTAGTGGATGTGGTTTTGTGTCCTGGCCTGGTGTCTATGAGTCTGGCATGGGATGAAAGATCAGACGGCCTCGAGTTCGTGTGTGACCTGTGCTGTTGAGTCATATGAGACAGCTAATTTTTTTTCTCCCTTTTTTTTGTGTGTGTTAGCCACATATGAACTGGTGGCTAATATGGGAGTTCCCAGCAATTTTTGAAAGCTGTTCTTTCCTAATAACTGTTCACAATGTCTGCTAGGGAATTAAGGCTGTAGTGGGCATAGATTTCAAATAGATTTCTATTAGAGAAGCCAATCCTGTCAATCAGAAGAGGTTGATAGCTAAGACTGCACATTGAGGACCCCGGCTTACAGTTACACAGGCTCCCTAAAGCAAAGTCTGTATCAGGCTTTACTGGGTCAACGGTACAAAAAAGCAGTGCTGAGCTATGTGAAGTAGAGATAAGATGAAATTAGGGCTCTTCTGCAGTACAGTTAGCTTACTGAAACTGCTGTAGACTAGGTTTCTTGGAGCTACTAAATTTATCATATTGTCTGCAAGGTGTGTTAACCCTCTCGAGAGCTGTGCAATCGTGGAAGAGCCCGGCAGGACGGTGCTGAGCGAAATACAGAAATAGAAGGGATGTGCATGGGACATAACCAGGGGTGGACATCTGCGCATGTTCATGAACAGTATAGAGTTTCTTCCACCACAAAGCGACCTGAAGATCCGCTAACTGTTTAGCTTGAAGGCTTCTTGTGTAATAGGGGTACTAAGGGTATATTTGGGAAAGACAGGGTTTTGCTTTCAGCTGCAAACTTGCCCTGTGGGATTGTCTTAATTTCCCTGAGCCAGTGTTCTTCCATAACTAATTTTTTTCTTCTTGACTAGGGCAGAGGAAGTAAAAGGAGACCTGAAGATGCTTTTTATTATATGTATTACATCTAAGCAATGAGACCTTGTATTCACTGAAACTTGTGGGTGCTATCATGATGAAAATAAAACATACAGTCTCATGTGTAATAGCCAACAAATAGATGGGACTTTAAGTTTTTCAGTTTGGTTCTGAAGAAGGCCCAATAATTGAATGGGCTTTGTTGTACAGAAAGCAACTACCAATACCTCTTTTGATTGATTTCTTTTTCATTTCCCATCTCTTTCACTTCACGGCTTTCTTATTTTTTTCCCTTATGTTACCTTCATTTTGGTGCTTAGAGTGGTAGTGTATTTTTCCAAGAGGAATGGCTCTTATAATCATGAATATCACCTTTTGATGCAGTTCAGATAGGCCATCAAATGTAAAAACTTTTTCTTAGGTGGCAGTGGAAAAAACAAGTTGTCAAAAATAGACTGTATTTTGTCTAAAAAAGGATATGAACACATGAGTTACCCTGCCTTCACAAAATAAAATCAATTCCTATTAATATATTAAGAATATTCTTAGGCCAGATTCATTTGCTTTTCGATGCATGTGTCACTCTGATCCAATTGTGACTGAAAGTTTCAGAGGCAAAATTAATTAGCAGTCTGCCACAGTACTCCTGACTCCTGGAGTTCCAGTAATGACTTGATTTTTGTAGAACTGAGCTTATTACACGCAATAAACAAGCCCGAACAAAACAACTTAGTGCAGCTCCTGAAAACTTATTACTAGTATCAGCATCCTCTCTGCAGCTGCAGAGATGTTGCACTTTAGGACTGTAAGCAAAGGATTCAGAATTAAGGTTATAACTGACTGTTTGGAAAAAGATTTTACATTTTTCACCCATCTCCAGCAATTGTGATATTACCAAAAAGCATGATGAACGTTTTTCAAGTTAAAGAAAAATTAGTAATGAGGGGAAGTCCACACGTGAAGTACAGGTAGTGTTAGAATTTAATTTTCAGATTTGGCAGCTTAGCTCTGCAAAGGAGTGTTCAGCTTTTCATATGTTAAGGGAAATATTGGTTACACAATAGCCTCATGTATGGGTTTAGTAGTGCTCTCCCTAGCTAAACAATGGAGATTTTTCTCTTTTTCGGTATGTATCAGTAGCTGATATTTTCCCTGAGGTCAAAAAAGTATAATTTCTCAGACTTGTCCAGTACTTCTGTTTTCCAGGGCCACATAATGCAGCTGCCTCTGCAGCAAAGCTAAGAGGTCTCCAGACGCAGACTCCAGCCCTCTTCCAACTCTTTTTTCACCTCTTCAAAATACCATGTGTTTCCCATGACAGGAGGGCCTTCGGAAAGCTCACGACGTGTGAGCCATCAATAGGTACTTGTCTTAACCTGCATGTTGCAGCACCCTGGAAGTATTGAAGACAGACTGCTCTTTTTCTGGGGTGTAGCACAGAGCAAACATCTGAGCAGAAGTGGTAAGGGCAGTATGAAATCAAGAGCAGAAGACCAACAGGTCTCAAGCAAGAAGCAAGTATTCATCATCCACCTCCCCTCACTGAGGATGCCCTGTCCAAATTCTTCCAACCATACAGCTAGCTTTCTAGGCAACTATCTAATATCCTCAAACTGCCTTGGGAATTGGATACCTTAGATGTTCTGATGGGAATGGAATCCTTTGCAGAAATGATACGTAGAGAATAATTTATACAGGAAGTTTTACCTTCCTGGTTTTCTGATTTTGACCTTGTTTTCTAGGTATTCTGTCATAATTAAGAGTTTTGTTCTTTTTCCAGAATGTAAATAATTATTTGCAAAATACTGAAGTTGGGTAAATCGTGGGTAAATATTTTCAAAAGAAAAGAAAAGACAAAAACATTACAGCATGAGGAAGTTTTTGCCACAAAGGTAAGAACTACTTCTCACACATCTATTTGCAACTTCTAGTAGCAAATGTGATTTGAAAACCAAGGAATTGCATAGAAAACCTTGGAGAAAATTAATCTTAGTAGTTATCTTAATACCAAAGATAGGCTGGTTTTGACATCTTATACCAGATCTGCAAATCCCATAGTACTGACTTTTGCAAAAATGATCTGCATTTGCTGATGCTCTAGCTCAATTTTCTGAATGGGCCATGATGCTTTAAAAAGGCCTCTTTCCAAAGAATATTAACTTGGGCTTCTCTTGAGGAGTCTGTGTTCTGCTTTTGGCCATGCTGAGCCCTGATGCTCTGATCCAAAGCAGGAATTGGACGTGTATTTCAAAGAAGTGCTCTTTAGTCTTTGGTAGCATAAGGTGTGTGCTGCATAAAACTATTACAAAATGTTTGTAGCCCCGTGAAACATCCAGGCACATTCAGTACATACAAATAAATGAAAAAAATGCAAGAAAATAAAAATAATAAGCATTTTGACTTAGGCTAAATCTTTAGAGTCAAGATACATCATGTTGTTAGGTGCTTATGTGGAGTGAAGTCTTATCTTTTAAGGCTCTATGCAATAACCCAGAACTACAATATGTTATTTTTTCAGTTGCTCAGCGAGAAATAACAGTACACCATGGAAGTATTATGATAGCTATATATTATTCCTTCTTTCATTGTATTAATAAAATTCATCAAAAGCAGTTATCAGTACATCCATCGCCTGATACGATTAGCAGCTTGGATTTAGAATAGTGAATGAATCTTAGAAGAAAATGTGTTTCTGAGCTGTGGTTTACAAATTGAATCAATATAGGTATAGCCTAAGAAAACCCGATCTGTTACGTCTCAGTTAATGCAAACCATCGTGTGCTTTGTGTTCTTCATAAACGCAGAGTTCACTTATCTGGAACATAGTATTTCATTTTCACAATCACTTCAGTGGTGCATAGGCATACTTCAGTTAAAGCAGGAAAGCAAACTGTTGTGTTGTGTAGGTGTGGGATTAAAATTTTCACCATGATAATTATCCTTTGAACTTTTACTGCCCTAGTACTTTTCTCTGCAGTAAATATAGTGACACTCACATGTGATGTAGTCACTTAAAGATAGGCATCTGGTGCCTTTTTTTGTGCTGCACTGTATCTCATAGGGTCATCTGCTGATGATCCAGAAGGGCGGAGGTCTGCTTGCAGACCTTGCATCGCAACTGTTGGCTATGCGCAGATGTCTCGGATACTCCACAGCGCCTAAAATCACACTGGATCCCTATCTTCAGCCAATTTGAATCCCATCCTACGAGCATGCACATACACATGTAGACACTCGCTCTCACACCCTGGAGGGTGAGACCATACAATTAATTCTGAACAGGGCGGATCCAGCTATTTTATCATGATCTACTCATTAATGCCTGGACTGTTACTAGAAATCACCTTTATTGCACGCAAGCTTTAGCAGTGGTTTGTAGTTTATTAACACCAGCGTGCTGCTCTTGTGCATGTGCATTTTTCCAGTCCTGCCGCAGAGGACACATTTGGGAAGCCAGCTGTTTCGCTTGTTAACATGGTGGTGGACTCCAGAGTCTTTCTTCCCCTTGCACAACAGCAGCTCCTGAGGAAGGATGAAAGAAAACCTATTTTCTCTTTCTGCTGTTACCTTAACAAGCTTGTCAGAAACTCTTTGCACAATAAAATCTACTTGTACATATCCTGACACCTTTTAGGGATTCTTCTTTTCAGCATCTTGTCCTGGACCTGTGAACTTAATTTTCCAGTTCAACTACCTTAAGCTATATTTTTTTGAAGATGATGATGAAACATAGAGAAGGGATATCCTCAAGCTCGCAGTTAGGAGACTAGCTCTCTTTTATGTTTCATTTCTGTGACACTGCTATAATTCTCTAGGAGTCTTTGGGTCCTGTCCTGTTAGATCATTGCTATTGTAATAGGAGCTTGAATTAAAAGGCTTTCCAGCACCCGAGCATGGCGGCCCAAATACTACTTTGCATCTTTACAGTAGTGACCAGTCTTCAATTTTCACATCCTCTTGTAACATTTTTCACTCATTTTCTCACTGGATTTGTTACTCCAGTGATGGCAATATTCCTAATAATTACGATTAAAAAAAAAAAAAAAAAAGACCTATTTATCTTTGCTTTCTGGTTTCTATTTCTTGCAGAATAATTTATATTTTCTGGTTTTCTTCTCTACCAAGGAGTGCAGAGGTAGATTATGAACTGTGTGAGAATGTACTCTGACATCTGCTGCCATATTACAGGGCTGTGCTCTGTTAATGTAACATGTTTTGGACAGAAGCCTTTGCAAATTGGTTATTTAATCTTAAAGCAGTTAATGTGTATTTTGTTTGCACTTAGTGTCTGTAAGGCATCCCTATAGCCAAATCTGCAGTGGGAAAGGACTCTGTTGTACAGTCTCTGTCCTAGAGACAGTGACTGATAGAAACATCAACTTCCACTGCCATGTCTCCAGTGATGCTAGACCTTATTCTTTGCTTTTCTGTACTTTGTGTTTTCACTTGTCTTGTCTTTTATGCTTGACAGGAATTTACATTAACTATACATTCATTCCCCATTTATCCTCCTCTTTCACTGGAAAGTTTGGTTGTTTTTTTCAGGGAGAACTTGACTACTGAACTTCTCAGTTTTGAAATAAAAAATAGATTACTAGGATGATCAGACGTATCTAATATAAAACTTTTTTAAAAAACCTAGGAAGTTTGACATGACAAAAAAAAATTATAAACTTGCTTGTTGATATATTGAAACCATTAGGTAGTGGCCACCTAGTAATTTTTTGGGGTGGTGTTGGAGTCAAAGCAAATTATCATAGCTATGGAAGGCAGATCGCTGTAACGCTTACATTTTGGAAGCAGGCATTCCACACATCTAGTTGTATCTAACCCCCTCCAGCATGCTTCAAAAGTAATATTCATCACTCTTCCATAAAAGGCCTAAAATGACTTAATCAGCTGAAGTTTCTCCCTGTTTTAACTGCTTGCTGCTATTTGAGGCGAGGAGAGGCTGTCTGTTTCTGCGCAGTGGCATTGTATGTCTTTGTTAAATATAAACTGAACCTTCCTGTTCACTGCGTCTCCTTTTACATCCTATCATCTTCTTGCTCCCTCCTGACTCTCAATAAATAAAATAAGCTCAGGCCAGACAAAGCTGATAAGTTGCAGCCGGGCAGGGAGGGATGGGAGCTGTCTTTGGAGTCACGACTGGGCTTTCCACCGACGTGACAGCCCTGAAGACAGTCAGACATGAGAAGAGATCAAATACTGAGCTTTTGAGGCCTCTTGCTTCACAAATACACAAAACAAAAGTGCTGATATGTTACCTTGAGTAAAAGCCAAGTCAAATATGAAAAGATAAAGTAAGTAATAAGGAGAGGAGCGATTGATGGACACAGCAGTAGCTCATCTTACATGTATATTTAATGCTGGTTGAAAGTGTGCATGGGAACTAACGAATTGCCGGCGTAGCTATGGTGTGAGCCCAGTAAAACGGAACGGTTTAAATTATGCAGGACATGTCATCCTGTTGCCAAATATTTAACACTGTTCCTACAGAAGAGAAGACAGCTCAGGGGATCCTTATTTAAACATTAGTAATCAAATCCTTTTCTCATCATGGCAAGCTCTTTTGCATAATTTGTGCCTGCCGCATCTAGAACTCACACACACACTAATTTGCAAAGAGGCGGCCTGGTGTTGGTTGACAAACCTTAGTGCTTCAATAACAATTTGTGCTGTACCATAACTGCGTAAGTGAGTAAAAATAGGTCTGCCTGGATCACCATTCGCTGATTATAATTGTTGTCTGTATCTGTATATTTCCCCGTGACTTATGATTATTTCTTGTCCTGGGATTGAGAAAGAATATCTTTGCTACAGAAAATTACCCATTCTGACTCAAAAAGAAAAATGTTGGAAATGCAAATGTTTTCGACAAGATGAAAGTCACCCAGAGCTCCCCATAGCTCTTCTGAAAGTAATGCTTTCGGCACAAACTGGCTGATCTGTCTAATGGGTATAAATTGTTCCTGCCTGAAATGAATTTTATTTCAAATTCAGTATCTTTCAAAATTTATGGTTACTAGTCTGTAGGTTTTTTTGCTTCTGTAAAATGCGCAAAGATAGCTAACCCAGTGCAATGTGCCCTCACGAGAGTTATTTGTCATTTTAGTGTTATTCTGGCCCCGTTTTGATGACCAAAGAGGTGGTACCCTGTGCTGACCTCTCTGTATTTTGCCCAACTGAGTGCATTTTGGGTGCTGATAACTTAATAAGCATGGGGAAGGAAAGAAAGGATGAAGAACAGCAGTGAAAACCTTAGGCAGCCGGCAGCTTTGATAGTAGCAGATGAAGTTTCAATGGGAATTACAAATGAGGAGATAGAGCAGAATTTGTAATAAAGATCCACAACGCAGTGCAAGTAACTGAACTTCCACCTACATATTTCAAACTTATTTCCACAGTGCTTGAAATTCCATAATGTTAATGATGACTTTTAGTATGGAGGAGCATTAGGGGAAGGAAGATGTGTCTTGCTATATTGTGAGGGCACAAAATTTGAAAGAATTTGAGAGCTTGATGGGAAGCTTTAGGAACTAATGGGAAGGGACTAATTAGTCTCCTCTATAAAGTCTACTATGTGTTTGATGTATGAGTCATAAGATCGGATTCCAAAATTAAACCACTACAAAATTTTAATATGTTGTTACGCCATTTTGTTCAAATTCGGAATAGAAATAACTGAGATTGTAATAGGAATGCATAGGTAAAAAGTATTATAGTGGTTTTATGTATCTTGCAGGTTTTTAAACCTATAAGTTCTGGAGAGGAAACGTGTAGCACACACAAAAAAGCAACTATTGGAAGCAAATCTGCCTTTGAGGTAGTAAAATCTAGACTCTCATATCTGATTGTTTCAGTAGAGAGCTTCTAGTTCTTAGAAAAGCACAAGTTATCAGCAGACTTCATGTTGGTTGCTGATACAGAGCGTTATAGAGAATATAATGCTGTATATTGTACTGAGCATTATATAATGTTTAGAGAATATACCATTAAGCTAAATATAGAGCAATCTTTTCCCAGGATATAGCCTTCTGACTTCTGACCATTCTGCTTCAGGGATTACCGGAGCTAATGGCAGCAACAGCAACTTTATGACGATTGTGTCAGTCCTCCGTTAATTTGTATACATTCTTTTTTGTTATTTTAATGATTTTCACCTTCTAATCATCACTAACTCATTGGCACTTTACAATTTAAGAGTTATTCCCATTGTCTTTTCCATTTTTAATTTCAGACCTCATGTTACATTGCTTTCCTTCCCCAGCATTTCTGTCCTTTGCTTGATACCTCACTTGTTTTGTTTCCTGAAGGGCAGATATATATAAATGAAATGTTCTTTTCCAGCTTTGAAGAAATTGGCTGTGGGTGAGTGAGTAGACCTCCTCTCCCCTCTTCTGTCCTTTCTCCCGTGTTGTCCTTCCCACACTATACCTGACATATTAGCCCTTCTTGTCTGCTTTCTGTACCTCATTCTTCACAACTGTTTTTCCTTGCTCTCATTATTTCCCATTCTTTGCTGCGATCTTTCATTTTTTGCTTTTCATCCTGTTCATTTTGACAACTTTACTCCTTGCTTTGCCATAATTCCACACTTAGTTAGTTCACTTCATGTTTGATAAAGAAGTATCAAGCCTGTTAAATCTCATTTGCCAATACATTGGCTCTAATTTGCTACAGAAGCAGTGATTGCTGCAGTTTCCCCCAGAACTTTCCTCCTCTATCCATCTCCTTGGCCGTGCTTCCAGTCCTGCATGCTAAAACTGATGTTTGCACAAAAGCCTAGTGAATGAAGTGGAAGCTTGTCACTCAGCTCCTCTTGATGTCTTGGTGATGAAGACACAGAAAAGGAATTTACTGAATTACCAGCTGTGTACAAATGTGAAACACGGTGGTTTTGAGATGTAGCCTTTCCTACCACTAGACATTCTAGATTTTCTTGAGATTTATTAAAGTTCTAGCTGTCAGATGCCATCAATGATAAAGCTGCATGGAAAAAAAAGCCAGACAAACAAGGGGAGCTGTCTGAGAACCAGCAGAATGGCTTAGAAACCAAGAAATGAGCAACTTTTCAAAGGACATTTTCTTGTCCTGCATTCAGTTGAAAATTTGATCCAGTCAAATGGGAGCATTTTGGATCTGCAGGTTGCAATGACAATACTGCACCAGTGGCAGTCTTCCTGTGGCAAAAGCAGAAATGAAGTTTCTGATTGTTTGCACGTATTTCTTAATCTAACCTGAAATACAACCAGTGATGTCTGGAATACTTTATCATTCTTTCTTCAGGGACAGAAAGTATGAGAGGTTGAAGCCCAAGCTCCCGCTGTGCAATAGAATAGCTTTGACTTACTGGTAATGAGAGTAGAATTAAGCCCATTCTACCTAGTGGGTGTGAAATTAGCTCATTTGGTGTGACACTATTGCATTTTCTAGAGAGCATAAGAAAAAATCTACTTGAGAGGGACTATGAAGATAGAAATGGTCAATAGAAGGCTTCTTGAAACAAATAAACTTGATTTCTATTTGAAAAATACCCAGCACGTGACAATACCAACTAAAGTACCATGTATATTGGTCCTTGGCTTGAAAATAAACTGCTAATTGGTTATAATATAGTGTTGATAGAAGTTAGAAGGCTGAAGATGGGTGCAGAACTTTCATTTTAATCACCAGACGTTTTCCTTCTGCTCTGACATTTCATAGAGTGAAACTTTAACTCTTTTCATACTTTACAGCATCTCTCCTTTCACTTTTGAGTTTAAATACTTCCATGCTCTGTGTGGAATTATATAAAATAATTTCAGCAGTTGTATGTTGGCTACTTAATTCAAATGGCAAGTGAGTAAGAGTGAGATTGAACTCACCTGAAACAAACAAACAAAAAAGCAAATTGTGAAGAATTTCTACCTTTATAAAGAGATTAACAATACTGAGATATTAATTTAAGGATATTTCCACTCCATTTTTTCCCTAAAATATTACATTTTTCTATATCTATACCTTGCTGCAGTGGCAAAGATCATGCTAAGAACAAACAGCATAGTGTCTGTGTACCAGACTTGCTTGTTAAGTCAGGAATAAGCGACGTCAAATAGGAGAAAAATCTTTGCAAAAGTCTTGACCAGAGTATCAATGAGCCCATATATAAATACACTGTTGCAGAAGCTCTGGAAAAGACCTGCTGATGCTGTTTGGGTTGCCCAACCACAAGGAAATATTCCTATCAGAAGGGGAACAGATAAGGCATTTATATTTGCAGAGCTCTTGCACAGCCAAATTGCACTTCCCTCAAATGGTACGAGGCCGCCTTCCTCTCCGTTATCTACTCTCCATATGATAAAATTGTGCAGCTGGCTTTCAAAATCATTATGTTTATGCCTAAATGTGTGTTATTTTAATTTGTCTTCTGAATTCTGAATCTTTCTGTTACGATGAAGTAATTTTCAAGCATTCCTTCTCCTTTGCAGAGTGTAAAAATACTATTTTTTCTAATGAAAGTTGAGATGAACTACTCAGCAGACGAAGCCTGAAAAGAAATGGAAGTATTAGTGGGCTAATGATGAATATTTCAGCTCTTTGCAGCACTTCTTACCCCCACAAAATCAAACCAACCCCTTTTTTAGATTCAGACAAGGATCAATTTACATTTACTTTGTTTTTTTCCTCACATACGCTGTGCAGGAATGAAAGTCCTTGTTTTCTAGAAAGACCTGCCCCTCTTTCTTCTGTCACCAGATACTGCCATGATCAATTATCAGAAATAAGAGTCAGATCAGGACTGAAGTGCATTGCTAACGTAAGGGAAGATTTGTGGGTGGCTCTCCTTCTGTTCTTACTTGTGGTCTTGGGTGAGGAAGACACACGCTATGGATTTCCAGCTGCCTGTGTTTGCAGAGCTGGTGGATGTAGGGCTACCCACAGATGCTCATCTGCAGTACAAGACCACCAACAGCTTCCCTTAAAATGTAGTGGGTCAGGACCCAAAAGATTTGGAGACTAGGAGGGAACAGGAAAATCCCTCTCTTTTCTGAACAATTCCATATTTTTTCATGTCTGACACATGCCTTGCTGTCCTCCCGAATGCTGTAGTATTTTGAAAGAAGACATTGTAGCTGGTCCAATGGAGCAATCTTGTATGGAAGTGCAGGCAAGTGATCTGCACTTGAAGAGACGCTGTAAGTCATTACAGTAAGTGAGACTGGTCACCACCTGGCCCCAACCACTCTGAAGAAAAAAAGAGTGTGTGCAACTGGATTGGTATCCATGGGGGTTTTTTTGTTGTGTTCTGACATTGAGTCATGACTCAAATAATTTTCTGAACAGGTATTTCTGCCTTTTGGGCAAATAAATATCTATTCCTCAACCTGTCACACTTAGTTTTGAAATTATATGTTATTGTGCCTTGCCTGGGAGTATGAGCAGCAGAAGATATTAAATTCTATTTAATTATGTGCATACATACATATTGCACATTTTTCCCCCAAACCTGGGCATGTATCAGCCATCAGAAAAGGCAGGAATATCCGCTGATCACAGAGAGCACTGAGGTAAAAGCGCCTGTTAAATTCAATGAGTCACTTTCCAGTGATTTTAAAAGAGTCTGCTGTGGCCCTGCCTCTCTTTGAACTCGGGTATTTTTTTATTGTGGTTGTATTTCCTCATTACACAGGTGGTCCCAATTACTTTTGCTTTCTGAACACTGCTTAATGCAGCGAGATGTCTGAGACCTGTGACCACAACTTGCATGCTGCAATCGCCTTTTCACCGGGAAGGCATCAGAAACCTGAAATATCGTTCTGAATTCCTTTTGAGTAGATATTGCACATTCAGCTAGTAAACCAGTTATTTTCCATTTGGAAAACAACCCCCCAAAATCCAACCCATAAAGTACTGTTAAGTAGAAAGACCATGGGTGGCTGGCGGCCTGTGCACTTCCATCGTAGCAAAACGCTCTACCAAGGACACGTGGAGTGAAGGACTCCGGGATGCTGTGGGGTGTGTTGCTTCAGGAAACCTGTGTTTTTGATGAAATGTCCCAGGAACAGCTGGCTTCGGAGACTTTGTCTCTTTGCTGCCAGCTCTGCCAAAAGGGGAGCAGAAGCCCTAAGTTGCTGTTTTAAAAATTGTACATAACCACATATTTCTTTATAATGTAAACAAAGGAAGAAAATGGAAAGCTTCTTTTAGAAGAACTGAAGGGAGCACGAGGGGAAGGAATTCAGATTTGAGGACTATGTGTGTGTCAGGGACCCCTGGTGCCTGAAGAACCAGCCACATACACTTGCGGGGTGTTATGCTCTTTTGGTGGCCAGGCCCATAGCTCATAGCCTCACTGCATCTGTGCAAAATCTGTTCTGAGTTAACAAAGGATAAAAAGAAATGTTGAATTTTGAGATAAAAATGCTTGTCGGATTAAATCTGACCTTCTGCTTAACTCAAGATTAAATGTTTGCATGTCTTAATTTGTTGAGAATATTTCCCTTAGCTCTTGTTTTTTCTTATTTTTTTTAAGAGTGCTACTTGCGATGTGTAATTGCATAAATGTGAAGAATGCTGTTGAAATTCAGTGAATTCCAACACAGTTTTCCATGTGTGGATTAGAAACATAAAGAATCTACTAAAAATTCTGTAAGGTCTCCAAAGACCACGAATTGATGGTGTGCAAAATAGAAGGCAAAGTACCTTCAACCACACAGCATCTCTGTCTTATCATCATATTATGGCTTATACGTGACAGCTAAAGTCTTGGCTGGCATATTTGGGGTGGAAATTGTTCCTCTAGACTTACGTAGGTAAGGTGCAAAATGAGGCATGGCTAAGGTGTGCGCAGCAGTTGGATTCTTTCTCTGAAGTAAAAACTGTAGGGTTTTTTGAGGCAGCATAACTTCAAATCATAGCGAAGACATTTTATTATAGTACATCTGTGAACAGGATGTTTAATGTTTGACATGTTTATTAAAAAAACCGAACACAGCACATTATCCATCTGCTGTGATTACTGTATAGGTAGGCAGTTGGGACTTTGAATGTAAAAATCTACGGGTTTCTCTGCAGCCCGTCACTGCTGCCTCCAAAAACTTTCAATAATGTATTTTCACAGTGAGGCTTCTACTGTACTTCGAGGTGTCGTTGGCTTTTCCCTCCTTCCTAATTAGAAGGAACCATTTGACATCTTGGCCTGAACCTGTTTGATAAAATCTCTTGTGTCTATCAAATTTGCTGTGTGCTTTGGAATATAAATTATCACGAAGGTCTGTCGCTTGTGAGCTCATTTAGGCAGGAAAACTGTAGCTGGCTTTCAGGATTAGGAGTGGATTTTAGATGACGACAGTTTTAGCTACTGGTTCAGCCAAGTCTTTTCATGTTAGTGATCTTCAAGATTGAGCTCTCTTAATTTCTAGAATTACCAAACTTCAGAATAGAAGTGCTCAATAGAAGTATTAGTTACCTTAGCCTGTGCAGTGTTGGTTCCACAGAACGTGGTGAAGGGCTGAACAGCATCACTTGCACTGCCCTGCTTCCTGCTTTATTTTGTCATATCAGATGTTTTCTCTTGGTTCTCTGTCTTCAGAATTTTATTATAAAGCACAGCACAGAACTGGAAATGTTCCATCTCAAGGGTATTTTCTATTGTTTAGGTTTTGTTTGAATTAAATACTGTATTTTTATCCTCTTACTGTGCCCTAAAACTACTTGTTGAAATAGTAGACCTAACATTGCACAGTCCCTTTGTGATTTTCTTAACTCCCATTGGATCCAACTGGTGTTATGTAATATCAAAGATTCAAGTAGAAAACATCCAAAATTCTCAGGTTTTATGCAGAAGTAAAAGGTAAAAGTTGCAAGAAGATTAATGAGATTACTTATTTAGTAGTCCAGAACGCAAAGAGTATTCCTCAGACTGCCATCCATCATTTCTGTTGCCTCAGGCAAGGAAGATGCTTCAAGCTTGCTTCTAATTTTACAGAGCATATTCAGTTTCCTGTGTAGTTTAAGATCATTACTTGTTTCATTAATTCATTGTGACTAAAAAGTAGAAATCATAAAAAATTCAAACTTTGTTTTCAGCTGTGGGGTTGCATCTCATAGCAGTTGAACTGTCATTCAAATAATTTTTCTAGGCTTTTTTGGTCTTGTTCAGATACAGCTATGAAGAAAGAAGTCAATATTTTCTCCTAATTTGTGTCTGCAACTTTTTGATTATCTTCAAATACTGTTACTTTTTATTTGATCTTTCCTAGAGAAAAATGTCCTTCTAAGATTTTTTTGATCAATATTTATCTTCATTCTTTCTCTTTCCTGCATTTAAATTTCGTAACAGTTTAAAATGTTAAGAGCAAGGTTAGATTAAATTATAGTATCCCCATGCTGGTGTTCTGTAGCAGTCTTAACTTCATATTTCTCTTGTTTACACAGCAGTAAATTAGATAAATGTTCTTTGTCACAAGTTTTGCAGGTGAGATCCCAAGGCAGTCACAGCAGTGTTGAGTACTTGCAGTGAATATCATGGGAAAATGCATGAGAATCAAGTGGAGAGTAGTGTTTGAATCGGACTTACAAGTTTTGCATTTCAATTTTAAGCCACAGCACTGTTATAACAGTGTAATAGAGTCAAATAGTGAAGCTCTGGGTTTGTTTTTTTTTGTTGTTGTCGTTTTTTTTTCACTCTTACACAAAAGGAGTTCTGCATATAGAGTCAGGGCTTGATGATTTTCTCCCTTAGTTGCTACAATGCTGGGCTTTATTAAAATACTGCATCAAACTCAAGAGACCTTTATTAAAGCAAAATCTTCATTTTTCAGAGTTCCTTAACAAGTTGTCTGTCTTCCCTCTGCAAATATGGAAGGAAGTTCATGACATTGCTCTAATACAAGAACAAATATCATTTGTTCAAATGGGAAAAACAGTGTATCGTTATAAGCAAACTAACATAGCTTTGTAGATTCTGCAAGTCAAGTTTGAACTGAAAATTATATTGGTAAGCAGATATGTTAGGAAATGTGAAGGAATGAAACTTAAGTCCCATCTACTGAGCTGCCTAAATATTTACTTACTCTACTTCAAAGAAGCTTTTTGTTAGAAATTATGATGGAATGCTTTTCAGTGCAATCTCCCAAGGGTCTTAATAGTAAAAGTAGAGTCTTCCTCTATTTGATGAATTACAGAAAGTGGCCCATTTTGTCTGTGGAAATGTAATGCTTGTTTCTGTAAAAGTAGGTGAAAACAGGGATCTGATGAAAATGAGTTGGATGACGCTATTAAAGAGGAAAAAGCTGGCTTGGAAAAACTCCTTTTAGATATTCAACCAAACTTTTCAGTTGTTGGTTCTAACATGATTGTACGTAACTTATTTCTCTTTGCATAATTCTTTAGGAAGCCCATCTAATGCTCTTGATATCATAACAATAGTAATACAATGAATTCTTAGTAGAATTAAAAGACTGGTTTGATAGATACTTATCTTCCTACAAACCTTTCTCTGTGCTCCTTCAGCATGTGGAGTGAAACATTTTAATAATAGCTAACGTCATTGGCTCCAAGGAGAGGATGTAGACTGTATTTAAAATTCATTTGAACCTCTTACAACTAAAAAGCTGTCTAGAATATTTGTGAAATAGTTTTTGTGTCGTATATGAAATGAATTGGTGGATTAACATGTCATAAAACTGCCTAGCTTCAGAGAGCACCCACTTCTAATTGGTGTGTTCAAAAATAATTTACATGTCTTGGACTTACACTTGGAAAACTCTCATTTTATGGTGTCTAAATTAGCATATGTGTTTATATATGCTTATACAGTTATATGTAAGAATGTTGTATTTTGAAAGGCTGTAGCAGTTTGTGATTATGCTCTCACTGTCTTGCGGGGACGTTCTGTGGAACTGGTAGACTTTTTCAAAATGGTCCCTGAATTTAATCCTACATGACAATAGCATTTGTTCATTATGTTGTCTTTCCTTACATCCAAGTCTCTACAACTGATATGCAAGTGAAGCATTATCTCATTTTCAAGACAGTGAAGCTAAGGTACGGTAAAGGGGTGGTGAGAGATCACAAAGTGGGCGGGTGACACCGTTGGCATATGTCACGCTCTTGATATACATTACTCTGTTCCACCCATTAGATGTATTCTTTTTAAAAACTCACTATGCTGATAGAAAAGAAGTAGCATTATATCACAAAAAGCTAATGCCTTAGGTGGAGGAGGATGCTTTTATAACTAAAATAATGTAGGCACTGCAAATGTGATATGTTATTAATAGTCTTAGGTACAATTTAACTTCTCCTTCAACGATGACAAATTTTTCAGTTTTTCACTAGTTCTGTATAACCATAATAAATTTTTAGACACTACCTTTATTAGTCCAGCATTATTTACATTATCTCATACATGTATTTACCTTGAGCCTGATTCTCCTGACAGTTATACTTTTACTGAAGACAGTGAAATTATTTCCAAACTAGAACTGTATAAAGTATATGTAAGCTTTTTATCTCTATTTCTCTTGAAGTACAGCCCATTAATACCTCTATAACCCCTGCAATTACATGACTTGAAGCAACCAACGAGAACATCTCACTATTGGAACTACGGAGGTTGTCTTTGATTATTATTGAACTTCTGTGGCTGATGAGGGTCATATATTGGCTGGAAATCATGCCACTGAATGTTTTCTTTGCTAGCAATGCATTGTAAAAAGACTAAATCTTTAATCAAGAATGTTAAACAATGTGTTTTTGGCTGTAATACATTAGATAGTAAGGCTCAGAAGGTGATGCAATAAACAAGCTTGTTATCTTGCAGTAAGTAGTAACCAGTTACTGAAATATACAGACTTCAAGTATTTTTATAATAAGTGATTTCCCCTCATCCATACAACTCACCCCTTTTCATTAAAGCATCAAGAATTTGTTGTATGAAGAATGTTGGCTTATCGCTCTACAGGCAGCAAACAAGACATTGTTTTTTACATCTTAGAAGTAGTTAGCTTTTTATGACATCTTTTTGAATCTCATCCTTACATTGTGTGAATACCTGACTCTGTTCATCTCCCTTTCCTAGAGAGCAGTGGCAAGACATGCTGGAATGGGAAAGCTGCAATCCAGTTTAGAGCTATGGGTAAAATCACTGTTAATGCCTACCATAGATTTTGCCAATGTACTATAGGAAAGGGAAGAAATAATACATTTGCGAAACAGAAACAGAATCTCCATTTAGAATTCTGGTTTATGTAAAGGCTGAGTATTACAAACCAGAACAAAACAGGATTTAAAAAGGAACATATGCTTAGAATGATGTGGACTGTCTGCGATGTTTAACAACATCTACCTCGCATTTTTCAATGCTTCCTTTGTACAGTTGCAAATTCTGAGGCTATAACATGTGCAACTGAGGTTATTAAAATTATATATTCATATCAATGGGAGACCAAAGTCTGACCTTAAGTTATCTGATGTTATATACTGTCTTCACACTGCTGGATGATCTCTTCCTGTTCTGATCTTCTCTTCAGGATTATCCATTTTATCTACTATTCCTTGTCCTTCCAACTTAATTGTTGCAACTTCCTCATGTTTTTTCAAAGTTGATGGAGAGACAATTAGTGATTAGTGGAAACAGTTTAAGCAGCTGTCAACTGTTTTTGTAAGCATCTCTCACACTCTGTTCAGATGAAACCCCCAAATAAAAATCCGTGTATGGGAAATATTAAAGTTGGTTTCCTGTACTGCATTTACCAAATACATGAGAAAGACGTATGAAAAAGCTTTCAAGTTCTGCTGTGCTGACAGTTGCTTGCAGTGGAGGTCAGAGCCTTTCAGTGATCTGCCACTCTCCAAAAACTGTTCAAAGTGCCGCAAAGGCTGCCGGTTGAGCGTCCATTTAGCAGTAAATGTTAGTCTTACTCTTGCTCCACTGAACTCAGTGAAAAAACATTCTTTAATGGAATAGGAGCAGGCTATGACCTCAATACCCAAATCAAAAATTGATCTTTTGGTGCATTTTTTTTGCGGTCTGTTGCTTTAGATCATATCTATATATATCCCTTAATAAATCCACTGTCCTAGTGTATAATCCAGACCTGACTGACGAGCTGAATAAGAACTGGAACTCAGTTTGCTTTAAGATTCTGGTGGTTTGAAATACTCATTTCTCATATGTGCAGGCTTCCACAGCGTGTTTCTATAGTGAGAAAAATCCAGGTGCATTATTCCTTTCATGTATTTGACTCTCTGCTCTGCATTACGTCGCGCGGGAAGGCATAGTGTGACACAGCCCAGCGCCGGGTAGAAACATAAAGCAATCGCATTCTGCAATTCAGGTCAAGAAGTCCTGCGGGTATTTATAGCAGATGTTAACCCCCTGACCTCCCGGCCTCTCTTCACCGTGGAGTTGCACGAAAACTGATTTGCTCTCTGGAGTTCTTCGTGCCAGCTGAGGGAGCTGACTTTTCAGATGAAGGAACTGAACAAAAGGGATGATATTCAGGCAGACTGTACTCTGTGTAATGCAGACCCTCGCTGCGTATGTCATTGACTTAAATTTCCTAACCGCATTCAGGTGTGGCGTAAAGAGATACCAGGCATTTGAGCAAGAGCAATACAAGGGATTAGCTATCGGAAACCTTTGGGGCTGTCTTTGACTCCTTTGGCATGTCTTTTGTGATTTGGCTTTTAAATCTTAATTGTGCTGAGGTGATAAGTCTAGATAAGTCTAGGTGGTAAGCATAGTTTTAAAAAGCTGCTTTGTCATCACTTGCATGACAGCCTAATCCGAAGTACAACAGTATTTCTCTGTAATCTAATGGTAAATGTTGACTTTATCCAAGCTTACAATTACAAATCCTCATTTAGGTTTAACGTATTACTACAAAGGAAAAGCTAGTGACCTTAAAGTTTTATATGCTAAGCATATGTAACTGGCTGCTTCTATTTCTGTGTGATTTCTGTATACGAAAATAACTACACTCAGTGTCTCTTTTGTTGCATTTAGTAAATTATGACTGATAACCCTCACATGTATTATATGGCATTTCTGGCTATCATTACATAAATTGCCTCAACATTTTTTTGTGCTACCCCTGATATCTGACTGCTTCCTTACTGAGCACTGCTGAGGGCAATCTGTCAAGGAGTTGCACAGTAGTGACAGGACTTTACAGTGGTGAATTGACATAATTCTTCTAAAACTGTACCCACTAAATACCTGTCTACTCATTTTTAGCACAACAAGATCATTTCAGAGAACCATTTTCCTGCCAAGTGTGAAACTTGTACTATTTAAGGAGAAATAAACTCAAAGCACAATAAATTTCAGTAATTATCTGTTTGCACTATTGCTTGTCCTTGAGTTTTCCCTACAGAAGGGTAAAATCAAGCTATTTGGATTCTTGGAGAGTGGGGGCAGTTAGCAGGCGGTGTTCTGAAAGACTACGCATGGAGAAAAAGGTGGCCTTTGATTAAATTACAACATGGATATCCAAACCTAAATTTAAGGTCCATAGCTGGTTAAAAAAAAAAAAGATTAACATTTCTGTAGGTCAAACTCAAATCCTGCTCTGTAAGGTTTTGGAAGGAATTACACGCAAATGTAGTCAGTTTTATGTTCTCCTGTTCCCCTTGAACACACGTACATCACATTGTTCGTGTGTTTTGTTCTGTTCTTAGAGTGACTGGGCTTTTTGGTTGTCTGTAAAATATAAGCCAGAATTCTGCCAGTTTCAGTACAGAAAACATTGAAAGACTCCGACTTTCTTTAGAAACAGAAATGCTTTCTCTGTAGGAATTGCTGACATCTTGAAATTAGTTTTCTTTGAAAGGAATGGAAAAGTTTTTAAATGTTAAAAAGACATAGAAAAAATATCCTTGTGAATATCAGAACAAAATTTCAATGGAAGCAAACCTGTTATTTAGAGATAAGGTATCTACTTTGAATAAGCAGTTTGAAACAATGGTTTCAAACCTTTGTATTGAAAATTTTTTATTATCATTTACGTTGTGGCTTACAAATTTTATGGTTTTTTTTTGTCTGGAAGATTTTCACACAAAGCATTTCAAGATGCTTTACTGCAGATTGAAAAGCAACAGGATACAAGCCCTGGTTCCATTTAAGCACGGAGCCTAGAGTGTCTGAATGTGTATAATTTTAGGCATGTAAATAAGTATGTGCAGGTAGACATGGAGGTAGACCTTTCCTTCATCTCCTAGTGGGAAGGAAATGCGCCTTTGGAACTTTATTCCACAAATGTGCATCCACTTAGAAGAAACTCATTTTAGCCCTTTCCTTTAGATTAAATACTAATGAACAAGGCAGGCATGTGCTATTTGTGTGCCACACACAAACCAGACTGTACCCAGGAAAAAGAGAGAATCAAGGAAATAGGTTATTTTAGCAAGTTAATCTTTTGATGTATTAATAGATCATTTTGTAAAGGGAAGAAGATGAAATTTTATAATTCTCTGACAAATTATTTCTGGGGTAAAGAGTTTAATGAAGCCAGACAATGACACAAATGTATCATATTCTTATGAAAATGTTTATATTGGGGGTTATATTTTTTCTTTGACTTCTTACCCAAACAGTTTCTGCTTAATTCCAATGAAAGCTTACGAGACTTATCTTTTGTAACAGAAGTACAGGACAAGAACCCATAGATCATTGATTTGATTTCAAAATTATTAACAGCTTTCTTGTTCTGTGCTTTTCTTCTGGACAATGCAAAAAATTAAGAATTAAAAGATTATTTGTGATTAATTTTTTGTAACTGAAGGGAATCCAGGCAACAAATTCCCATTTAAAAGTGGTTATCATCGCAAATAGAGAAGTAATAATTATTTTTCTGGACTTCTTGACTTATTTAATCATTAGGGAAAAGGTCTCATTTTTGACTTGCACTTTTCTGTATTTATCTCTTATGTCTTTATCAGGTTATTAATGTTAAATATGCAGCTCATTCCTCCTTAGAGAAAAGCAACATTGATTTTATTCACAGGATAATTTAATTTCCATCAGTATTTTAACTTCAATAGATTCAGAATTTTTCCTGAGGAATAGAAAGAAATGCTACTTAAAGGAAATGAATTTTTGCTATTGATGAATCAGGAAGTATCCCGCATTTCACTTTCATAGCAGGATTAACTGGAGTATCAGAGTGACTATGGATCAGACTTTAAATGCATGCCAGAATTTATAAGAAGCTATGGTAATTAATGTATTACAATTACATGTCTTTTAAACATCATATTTTTTGTAGATGTGTGGAAAAATGCTTCAGTTAATCTTAAAATGTGAGAAACAGTATACAGGTTGTAGAGGAATAGTGTGTTCTGTTACTTTTTGGTATAAAGAACTAGCTGTTTAATTTCTTAAGTATATGTTACTGAAATCTTCAACATTAATTATTTCTCTTAGAAGATGACTTTTGATGGATTATTGTAGGTATTTAATTAGCAGCATGTTACAAAGACAGGTGAGCTTAACACAGGCAGGAATATTGACTGTTAATGTTTGGGTCGATGATGCAGCCTTAACAATCATATGTGTCTCTCACATGAGATATTGCACGATGGTTGTCTTGGTTTGAGGACCGCGACAATGGTTAATGCAGCCTAATAATTTTTGACCATCTGGTTGTGTTAGAAATGGAGTTCCTCTCCATAGAAGAGCAGGTACACAGTGTGAGAGACTTGCATTGCTGGAGCTCTGAAAAGGATTCCCTCTTAATTATATTGTTCCAAAGTAAGTAGTTTTTACAGGTGATCTTCACATACGTTTGCTACATTCCTGAACTCTTTTACCATATAGTTTTTTCTTCCCTTTTGTAGCACAAAATGATTCCTTCTACCCTGGGGGTCTTATCCCAGAAAGAATATCCCCTACCAATCAGATCTCCCTAAATTAAAATCAACCAGGTTGGAATTTGTATTTGTTTCCAGTGAGAGTCACCTATTCTGAATAGAAAATTGTAAACAGTACTAAACGGAACCGGCATCATGCTGTTGGGTGAGTCACCATGCCATCTCAGTTTGTAGAACTGTACAATTTTGAAAGAGGTAAAACTCAGGGGAAATCTGCATTTGAAAAGTTATGTAATCTTGAAAGAAGGAAAAAAAAACCCTCGTTTTGCAAAAACTGTACAAAACCTCTGGTCTTGTATTCTGGAAAATAAGTGGCTTTCTACAAGAATGAGGGAAAGGAACCAATTTTTACTCTTATACTCCAAAGATTCTGTGCCTGTAGATTAAAATGTGATTGATTTCTTAATATTTCATTTGCCAGGATGTTTGACAGACATGCCCGGATTCACATCATGTCTCCTCGAATGCTTTATTCCATGAACACTTATCAGCAATTGCTGTCTGTAAAATGTATTAGGTATGCCTGTTAATACTCTGACAGTTAATAAGTTCTCCATTGGTTCAGGAACTAGAAATATTTGTTCATGTTTGAAGATTAATAATAGGTTAAGTTGGTCATTTAAAAGAAAAAGGAATCCTCTCCCCAGTTTATTCCAACCTCCAAACATAATTCACTCCTTGGTGTGTGATAGTTTTAAAGTTTTACTTTAAAGTATGATTTTAAAGAGTGTTTGGACTAACAACTCCAGGTTTTGGAAACTGCTGCAAAGGTTTAATAACTGAATCAATGTAACCTAAAGTTGGCAACTGATTGTGATTCAGGTAGCAGCTGCGCACCCTGCTGCAGTACAGTATTTGGAGAGGTGGCGTACCTGTAAGTGCCCCCAGAAAGCGTCATAAGCCTTTACACTGGGTGAATTAATCTCTGCAGTGGCTGAAAGCCTGCTGGTACCCGAGCATGGCTGCAGGTAGCTGCGTGGCTCACGGACACTGCCTGGCTGCAGCGAGGGGTGCTGTTGCGTCCCTCTGGCCTTAGGTCTGGGTCACAAAAGCGGCAGGGTTCCCTGGCTGTTGGCTACCATATGCCAACTCTGTGACTGACTCGCGGGTGGTGGAGGCTCTTGTTGGTCAGTCCTGGTCCGAGGCTGAGGAGCATGGGAACACAGGCACTGTTCCATCCTTTGAGTAATTCCTGAGATGGTCCTCACACACACGCTTGCTTCCCTTTGTGGCACAGAACTGGAGATCTGTGATGTTGTTATAATTCATTAATGCTTGTTAAAGGGGATTCATAACCCAAGAACATCAATACTAAAGGCTACTTGTAAAATTAGGTACTGCCTTAGGAAAAAGAGGCTTACCTTTGCTCTAGGAGCTGTTATATGAGGAAAAGCTATCACTAGACTTTTGTTTCCCTCTTACAAAAACCCCAGGATTTTATACAACTCGGTGTGTTTTCAGCAAAAGTTGCGAAGAGGAGAGTTGGGGAAGAGTGACCTTCTAAAGCAGAGACAGTTTCTAGCCTATTAGCAGTAGATCTATAGAGGTTTAGGTCTTCCTTCTCCTGACAGTTGTTTGTACCAAATAAATTGTTTGTCTACCCTTTTTGCTACAGAACAAGGTGAAACCTCAGGAAACAGACTGAATTTGGTGGGGCAGGGCAAGAAGTTTGGACATAAAGGAAGTAGAGAAGGGCTCTTGAGAATAGCAATGAGCAGGTTAATTGATCTCTCTTTGTGAAAGTGGCCATTGATAAGATTGGCTTATCAGCCTCATTTAAAATGATGTGTTTCATTTCAAAATGACAGTGTTAAACAAGGGTGATCAGACATGAGTCTCATTCTGATGTCTGTTTGTTGAGCGATGCATCTGTTCTTCCTGTACCGATTTGCATATTTCATTTTAGTAAACAATAAGCATTATAAAATTATTTTAATAAAAATCTGCAGACATGAGAGATTTGAGAACAAGTTGTACCCAACATAATGTAAATTAATTGTTGAATGTAACGTTGCCTGGGACCAGACCTTATAATACTTCTGATAACAAACAAGTGTCTATCTGCAACTCATGACTCAAAACCAGTGCAATGTAATTCCAGAAGTGGGGACTGTCAGCAGTCCCCCTTGGGATATTTCTGAGCAGATGAGATGGAGCAGCTCTGGAAATGAAGTGAAAGCTTTCTGCTCTCTATCCACAGACCATACTCAAATGGAGGATCAGTGAGTTTAATGCAGCGTTTGATATGAATGAAAAGTAGCTAGATTCTTTCATGAAAAGTAGCTAGATTCTTTTAGCCAGACATCCAATCCTTTTCAAAACTTTGTCACTTAATTTTTAATGTCATCTGCCTCCTCACCCACTCTGTCGTATGATGAGATGGCTCAACAGATTCACTTCCTTTCTAAATGTCCATCTCCTGATTTCTACCCTTTATGTCCTGTTCTCCTTTTTGTTTCATGTCTGCTCTGGCTCTTTTCATCTCTCCCTGCTGTCTTAGTCTTCAAAACTGCTGTCAAGTCTCACTTATCAACCGCTGCTCCTGTGTTCTGTCAGATTTCTTGAACAAAACTAGTGGAAACAGCTTAACTCACCTCTGTCTGTAAACTGAAATTCCTCTAAAGCTGAGTTTACTCCATATTCAATGACAAGCATAGATTATTAAACATAATTATATAGAATTGCAATCCAGGACATGTGAATTTATTCAGAAATCTGAAATCTTCTGACATTTAATCATATACTTGTGTATTTAATTATATTGTTCATCCCCAAATCAGTTTTTCTTTCTTCGGGTTGTAAGCAGCTCATTTCATTCTCATCTGTCCGTTTACCTAGGATTCCTGACTTCAGAAATCTACTGTACTTAAAACCAGCCACCACTGTTGTCACATTGCCTGTTGCCTTGGTAAGCCCATTGCATGGGTACTTCATAGTTATCTGCGTTTGAGACTTGCGTTGTTCATACTGTACCACCTCTGCTATGCTTGATGGCAACCAAGAAATTTTCTTTTGTTTTCAGCTTTGCCATTTTCTTCAGAAGGGTTTTTGAGGTCAGTAACATCTACAAAAAAATTGTGAAATTTTGTGTTAGGATCTTACTACTTTTCACCCCTTTTCTCCCAAGCTAAATGACGCAGAAAGAGGAATCCCCATTTAATTTTGCAGTGTAGTTTTAAAGTTTGAAATTAGAAGTAGTAGGGTGGTCTTGCACTGCTCATCCTGAGCTGGTAGGCAGATCTCATAAGGTAGGCAGCATCCCACAACAAACGTATTTAACACTGTGTGTGCTGTAGATGTTGAATAGCTAGAAAGATTGACTTTCTCCCCCGAAATAGCTTCCGTCACCCTCAATATGCTTAGGTCAGGGAATATCAGTACACAGCTTTCAAAAGTTATACCTGCCTACTTATGTATTTAATTCATCTTTCAACTTCATATAGGCACTCCACATATGTGTAGATAGATAGAAAAGAAATAACCGCTTGACCCAACACCTGTGCCCATAACCTCCTTTCCACACAGAGTATCGGCACGGTCTGAGCGAAGGTGGAGGTCCTATTCCCAGTTTAAAGGTGGCTTCATGCTCTACACTTCACAGGTCTTTCCAGGATAACACTGAACCTGGTCGGTGCAAATTTATCAGTCCAACACTGGTAGCATAAAAAAGAGGATCTTAGAGAAACCTGCTTTGAAACTGCAACTTTCTGGTCTTTTTTCTCTCTCAGCTTTTGTTAAAGTTGATGCGTTCTTCCTTATGTGCCTCTAGGGAAACAAAATGTGGGTCTGGCAGTATCCAAAATGATCTCAGTTGCTTAATTGTTATGTCACATTGCGCATGACACAGCTTATTACTTTCTGGAATTAAAATTACCATCAGCAGAATTTCAAATAGATTGGCTTCTCCAGATGAGCTTATGTCCTGAATGAATTATTTTGGGTGTATATAGTTAGTGTAAGCAAGAGCAGTCATTGAACTTAATCTGTAGGAGAAAAAGAAGGATGTGAGTAAGGCTCCTAATTTGTACAGTAATAGAAATGATAGCAGTAGCCTTTTGCGAGTCATAACAAAATGAGTTATGACTTCAGGAACTGACTAAAAGCTGTGGCTCAGTCCCAGAGGTTTCAGTTTTCCCATCTTTGCATATCCTCACATCAAGCCACATTTAATCTTTTAGTATAAGTGATGGAAGAGTAAATTGTGCAATTCTGTTGTTTCAGAATGGAATGTACTTAATGATACCGTGATCTGTGATCTCTGGGATGGAAGAAAAATTAGGTTAATTATTTATTTACATGTTTTTTCCTTGAGGAATGACAAACCCCCCCATCTTTAAGTTGTTTAAATTATTTATTTTTGTAATACGGGCAGTGTTAAATGGAAGAAATAATTTGACCAATTGGTTTTCAATTTCTGATCAAAAGTAAATGCTAATGTGGATTGATTTTGACTTGTATAAGGGAAGTACAACATTCAAATAGCTACTCAGCTTTTTTGATTTGTTTTGTCATGTAAGATTGAAAGTAAACATTGAAGTGTATTTTTATATTTAAAATATAATTTTACATATAACTATTTTTTTTGTTCGCAACTTTACAACTATATTTTGCAGCTTTATTTTTCTATTCACAGTCTGAAAGAGAATCAGACATAATATCCTCATAGGCAAGCTTAGGAAGCGTGGGTTAGATGAGTGGGCAGTGAGGTGGATTGAGAACTGGCTGAATGGCAGAGCTCAGAGGGTTGTGATCAGCGGCACAGAGTCCAGTTGGAGGCCTGTAACTAATGGTGTTCCACAGGGGTCAGTACTGGGTCCAGTCTTGTTCAACATATTCATCAACAACACAGATGAGGGGACAGAGTGTACCCTCAGCAAGTTTGCTGATGACACAGAACTGGGAGGGGTGGCTGACACACTGGAAGGCTGTGCTGCCATTCAGCGTGACCTGGACAGGCTGGAGAGTTGGGCAGAGAGAAACCTAATGAAGTTCAACAAGGGCAAGTGTAGGGTCCTGCACCTGGGAAGCAATAACCCGTGCACTGGT
>VYXH01006287.1:122884-163327 GCA_013397275.1 Burhinus bistriatus | reverse complement strand
ATCCTGTGCAACCTGCTCCAGGTGAACCTTCTTTGGCAGAGGGGGTTGGACTAGATGATCTCCAGAGTTCCCTTCCAACCCCTCCCATTCTGTGATAATGTAGTTTTCACACAGGCAAAGCGAGCCTACGTACAGCTTTTTATTAAGAAATTCTGAAAGTCTATCAAAACACTAACTGTACGTGCTTTTACAAATATTTCATTTTACTCAATAAAATACAAGGAATACCCAAGTTGAGACTACCCACAGAGGCTAAAACTAGAAAAAATAGAGGTATTGAACAAGATCGTTAACGTAGTATGTCAGGCAAAACAGAACATGCAAATACCAACGACCAAAAAAAAAAAAACCTTAAAGAAAAGTTATTCTTTAAGGAAGTACTATAAGAAAAATGTATTATAGCTTTTAATTATGACAATTAATTTCATTATTATTTGATGAACTATTTTCAGATGAACAAGGGAGGGTAGGAGCATAGTGATACGCTAATATTTGGGGGGAGAGTTGCTTAATATATTTTCTGACAACATCCTTGATTGGCAGCGAGAGCTTACAACACACTCCACAATATTAACTTTATCTTAGCAGGGAAGTGTGCTTATATGATTTAATGCGCCTCTCAGCTAATCGCTCTGTACTAAGTAGATTGGGACTACCTGGCAACCACAGATATTTTAAATGTGAAATAACAGAATGAGGAAACTATCCAGATAGTGGGTTAAATATTTTTTGTTTCCCCTCTTGAAAAAGTTAATGTTCTTCTTTTGATTTCTTTCCCTAGTCTTTTGCTTCCCAATGTTGACCATTTAACACATTTATGATGTTAGGAAGGCAATAGGTAACTTCATTTAACCAGAGAAGTTTGGACTTGTGCCAACTTCTCCAAGGAGTTCCAGATCAGTCTTACTGCCACAAGGTGTGGTTATGGATATCTCATCAAAGTGCATCTCACCTTTTTGTAAATAATTTTTGTAATGCCATTTCTGTAATGAAAAGAAACGATCTTTATGGAAGGTAAATTTAGACATGGCATAGCACAGTCATGAAAGAACATGGAGAATATTCCTCTATTCAGTCCATTCCCCTGAGGAGCTCACCACCTTTCCCCTTCTCTGCTCACTACAGAAATATTATTATTCAGCTTCTGTTTCTCCAGATTCTGTCCAACTTTCTAACAATAACCCCCTTATTTCTGGTGTGTCTTGGTGAAGACATCAGGATAAGGCTTTTACGACCATAAGAAGTATCTTGCGAATCTCAGACATAACCTACATAAGAACATGGCAGAAAAGCCAGTGCATTGGCCAACAACACAGCCAGTGGTTTATGTACATAATAAATGAAATCCTCCCTTTAAAAGTTGCTGTTTATCTTTTAACACACAAAGCCACCAGCAATTGCAGGCTGGCTGTGCAACTCATCTCTTAAGCTCTGCTTTGGAGAGGGATTTTGTCATTTCTGTCTTCTGTTCATGCTATTAGTACCTTTTTTTCCCAGCTATGGAAAGAATATGAAGAATATTCAACCTGTCTCATGTTCTGCCTTTGACAACTTAAGTTTCCTTGACTGGTAAGATGGGGTGAGATCTCATCTGAGCTTACTGTGAGTATTTGCAATTTCTTTCTACCTTAGCTGCCATAATTTTCCTTACCCACTTCAATTTAAGACTAGGACAATTCTTTCTTTCCTTCATTTTTGAAGAGGTACATTGTCACCTTTCACTACAGGAAGAAATTTGGAAGGGTGAATACTCCGTACATTAGCAATGGCTGTGAGGAAGAAACAGTTAGTCCCTTTTTTCCTTTCCTGTAAGCAAAATATGCAAAACAAAACAAAAAACAGTCATCAAAATGAAATGTATGTTAATTAGAGTCATAACTGTCAAACAAACAAGGGGTTCTTTCCTCTTGATGATTGAAATAATTGACTTTGCTAAAATGAATATTCACAGATAAGTGGTGTTTGCTACCGGATGTCCAGTTCAATTATGGCCCTAAAGCAGGACACCAAGAGATAAAGTGAACTGGGTTTAAACGGTCACTGTTTTCATCCCTCCCTCACCTCATCATGAGCACAAGCTATCAGACAACTGGGGCACTATCTAATTTTTATTTTTTATTTAATTTAAGGTTTGTGTTTGGAAATTTTGAGCAGCTGCTTTGTCCATGGCCAGGGCTCTACACTTTATAACGAGCTCAAAACAAAGCTGAAACCTGTGCCTACATCTGTTGCAGATCTATCTAATACATAATTTTTATATGCTTTGATTTCTTTCTCAGAGCCAGGTTTCACCTGTAACGATGTTTATCTCCCATTTAATTGAAAAATATGTTGGGAACAGTCATTTCCAGAGGTCAACACTCTGTCCCAGTGGAAAGACATGTACCCTCCAGAGATGAGGGTTATTTGGGTTGGCGTTTTGGCACCCAGCAGAATTATCTAAGCTGAACAGATCAAAGGGTAGAAGCTGAGCAAAGAGATTCTGCTATTGAGCAGCTGATGGATGGCTTCGTTAGCCTACGAAAAAGCAACCCTTCAGAGAGAGCGGCAGGGAAGTCATTCCAGTACAGTGTGAAAATCCAAAAGCATTACAGAATGAATGGCCCTTTTACAGTCATGGGATCTAAAATAAAACCTACAGCTGTGCAGCCAGGAACTTCACTGTATAGCAGCAAGAAACACAGGACAATTCAGGGCAGCGTTCCATGCCAGGCTTAATCTAGTCTAACTGCGGACTCTCACACGTATTTCCCTCCTCCAAATAAATTACTTTCCCATCGGATCAGTGAGTCATATTCCAGCACTACAGTGAATGACTAAATCTAGTATGAGGAAAAGGTGAGGAACAAGTCAATGGAGCTAAGAGGTTAAAGGAGACAGAATTAAACCATCATTTTCAGCAGCGACATACAGTTTGATGAAATTAAGCACAGCATGAAGCTGTGCCTCCAGAGAGCTTGGGTGAATTGGAGATATTTTAGAAAAAAATAGTTTGAAACCTCTTGCTATGAGGTAGTACAGTGTGGTTTTGAGGTATTTCTACAAAGGAGAGAAACGTTTTATGATGTTTTTGTGAAGAATTAAGTCTCAGGAATAATTTACTTATATCAGGGTAGAACATTTATTTCTCCAGTCAGGTTTTTACAAATGCCTGACCTGTTCAAGCACTTTAACTCTCATTTCCTATCAGTTTAGTCTGACCCTGGCATACATCTGCAACAGCTGTTTCTGAATTTTCTCAAACTGAGTTTACTAATGGTGACTGTTAACTCATTCAGTTGTAAATAGGCTGAAGCATCAGCTCATACAATATTTAATGTCCTGTCTGCAGTCCTTTTCTTCATCTTCCCCTTTCATTGCTTTTTTCTGCAGTTCTTGCTCTCTGAAAGACCATCATCGTTTAATTCTTGTGCCATCTTTTTTTTCATGACACTGTGGGGTAGGAAGGTTTTTCTGTAATTCAGGTTTTTTTTCCTGCAGAGGGACAGTGCAATCCATTTGAGGCTCACATCCGTCTGGTGTGGCACATACAGTATCTGACATTGGGGTAGGTTTATAAGTAGAGCACTGAGAGCAATTAGCATTTGAATTAAAGCTACCTGTGGATAACAACAGGTGATTACCCTATTTAACAGCTGTTAAGTGGTGTTATTTGCCAGCTATAGACCACAGGCTGAGTGAATTGTATGCATACAAATGGGAGTTGCTCTGCATACAAATGGAAGACATTAATTAAATAATATTTTTAAAATTGCTATTATGATATGTAGATGTTGGTTCAAAACAGGTAACCGCGAGCAAAAGAAAGGGTTTGGGAAGTGTTTTAGAACGCAGGACAGCAACATTGTGAAGGTTACAACACCTGTACGTTTTGACAGTCAGTGTTTTGTTCTAGAAGCAGAAAAAACAAAGCTTGCTATTTACACTGATTCAGCTGCTGGCAAAAAGAGAAAATAGTTAGAAACTAAAGCACATAAGATTATTTTCTCCTTCTGTTTTATCTCTGGGTTTCCAACAAGGCTTAATCAACCCCAGTGTTCGTTGGGAAGTACAACACTGCTCCTGCTGTACGTGCCCGCTTGCCTCCTTGCAGATGTGGGAGAAGCTGCTCCGCTGACTCGCTCCCTTCTGTGCTGGGGGCGGATGGATGGCTTTTTTGAACATTTGCTTAGCATATGGCTGTGCGACATCCTCTTGAATCCATGTGGGGTGCGTACCGCGGTTCTGCTGCCCGTGTTGGTGCAGAATGCCTTACCGAGCCTGGCTGCACCTTCTTCGGTAGGCATTCCTGTCTGCTGAAAAGTTTTTCCTGTGAACCTCTTCTCCAAGGGCATGGATTTTCAATGACCTTTTTTAAGACCTCCCAAGGCCTATGAAGGGAACCTGTCCTCCGAGAAAGGCTGATTATTAGATTTCTGCTTTAAGTATTTGCTTGTACTCTGAAAACTAAATCATTTTACCAATGATGATTGGTCTCATTGCTACTCCAGGGCTGCCTGAGTTTTGTGCGAGTGCAACTGTCACAAATTACAAGATGGACTTAACTTTTTCCCTGTGGTACAATTACCCATTCAGTTAAAAAGCTCGCGTGATTTGTGCATGTGTGCATTTTCATTGAATTAGTATGAATAGAGACGTCCAATTCATACACATACAGATGTAGACATTCAGTGCTCACTTCCAGAGCTCTGGGATGCAGGGTGAATACTACAGCTTAGAAGGGATGGCTGTTGATTTTTATTAATGAGAGTTGCCTGATGTACTGTACTAGATATTTGGACTGAAATTAAATGCCTGTTAACCTTCTGATTCTAGCCAATTGTATACTACATCCAGCCAGAAAATTATTATACTGACAGTCTTAGTTAACTGGAATTTGATGCGGGTCAGAAATGAATCCATCTTCTATTTAGATGCTCATAATGACTTAAAGAAATTTAAGTTAAAGCACCATATGCCTCAGTCATAGTTACATTGCAGAAAGCTTGGACTGCTCACAAATAAGCCCTATGCCATCAAAACAGTAATTTGAATAAAGTTCAATAAGGGCTGGATATATAAATACCTTCAAGTACGTCTTTTCTGTAGGGTTACCCTGGGATCGTTATCTCAGGGATGGGGGTACTCACCCATTCTTCTCCCCAGGCTTTACGCCAGAGACAAACTCCGTATTGGTGGGCAGGCTCTCTTTACACAGTAGAATACACATTGCTCATCTTTTCTTTATTCTTTTCATGTCAAGCAGGAAGTTATGTATTCTTTGCAGATAGTTCCCTGTCACAAGTACCTTGAAAAGCCGCAGAAATCTGCTGCCAACCAACCAGTATTTTCTAAAGCCACCAGTCCTAAAATAGTGCCAAATTCTACATTGGTGCAGGTCCCTGGTCAGAACGCCCTAAGCTTTTGTGCTAGCCGAGCTTAAATAGCTTGCTTTATTTTGAAACTGCAGGATATTTACCACTGCGTGTGCAGTAACCTTGCTATTCGTGGCTCAGCGTCTTAACTTGTTTCAAGGCTAGCATGATAAGCAACGTGTATCTTTTTTCCTTTTGCATCCCGCGTCGGGTGTTGGATATCTTGGATGAACATGAGGCCTCCTGGCAGTAATATAATGAAGTGAGGCGGGTATACAGCACATATAGACCAGCCACATGAGGGAAAAGAGCAAGACGTGCTGTCCCCACACCTGAAAAAGAAAAGCCCCAAGAAAGCATCGCTAACACAGCTCTCCACGCAAAGCACGTGGCCCACGGCAGTGCCTCCCCACGGCACAGTGAGATCAGCCGAATTCATCTCGCCTTTCTGACGCCTTCTCTCTGCTAATCTGTATCTGACAGGATTATTTCACACAGTACAAATCCAAATGTGGCTATTTAAAGATAACCAGCTAAAGTAAAAATACATATAGAGAGAGCCCTAGATATTTCTTTAAATTAAAAAAGAATAGTTTAAAGTGCAGAGATGATAATGTAGAGAGGATAACAGTGTGTTCTTGACCAGTGACAGGCTTTAGCTTCAGTATCTGATGAATCACAGTGGCTGAAGTGAGAATTTGGTGTTTCAGTGTAGACCTAAAGCTGTTCTTTATCCGGGACAAAAGTCTCTAAGTCATGAGACAAAGCAACTTTGAAATTCGCTTTGTTATACAGCAAAATAATTTGAAATCTTTTTAGGGGTATCTGATTTTAACAGTGTGATCGATAATAGCTCTTACAGACATTTTGGTTTATGTAAACCACACATGCACATGACCTGCAAACATGCAAAATTGATTCATAAGCTTAGTTGTTAATTATGACATTAAGCTACAAAGGAAATTATGGTATGTTGTAAATATTTTGATTTGCTCTCGGTTATGTGTTTGGTAATGACGTACCAATCTATCATGACCAAACTATAGAAAATGCAAATGCATGTTAACTAACAGATTACCAATATATGAAAGAAATAAGGCAATTGTGGTACTTTATTGGAGCCGCAAATCTTTTTTTTTTATTATTTTTTTAATATTGTGGCTTGAAAAACCTAATAAATAAAGGATGAAATAAACTTCACCTAATTAAGCTACTGCATTATAACGCTAGCAGTGGTGATAGAATAGCTATTTACTGACATTGTAATGAATGTTCAATTGTCACTGCTTTGGAAGGTGTTATGCAGTGGTTTAATATGTTATTTCTTTTCTCATCCTTGCTTTTAAACACTGCTTAATATCAATCATGTTTGTGTTCAGTTGCTTCCAATCTTTTACAGAAAAAAAAAGAATGCTGCAAGGTAGGTTTTCATTATTTAAAATTTACCATCCCAATCAGTTTAAAAAGTGAGTAAAATAAATCTTATTAAGCCACTGTTTTTTTCACAATGTTTATAATAAATAATTCCTGCAATAAATAAGCTAAACTTTATTAGAAAATAATAAACTAAATGCATCAGGCTAAGAAGGTTTATGTGTTCCTTTCAGAATAGAGACACACTCTTCAACATTTAGATGCCCAGGGGTAATATTTAATTAACCCACTCAGTTATAAATTCGTGCAGACTTTTCTTCATCATAATAAAACCCATAGTAGAAAATGCCTTAGCAATTATCCTCACTCAGACACCAGCTAATATTAATTTACCAATTGTTTAACCAGAAAAACATTGTAAATAGAGAAAGCTAAGGGCTCAGATGGCCCTCGGAATTTTGGAATGTTCATATGCTGTTGGTCTGTGTTATCAGGGACTTGTCAAGCAAGTCATCATCTTGTCCAAACTCAGAGATTAGTTCGAGATAGACATATAGTGCTCAGGTCACATCTCTACTACAAAGTCCTTCCTTCCCCTTTGCTCGTTCTGCATGTGGTGCCCTACACTTACTCTGCCCAGGAGTCCCCATCGGTGAGATATTTGCTATTGATATGCATACTAGATATGGCCATGAGTGCAGATCTTTGCCAAAAGAGCACAAACTGGGGATATAAAACAACTATGAGACAGCCATGACTTGGCCATTTTGTCTATTTCTGACATGAAGGACTACACCAAAGTCATTGCCGTCCTTCATAATTATCCTTTGAATAGTGTGAGCTAGTCATGTTTACATGATATGTAACTGTTCACTCTTATTATAGTAGGTTTGTATGGGAATGAAGCAGATAGGAAGACAGGATTTGTCTTCTGTACAGCTATTACTTTCCTGAAATCCTCAGAGTCCACTCTTTAAATAAAAATCTATTCCAAACTGGGCAAAGTGCACTTGGTGTTCCCTATTGAAACCTTCCAGAATCCTTAAACCAACAGCTTTTGTGGTTCACTGACTACCTGAATGAATTATTTTCAACTGATTTGGCACATCTTCAAAGGAACAGATGGTTCCATCTTTACTGCAAAAACAATAACTGCAGAAACAACAAAATAATCTGTGATTCTGCCCGGAAACTCTTTAAATATAAGGGAGAGCTTGATGACCACCTTACGCTCCTGAAAATTACCTCAAGGAAGAAATACATTTCTCTAGAAAATCACATTATAATTTACTAAGCAAAGTATCACATCCATGGAGCAGTTGTTTGAGGTTGCAGGGAGACTAAACTGTTATGCATGAGTTTCTAATAGGACCTCCCCAGCAATACAGCAGCTGGAAAGAGACAGATTACAAAAATATGGTGTGGAGAGACTTCTTTATTGAAGCTAAAAATAAACTAATATATGTTACAAAGAAAAGCATAGAAGAAGAACATGGGAACTATGCTCAAAGAAGCACGAATGATGTGACTAGGAATATGCAGGAAAAGCATGAGAGATTTCAAATTTCAAATAGCCAAAAGTTGTCCAGATTATTACCCAGTTTCTTTTAGAGAGTGTTTTTTAATGGTCATGGTCTAGGAGTACTTGTTATAAACCAGTATCCAGTGCATCTTTGGAATGGAATTCTCCTGAATTTGCCTTTTACTTTCGAATATTGCATAGGAAAAGCAATATAATTGACAAGGTAATTTTCTTCAATTATTGAAAAAGAAGTAATCAGATTTACAAGATTAACAGTAGGGACAAAGCAAGAAATACTGCTCATTGTTTTAAATACATACTGTTTTGTAAGTTTTAAGGGTAATATAAAAAAAGTAACATTCATTAAAAAGAAAACCTTTCCCTGTACAGACCAGCTGTGAAATATTAATATGAAATCTAATTTCTTTTTTTAATTTGTATTTTTAAATTCCAAGTAAATTCTCCAGGATACTAGGATATATTACAGGAGAGATACTCTCCTGCATACAAGATATGCCAGCATCAGTTTTCTGTCTTTTATAGGCAATTCTAATTATCGGGAGTGGTCTAAGGAAAAAAAAATTTGGGGAGTTACTTTAGCTGAGACAGTCCGTAAACACGTAGTTGCGGTGCCTTTGGCTGTTCAGCTGTTCTCAGCCTTTTCTGTCCCTTCTGTTCAGCTGGTGATAGGGTGGGGAGAGGACCCTGCTTAAAATCAGTATGCTGCTGACTTAGTCTTCTGGTTATTTTTCAGCTAGATTTGCTTCCTGATCCAATTCATTGCAAGGAGCTGCTGATGAGACAGCCGCATGGGGGTAGGAATAAGTCCTAATGAGCACAGACTCCGTAATCTAGTGCTGCTACTGAGTAAATGCACATCAGGCTATGGCTGGCATGAACAAATGTGTTTCTCTGCTCTTGAGCCAGGGAGAGCCAGACTCCGTGAAGGAAATCTCTGCTTGAGACCAATAGATGTGATTTGCGTTGACGGGAGACCTCCGAGGGACGTGGTCTAGATGTCGAGGTGGTTCTCTGGGGTAGATTATTCCTCCAAGCAGGCTGACAGGTCAGGCAATTCCTGCAGCCTGGCAATATTCTCAGGAAAGTACTTCTGGGGTAATGTGGTCTATTCCCTCACTAAGGTACAGCTGGTATTTAACTGAGGGGTTCAAGGGCCCTGAACATCTGTCAGAGAGGGCGAACAGGTGGAATCCAGCTGTGGCCACGGTTGCTCCTACAATTCATGGATTATACTAAATCCTATGAGATGGTTCTCCGATTCCCTGTGAAAAGCACTTTACTTGTAGGTTGACATACTGCCCTCAGCCTGTAGCCTGGGTCTCTGCTCGGTGAGGGTTTTATTTTCTGTTTACACAATAGGAGCAATAACAAGGAAACACGGAAGCATCCTTAGGTTCTAAATAATTGTATTTGCTAAGTATACACAAAGAGCTTGACTGCACTCTCACCATTGATCTGACTGATTCCTGGCAGCTGCTTTACCCTGATGCATTGAGATCATTGTTCGAAGCCTTGCAGGATACTTACAGGGGGATTTCTTTTTTCTGTGTGATAAAAATGATGGTAACAATTAGCAATCAGCAAACAGCCTATGGCATGATTACAGACCCAGGTAGTTTTTTGAAATATTTTGTGTGTTGAACTGAGTAATTTTATTTTGCTTAAGTGTTACTTAAATATTCCTTACATTCAAACATTCCTAGGGGGGAAAATAAACATTGTATAAGAAAAAGGTTCAGGCTGTTCTTAGTGAGATCAATACAGCTTATCTGTTTACATGATTCTAAGTAGGATATGTTGGGTAAAATACTTTGGGGAAAAGTTCTCTTACCGAATATCGAATGATAGGACTTCTTTTTCAAAATTAGTTCATATTTAATTGCTATGTCATAAGGCCTACATTTAAGCTTACTTTCAGAATCTGTTTTTCTATGGATTACTGAAGAAAGATTAAAAGTATTTAATGCACATGACTTGAGCAGAAAGGTTTTTTCAGTACATAATAAATAAGGTGATGCAAAATAAAGCGTCTCTTTTTTTCTCCTTTTATTTTCAGTGGTTGACAGTTCTCAGGGTTTTTATTCTGTATCTTCTATTTTCTGTCATTTTTCTTATGTCTCTAAATGAGTTGTAACTTTCAACCATTTTGTTGTCCATCAAAATCAGAAAACAGAGAAATCTCACCAATTGAAAACTTTTGATTTTCAGTGCTGCCTGTTCTGTCATTCTTGGTTCAGTCTCAAATTTAGGAACTCTCCGTGGGGAAGACAGATCTTGGGTGAAGACTGACTTTGTCACAGCTTGACAGCACTTTATTATATGCTTTAGTTTTATAGGCTTTGCTGTCTCATGTTTATTTAGCTGAATATTGAAAATAAGCTGAAAATTCAAAACAAGTTGCAGTCAGAGCTGTAAGACATCTTTGTTGTGGACGGCGGGACATTTTAAACCCTTTTTCCTAACTGAATGTTTTTTGAAAAAAAAAAAAAAAAAAGAACTTTGAACATTTGTCCTAGCTGATGATTATGTTGATGGACTTGAAGCTGTAACCGCTTTACTGAGAACACTGGAAAAACACACCTGGAGAGTCAAACTGAATAGTGAAATGAGCCTGAAGTTGTTCTGTCTACGGGATTTTGCTGAATCTCTGTGGCATGTGAATCTTTAACTGTGCTTAAAGGTATCTTCACAGTCGTGTTCTTTGCAAAGAGGTTGCCTTTCCGAGAAGTTAGGCAACAAAGTGATCTGTGCCTCGAGCCAGAGGCTGGCAGCAGAAGCTACTAGGAATCAGATGTGCAGGTGCACGGGTTTTTCCTATTGCTCTGGATATAATCCATTCCCTCTAAAAAACTGTCAGGTTCAAGAGGTACAATTCACAGCAAATGAGTGTTGGAGGAGAGGATTTAACCTAGAAAGGCTTTGCATCAGCAGCAGAGCTAGGGCAAAGGGATGCGTGCTGGTTTATGTCCTACGCTATGGAAAAGCTTATCTGGACAGCTGTGAAAATTCCTGCTGTGTCTTTGGATGACGCTGATGTACACATCGGCTTTGCCTTTCGGTGGGATGGCATGGCTCTTCACCTACTCTCAGTCTGGAGGGCTGTTGCCAAAGAGCTAATAGAAGCTTAGGTTAAACTGCATTTTCCGACTGCTGTAGCCAGTATCTGTGGGCTAGTTTTTTAATGAAGGTGAGTGTCAGTCACTTAATGAGGGTGAATTCAATCAAACAATTGTTCAAGAAGAGAAACAGACATGTAGATCTCTGAAATTGTGTAAAAGTATAAATTTTTTTAAGTGATCTTATGAAGTATTCTTTTTTTCTGTTTGAAGGTGATGAGAACTTACTGTTGTTTTGATCAGTGATATCTCAGCATTAAGTCTAACAGTTTTCTTCCTCTTTCTCTTACCTGTTCCACAACTCATAGTTCAAGTTGTACAGGTTTTTCAACATTGAGAGTGCTTTCATGTCTTCATCATGTTCCTGTTAAAGTGTTATAATGTAGGATTGTGTTTAGCTGATAATCTTGGACAACTCAATTTATTGTTTAGTTTTTGCCTAGATATAAAATGGGACAATGACACGGCAGGTACATGGCAGGTACATTTTGAAGATTTGTTGCTAATTATCTGTAAGAAGCTTTGGGAACCTCATAGGAAGTTTATGTTTAATGTTTACTGCGTTGCAGATTGCTGAAGGAGATAGAGGGGACTAGACAGAAGGGTAAGAAGGTGGGAATTTCTGTGATGGATATGGCTACTTCACTTGTCTCTGCCCGTTTTGTGTCTTGCCTAATTAACTTGTATTTGGTATCTTGGAGCAAAGGGTCCCCTACTACATGTTTGTCCATGATGAGCACAGTGAGATCCCACTAGAGGACTGTTCAAATGGTGATAACTGGTTTCGGTGTCACATCTTTTTTTTTTTCTTTTTTTTTAGTGAAAATGAGCAAATTAAAGACCATAACCGAGATGTTTACAGTTGCAACATGGTGAACAAACAGATAAGGTAATTTTACCCCTTCTGCTAGTTACCAAAGCAACATTCACTATAAAGATCCTTTTAATTTAGTTTAGTGCTGTGAAGATTAAAGCTTAATTAAAATGCTGATATTAAAAAAAAAAAAATTAAAAGCTGAAACAGCACGGGAAAAATAGAAAGACATAATTATGGTCCAGTGAATACTTATCACTTGTTATGAAGCTTTGGAGAAGAGGTATTTTTTTCTCTCAATTAAGAGTAATTTTATTCTGATCATAAATTTGAATGACCAGAACAACCTAAGATCATAGCTGTTTATAAATTAATAAGGACAGTTAGAAGGAATGTGTTATTCTGCTCATAAAATACAGGATAGTAAGATTTTCTTTGCTGGTCCATTTCCTCAAAAAGTTCTTTTGCATATCTGTCGGGGAGAAAGACTTTATGAAGACAAAAAAAATTACTGTATTCCAGTATTTAACATGGCTTGCTTAGAAATTCAGCTATTTAATATTAAAGCTCTCTTACTTTCAAATTAATTAATAAACGTACCCTATTGTGAATTTAGAAGGGGTCAGCAGTCCTAACTGGCATAGTTTCTTTTTATCAACAGAGCTATGCTAATTTGTACTGGGTGAAAGAATACGTGGAGGACTCAGTGTGATATAATTATTAGAAATTCCTCCAGGAATGAGACTTTTATCACTTTTGTTGGCTGCTTGAACATTTGTTGCTTTGCCAGATTTGTCCTAATGAGTTTAAAATTATTGTGGGGAAACCATATGTTTGCCCAGTAGAAGGAAAAGCAAGACGTGAGACAATATTCTTTCACTGCAAAAATTAAAGAGGTAATCTCTGCCCATGACAAAGCAGGAGCACTACAGAAAGAGTAGCTTCGGCTTTTTAGCTTTGTTGATAGTTGTCTTGCTAGTTTCTTCAAGAACTTAGCTGGCAAGATACAATAGTTATTACCCTGGAGAAGTAACTCCAAAGACCCCTGGACTAAAGATGCCCTTTTACTGTTCATCTTACTCAAGCATTTTAAAATTATCTTTAATCATTACTTCTGTTTACAGAATCATTAGTAAAATTAAACATTTAGCCTTTCATCAAAGCAACATTACATTTATTGCAATACTGTGACAACTGCTGTTGATATAACTCAACCTGGTAGCTTAACTGTGACTTCTTACTCCAGGATGCTGTGGAAACTGAACGGTTACCAGACTTCAAGGACAAGCTTATGGAACTAAATCTACTGAGGCCGCTGAAACTGTGTCTGGCCCAGGATGTCTGTGACGTGCAAATGACTGGAGGCTGAGGGAGCACATGGGTGAAGTATTTCATCAGTCTGCCCCATTCTTAGACTCTTTCCTGATATCTTGTTTTGCCCATTGTTGGAGACAGGATATTACATTGCCAGGAGCTTTGGTTACGTCCTGTACAACACTCTTATGTTACCAAATAATTCTGGTAAAAAAAAATTTCAGCTTTAAAAATATTGTCTTTCTTTTTCTAATCAAGATAAAAGTGAATTTCCTGACTTCCAGACTAGCATATATGTATGAGATCTCTACAGGCCTACAACTCAGTTATTCCAGGATACATTGATGGTTTCATTAGCTAAGCTGTTAAGAAATCTCTAGGTATAAATCTTTCTGGCGGTGTTCCTGCAAAACTTAAAAAAACCTTTTAACCAAGCAGTACTGCAGGAAACTCTCCCCCACACACCAGCTTGGATCACTGTCTTTGAGGAACCGTAGATTATGAGCACATGAAGGGCTATGTAATTTAATATCATCCAGGAGCAAGTGCAGTTAAAAATTATAATTGTCGTCTCAAGAAAAGTGAAGTATTTTTGTTCTCAAAGAATTATTAGTGTCTAATATCTGCTTACAGAAAACAAGGCATGTAAATTTATTCCAGAATTCCATTTCACAATTTACCCTGCCAGGGACTCAGGCTATTTATGTTTTTGACTGCATCATCTTCACTAAACTTAAAAAAATATAAATTTCCATGGTAACCACTGCATCACACAACAAAGACATGTATATGCTATTTAGATCTTTAAAGAGGCAGAAGAGGAATGAAGTTATAACTTGCATTTTTTTTACAAAATAATATTCTTAGTAAATGCTTGTTTTGTTGTGTTTTCAAGAAATTAAAATTTTACATTAAAAAGCAGCATATAAAATAGTGCATCTAAAATAGCATAGTTCTGTCGTAAAACCGTTAACTTTATGAGAGCCACTCATGCAGATGAGATCACTGGGCTGTAAGAGGAGAGAGGGAATGGGTGTGAGATGGTGGCATTCTTTAGTTCTGTCTTTCTGTTATTTCTCCTAGGCATTGTTTTTCTGTTTTTCAATTTTTATTGCCGTACAATGATAAGGTCAGAGTAAGGTCACAGTAGTCACACATATATATATATATATAATCATTACCATACATATATGGTTACATTTTCAAACTGATTTGTACAGGTGCTATCCTGTGAAAAAAAGTGGAGGCCATTCCGTTTGTCTCTAACGTTTTAATGAAGCTCCATATATTCATATGAGAGCATAGAGCTTTTTAATAATGCTTCTCATTTTTCATCCTTCAGTTCACACGCAGCGTCCCGGATCCCAGATCCATGCAGGTAGGCTGCGTTGCAGAGAACTGACATAGGAAAGCTTGGAGCCAGAGCCCTTGTTGGCTTGCCTGGTTGCCGCTTTGGGCTGTGGTTCCTACAAGGGCTGTTAAACAGTGCCAGAATGTCGGAGCTGAATATTCATGTCCGCTCCTTCAGCAACATCAAACAGCTGGAGGTCTACGCTGGGTAGCATCAGGGGGTTATAATATTATTTTTCTGGTTCAAAACAGATCTAAGGCAAAAAGCAAGTATCGTATCTGAAGTCTGGGGAGAAGTCTGGTGTTTTGATTTTGCCTCATGGATTCCAGTGAAGTGCCTCTGGACTGAAGAGCTACGGACTGTGCCTGTGGCTTTAGCGTGTCGCTATGGGCCTTTGGGCGTATTATGCAAAGTTTCTGGCAGAGGCTGCTTGTTGATATCGCCCTGTTCATGTTGGAATCACTTTCCCACTGGAATAAGCAGAGTCTGAGACTCCCTCTCTCTCCTGCACTCTGGAAATCCTTCGTTTTTTTGGCAAGCAGAGCTGCTTGCCAATATTTAGCCCTCAGCAATTTTTTATGATTGAGTTATAAAACCTGGAAATATGAGCTTATAATGAAAATGCCAGCACCACATTAAAAATAGCAGGAGCAGCGGGCACTGCTGTAATGATGTTCTCACTCTGGTTTTAATCCCTTCTCCAAACCAGCTCTGCTTCCTGCAGCACTGGAAGAAAGAGATGTTCTCAGCACCTGATGCTCTGAACACACCGTGTGTGGGTGTGCGGCGTGCAGGCTCCCAGATGGGCTGCCTCAGCACACAGCCGAATTTTGAGCTGTGCTACACCATTCCAAATGGGAGAGGAAAAGCAATAAACAAGGGGATGGGATACTGTTATCATGGGATTAAATGCTTGCTTTCTGTAATTGATCTTGTACCTAGGAAATTCCAATAATTTGACTTAACTTCTTGTTTATGCTCATATACCCAATCAAGTAAGGGAAGACCAGACTTCTGTTTCATTGGGAAAGGGAAAGAGCTTCCTTTTAGCTCCTGGTGCCAGCAGCCTTGGGATTATTCTACATTCCTCTGCAACGTTGTTTGCCTCTTGGGGTCATCTGAGTATGTCTCAGTCTCCATCTGTTGAAGAACCTTTTCAAGCCTAATGGACATCGTATAATCTCCCACAACCTGAAATACTTCCAACTAACTAAAACTTTTGGACTTACAATAGTGGCATCTGGCTGAAACTTAACAACCTGGGATGGGGTGGAGGGTGGAGCAGCCACGAGGAATGGTGCCTTTGAGGGAGGGCACTTTGGAAATGCTGACAGCTTCACTTCGCAGTTTATTCTGCCTCTCCCTTTGCACTTCCCATTTCTCCCCTTTTATCTGCGTGTGCCTTCCTCCTGTCAGGAGCTCATCTGACTGAATGCTGGAGTGGAAGATTCGGAAATTAGTAAATTAATGGTATTTGAATATCTGTTATAATGGAGTGTCACATACCCAAACACAGGGTTGAGATTTCATCGGATTGATTGTGAATGTGCAGCGGATCACTATGTCCATCAAGGCAATCCTCCACAATTAGTCATTCTTGACTGAAACTTATTATTATGATAGCTGCTAATGAATTACTTTTTGAAAGTCGTTCTGGTGTCACAGTGTTGGGGGCTGCGAAAGTGAAGGCAAAGTTTACCGCAATGAAACTGGAAAAGAATAGTGGAGTCAAGGGAAATAAAATAGCCATGGATTAAGCTGGATGACAAGTGGTAGTAAAAGTAAAGTGAAGGAAGACTGCAAATTGAAGAGTGTTGAAAAGTTGAGACGTAAACAAAGATGAGCTGTAGGCTGAGAAAAGAGAGGTAGCTACATTTCTTCAGCAAAAATTCCTAAAACTTTCAAAGTGCAGTGGGAATGGGGGGACCTGTTTGCACAATATGCTGCTGCTTAGAGCCTTGGCTATGCAATTTCTCCCAGCATTAGAAATGTATTTTAAATAACAGTTTACATTACTATGGCAACCATGTAGACTGGCCATTTCTTTGCTGTACTCACAAAATAAAAGAGCATAAATTCCCAGAACATTTTTCTGCATCTCATGTAGCTCTATAATACATCTGTGAATTAGTTCATGATGGTTGCAATTAAGAGTTTGTCTACTGGTGCTTGCCACTTGTCTATTCTACTTCTGTTTCTTTTCACCTGAAATATGTCCTTCAATGGCGAGATCTCATTAATCACTGTCTTTCTCAGTAGTATAACTATACTGATTTTCAGAGATTACCTGTAGCATGTAAGCAACACATTGATGAATGAGCCCTTGAAATTCCATGTTTAATCTCTGTGGTAAAATACTATTTCTGTTAATATCGCAGTTTCTTCACTTCAGATAATTGCACCTTTCTTGATTGTCAGATACTCTGTGAAATAAGTGGGAAGAGAAGAATGACTGTAACTGAATCATTTGTGAAATGACATCCCCTTTCTCCTCCTCCTACTCAATTACACCATCTTTATGATACAACATAGAGAAAAGGATACTCTCCTATCCAGGAGAGACGAGGAAGTTGATTGGCATAAGGTTGACGTTCACAGCTTTAGTACCTGAATGCTGAGCACACTAGCTAGAGCAAGCCCCAATCCTTATGTGGGATGGTCTTGTAAGTATTTTCTAAATAAATAATAAAATATCGAATGTATCCTTTGGACATGTATTAACAAGCAGTAGTTTTGGAACCAGCCACCATGTTTTCTTTTGCTTAGGACCATGTCTCCTCTGGTCAGCCCATGCCCACAGTAGTAACAGGTGAAGATGAAATTATTTTTTTCTTGTTGATATTATAACTTAAAAACAGTATTACACGTCCATACTTTTAAAAGATGGTCCCCTTTCTATAAATTACACGTTTATATTTACATAGCTACTGAATCTTTTATATGCAATTTCTGTGAAAACGATGTCTCCCTGACTGGTAGCCTGTCAGCTCCTATTGTATGCAATTAAAAAAGGGCAGTGCAAGCAAGTAAAAGCCCTCTGGGTTTTTGAGATCTAATCTTTGTAAGAAAAGGAATTTGAGATGTGAGCAGTAATGCATTGTGGTACAGCAGTGGATAAGCAGTATTTTTTTTTTTTTTTTGTTCTTGTCCTGATTAGTTGCTTCAGTGGTAAGTGAGGTAACAGTTTAAAGAACTAACTCATTATATAGAATGACTCTGTCTGCTGTGATACTTAAAATCATCTTGCGACACTGGAGCTCAATGCATAAAATATTAGCTTGGTAAGTAACTCTCCTGCTGGATAGAGCCTTTTTCTTTCAGAAGTTAACCTACGGATATGAGAAATCCGTCCTTGCATAGAGCGTCTGATCTAGTGCCAGTGCCTAAGGATGTCCTTGGAAAGATTCCCATCTTTAAACACTGGATCAGGGTCCATGGTGCAGTAGCTGAAGTGCTGAGGCTTGGATTGGCAGCAATAAAATATGGCATGACTGTTTTAAAGTAGGAAAAAAGCTCTAAGAACATAGGTTGACAGTGAAATACTGACAAGAAAAAGCAAGAGCTGTGTGAAGGCAGAAAAAGGGAATTTATAGAGAAAAAACTTGAGAATCGTGAAGATTAAAATAATAGGTGTTTTTTCCAGTTTGTTCACATCTGTTACAATATACATGCAAGGGAAAACAAAGTATTTTTCTCCACTCAGATGGACAAATATTATACTTATTTCAAAGAGGTGAAGCATAGGACACAGAAGTGCATCACGCAGTGAGGTCGGGGGTGATAATTGTGGAATAGCCCAGGTACAAAAGTTGAGATGTCCTGCACTGGCTCCCCAGGCTGGCATAATTAGATGGCTGCAAGATCATTTATCTTTTGCTCAGAATTACAGAATATGGTGGGAACTAGCAAGTCTGCACACGATCTTGAAGACACACTCAGCAGGCAAGGAGATGATCCTTGCAGGGAGCTGTAGTAGGTTTTAAAGGCTTTTGTCCTCATATTTGCAAGTCTGAAGACAACAGACTCATCTCTAACTTACACCAATAGAACAGTAAGCAAAATTGGAGCAGAGGTTTAGGTGATAAGCTCAAGATCATGTGTACTATTTTGTTAGCCCATTAGGTAAAGAGGCTTTCTGCTCCTATATTTGCACAATGTTTTGTGAGATTAGCTTTTGATCCATGTATCCTTGTATCTCTGTAACTGTATTGTGACAGAACAACAGCGTGTTATTAAAGCTGGCAACAGAATTTATGAGGCCCTGGTGCCCAGTCATGTGCTTTGAAGAATAAAGCATGCATAAGCAAATTAACAAACCCAGTAACCTCTCTGGACATGCAGGAACCATGATATTTTGCATTGTGTTGTAGCAATGGTAGAAGCCAACAAAGGGACTGGTTTCTCTCCCCAAGCTATAGTGAATTTGATGGCATTGCACAGACTTGGATATATATTAAACAGAGCCATGTTTACTTGTGCTGCATAAGAATCACAGGGGGAAGCAAAATCAATGTTTTCCAAATGGAATAGAAAGAAGCCGTGAGGAAAAGAAATGGTATTTTCAAGCTTCTTTGAAAGGTAACACAAACAATGCACTGAGTAAAAAAATTCTTCGAAGAAAAAGCACTTGCCAATGTCTTTTTCACTCTGTATTTACCTTGCTTTGGAGGCTTAAGGCATGGTAGGTCTTTGGTATTATTTCAAAAGGGGTGGGGGCATGTGTGAATAAATAGGCTTTGAAATTGATGTTTTGAATTGCAAGCTGCACAATGCATCTGTACATCTTGACAGCAACCGAAGACTCTCAGATTTTAGAGGGGCACTGAGATGACACTGAGAGTGCATGATGCAGTGGCGTAATGAAAAGGAGATCAATGTTAAAATGGATGTAACACCACTGAGGAGTACACACAGATCAATACTCTTGTAAGCCATAGAGTATAATCCTGCTATATAGGTCTTGTTAGATAGTACAGTCAATTCTATGAAGACACATTTTTCTGTATTTCTCGAATGTACCTCTGACTTATCTGTCCCAAAGACTGTTTTAAAACATCCTTCTTCTAGAATGTAAAGGCTTGAATCTTTGTCTTCCCACTCATGCATGCTAAGGAAAATATGCAGTGCTTAGTAGTAAACTCACAATCCTCAAAAATGTGACATAGGAAGATAAGATGGACAGCCAGCAATGATCTGTGTTTCATTAAGTCTTTGAAATATTGTATTATCCCTATCTCCCCTAACTGTTTCATCCTTTTCTTTGAGGAATATATTTTAAGCACAATTACTGAAAATGCAGTCTCAAGGGAAAGGGGGAGGTCAGTCTTGCAGCCCTCACTTATATTGTGCAAAAAAGTCGCTTAAGGTTATTTTCTACCTCCTGATTTTTAGGGCTTAAAACCATTAAAAAAAGATCAGAGAGTTTCTGTCCTTTCCTGATGCACGGATAGCCTTGGAAATAGCATGGGGTTACTAGTGTAGACTGAGACGCTCTCTCTCATATATATGTGTATATACATGCACATATGTATATTCCCTAAAGGTTTCGTGCTATCCACATTTCTTCTCATGCCACTGCAAACTTAATGCCTCTGAGAATCCTCATGTTTTCAGTTTTATAGTTGGATGATTTGTAGGAACTTTTGACAGTCAAGCTGTGGTTAATGACTCCAGCATGCCAAGTCAAACTGTTTCCCATAAGGAAATAGCCAACATAAATGTAAGAGAATAGTCAAAGTTTATTTCCTCCTTGACATGAGATTTAGCACTGGAAGAAGTGAAAATGATAGCAACTTGAATCTGCTTTAAGTGGATCCCCTTATGCTGGTTCCAACATGTGCAAATAACAAACAAGCATTATTCGTCAAGGCAGACGCTGTCAGCTAGGCAGGGATCAGTAAATGCATCAACCTGCCCCAGCAGCAATTAACTGCAACATTTGCTGCCGTTGTCCTACATGCGTTTGATGCTCACTGTCATTGAACCTTCATTTTTTTGCGTCTTAAGTTTGCCAACCCATGGTAGCACTGCCCAGAATATATATTGCTGGCTGGTTTGATATTGTAAAACAATTTTCCTTAGAAAGGAGCTGATTAAGGAGTGAATGGGTATATGGACATTGCAAATAGAGCAGCACCTAGCGCTGTGCCTTGAGAGGCCACATCCTTATTGCACTGTAGCTACACAAACCAGTGCTTGTGACTACTGTTGTCGCGGATGGAGTGATGCACTTCACCTGCAGAGAGAAACAGCAACATATTTATTGATATAAAACAGGGATTTAACAGCGTTTGGTGTTAAATACGACAGTGTTTTAACAAGATTCAAGATGGCAAGTCACGCTTGGTTATTTACTGCAGAGAGGGCAGGGTCAGACAGAACTGTCAGGGAGATTTCGACTCCTGTTGAGTCAAAGTTTCAGAAAGGACCCCCTTGCTGTCTGAACTCCTTCTCAGAGAGGAGTCTGGGTGCGGCTGGATTCAGTCCTTGTCCCAGACTTGGTCAACAGTTTATGTCTAAAAGATTATATGTGCGCAATGAATCCTTTATATCCCTTAGCCAAGATTTCAAAGTTCAGCATGCTGTTAGTCACTTGCCGAAGATTTGCTGCAGCAAGGAATCTCCCAACCTCGAGGAGCAACCTTGATCAGCGTCCTGACTCAAGGGGAGATCCTGGTGTGCAGCCCGCTGCCGTTCAGGAGAGCTCAAAGGGCTCTTGGGCTGTTCACCGTTTATGGGGGTAAGATGATTGACCTATAGTCATATTTGCATATTGACCACAGAACCAGCATTGCCCAAGTTAGCCCTTGGCTATTGTGTTGCTATCTGTCTCCCCGAAACCACGTTGAGCCCCAGATGCCACCAGCATGACTACAAGCACCCATTATGACCACCACTGGTGGTTATCGCTTGGGCAGGGTTACTGGAGATAAAGATCAGGTGGCGCCTGGAGAGGGGGGAGCACAGTGACACAATTGTGTCCTTAGTTCATCTTACATTTCACTGCCTGAAATGGTTCAGTAACTCCTCCCAGTTATTATCTGCCCATTGATAGGTGTAGCATTGCTGTATTTCCTACAGGTCAAAGACAGAGGAATGTTCCACGTCTGGCAAATTTTTTAGAGCAACCTTGGCTGCCAAAACACTCATATAGGATCAGATTTACACTGCACGCCAACTTTCATCTTTCAAACCTGCCAGGGCATGGGAGGCAACAGAAGCACGTTCTGTCATGTATCTCATGGAAACCTCGTCCCTTATCACAGACAGGGCAGTGGGAACTGCATTCCCCATTTTTATTCTAGCTTGTTTTAAGCCCAGGTTTCCTTGAGAGGCACATACTCTTCCCAACCCCTCTGAATGAGCAGGTCTTTGATTTCTTTTCAGCTGCAGACCTGACTGCCACTCTCTGTAGCAATGGGAATATGTCTCAGCTTCTAATTTTCATTTGTCTCCTCCTTCTCCTTAATTCAGGCATTTACACTTTTCCTCGTGACTTCCAAAGGAACCTACTAGTTCTACTCCTCTGTTGTTAAAGCTCAGATGTTTTTACCCATTTCCTCATTGAGATGGCTTTGTTTTTCATTTCTTTGCAATAGGAAGTATTCACATTTTCAAAGAGTGGAGAATAGCTAAAGTAAATAAAAATAAATTAATAAATGCATAATTACAGTGTTGCTTCAGAGAAAAGTTTCTAGGCAGAATCTAATAACAATGACTGGAGATACCACTAGCACTGTGTGTTGCTTCCAGATCCCCTGGGATAGTCTAATAATTAAGCATGTGTTTTCCAGTCCCTTTTGGCCTTAATTGTTATTATGATCATTAAGTGTAACCTGCCTTAGAGTCTGGTTTCTAAATGCCTTTGTGAGTCCAAGACCAAGTCTGTGTCCCCTTGTGAGGGTACTAGGTTGATGAGGAAAAAAAAGTATTCTCATTAGTCCCTCAAGACGCTGTTCTCACTCCCGTTCCAAAGCTCTCCTTTCCTTCCAGGTATCTCCAGCCAGCAACTTTTCGCAGCTCTTTCTGAGCTTCAGTTAATCTTTACTCTTTCTGACACCGTAGCAGCTTTAAAATGCCATTGCTCTTCTCCGCATTTATCATCTCCTTTTTCAGTATTTGTGATTGACCCCATCCAGTGAAGTCTTGGCTATGTGGCTGCTGAGCTGAAAGAAACAAACTGAGTTGTCACCACTGTGAAGGCTGCTCGTAAGTAGATGCTCTTCATGATGCAGCTCTGGCTTCAGAAAGTTCAGTGTTACCAGAAAACCTTCAGCCCTAGTTTCTTCCAGAATATAACCAACATATCTTCTGCTTCCACAGGAAAAAGCAAAAATTTGTTAAAGGGGTTGTTCCCTGTCATATTAATTGGCAATGCCAACAGTAGATACGCAGCTGCAAGTAAAGAAACTCACCTTCTCTGTTGCGGAGAGAAGTATTGCAAAAGCAATAGACAGGCAAAGCAAGGCACAAGCTTTCGACTAATCTGTCACTCCTTGCCGAACTCATCTGAAATTTATTGCCAGTTAGACAGCATTTCTCTCTGTTTGCTGATTTGATTGAAAGGGTGATTTATCAAAGCTCCACATCACGTTGAATGCTGCGCTCTCGTCTGAAGGGTAATGAGTTGTAGACACATCTCATCGTCCTTCCCCGCGTGACTGTGAGATTGCAGGGCAAGGTGAGTATTTGCAGGATTTGGCATGAAACGTGGGCAGTTCTGCTGGGCAGGGGGTTGTTCCTGCTGGCTTTAGGATGAGCCCCCTCCTTGCCCCTCTGAGCAGGAGAGGACATATATTGTTTATCAGGGAGTTTCGGGTAGCTGCACAAAGACAAAAAGGGAACATCAATGAGAGAGGGGAGCGGAATGGGGAATGGCGGTGGGAAGGACAAAGCAAATGGCAAGAAAATAAAAGGATTAAAAATACCAGAATGTGAAATGACAGCTTATTGTTGTCACTGCTGTTATCCCGACTGTCGCTTCGTAGTGTGGCTTAACGCTGTTTGACATTGTCTTGGCTGACTACCATAGCACAGTCCCATCACAATACAGTGGAAACTAATGCCTTCTGTCTGAGTGTATATTTGTTTCAGTTATGGTGAGTTTTTCTTAAGCAGCACTGGTATTTGTTTCAATCACAACAATACCCATCGTCTCACCTTAATTTACAGAGTCATAACTAGCAGTATTTCTTTTCAGCATAAAGAGTGCATTAGAACAAATGCCACTATTTATCAACTGTAATGCAGTTCTTTTATAAAGGTCTTACGTGAGCAAAGAATAAAAATGCAATGATAGTCTCACAATAAATACCCTAAATCCTTTATTGCCTATTTATGGTGTAATCTCTCTACAGTTGTACAATATATGACTGTTTAGAAAAAGCTCCAGAATACAGTTATATGGTTTATTTACCAGGAGATGGCAATGGTGATCTACTGCAGTATTAACTTATATAGAAGGCCCATATAATTCTCCTGCAACACCACAAACTTCAATATGAATGAAACCAAAGTATTCCAATACTGGTTTTGCCTTCCTTATTTCCAACTTGTTTCAGTCTCTGCTATTCATTGTAAAAAAAATCTGGTTTTTTTCTTTCATTTTTGATTGAAATTGCTGTCGCTACAATTTTAAAGATGTCCAAATACAATCATACTGGTATTCTGGAAAACTGAATATTATTTAAAAACAGAGCAGCCAATACCGTTGAATTAGGTATGCCACGTCTCAGAAAAATCAAATGATTGATGAAAGTAAAAGCTTCAAAACAGCATTTAGTTTTACACTATCAAAACTGAACTTGAGTAGTTAATGAAAAATAAATTATACGTTATGTTATTAAAAATCATGTTACAATTTTCTATCAAGCTGCTTGAGGTATGGTCTTAAAGTATGTATGTCAATCATTTTAGAGAACCTGAAATTAACTGTGGTCTGCAATGTTGTCTGAGTCGTCACATTACCTTAACCTATAGTAAGGTGTGCATCATTCTTACATGAATTAGTGCAGTATCCGTGTTCACTTGTAGAAGGTGACTGTTGTAAGCAGTGGAAGTAGAGGTCTGGCTTCTTATGGGACTGTTTTACGTACCTTCGTATCCTTCTCCACCTGACTGCCCCATATCCCTGTCTGTAAGGAGTGAGCTGGGGACGCTGCTGGCTAGCTAACCCTGCTCTGAAGGAGATCTGGGGTCCGTGTAGAGCAGTTACTGTCTTTTACCAGGGAACTACTCCCATGGTTGGCTTTTCCTTCGATATGCTGAGATACATAGTCTGTATCTTACAACTGTCAGTACACGGCTCTCACTTGGGAGGGTTATCCACCCTCAAGTTAAATAAATGCTTTAATTGCATCTGCTCTTTTCAACATTAAATGCCAGCATTATTGCCTTTCCACTGTTATTATTTTAGTATTCCCAAAAAATACAGCCAGGAGAGTAGAAGTGTGAGGCTGTGAGAGGAGCATGGAATAGGTAAGGAGCACTTATCTGTAACAACAGATGATAGGAGGGAAAAAACCATTATTTCACTCATGTGAAGGTCTCAGTTTTCTACTGTTTAAATTGTATTTAGTTTTCTAAAGCCCTTCTTCACACAGCGTCTATGTTTCTACTACTATAATATCTGCCTTTCCTTCCTCTCTTCTGCATTATGGTACTCGCTCAACCCTCATCTCTACAAGGAAGAAAGAGCAAATTTAGAGCATACACAAAGAACTTCTCTGAATTCTGTTCTCTCCACACCTTTATATCAGACAATTTCTGTGTTGGGGTCTGCCTGCTCAGCACTCATGGTATACTTTCTAGCGGAACATCTATCTCCACCTATTCAGTAACAACAGGTACCTGTGTACGCAACAGCAATCACACATTATACATCTGCAACATCTTTCCACTTACAGATCCCACAGGGTACAATGGAAAGACAGAGGTAAGAAAGACCTTTGTCAGTCTTTTTTTTTTTTTTTTCCCCAATATGAAGATCGATCCATGGAGCAAAACGAACTGAGCAAGTGAAAGCGGCAGAGGAAATAGGGAGAAGGGTTGCGAGTGCCTTGCTGTATCAGCCTAACTACATTTCTCTTTCCCTTTCAGGTTTTTTTTACCTCTTTACATTCCTCTAGAAAACAGCCCAAAGTTGATCAATACATTCAGCGCTGCTGTCTTCCCTGGGCACTGGGGCAGCCACATGTTTCACCTTATGGTGAGGTTCTCCAGCAGCTTCAACATCTACCAGGGCTGTGAATCACTCCGGTATCTCTTCAAAGGACGATTTTTCAGAAAGGGCAAAATGATGTTCAGACTGACAGTCACTCACACAAAGTGTCTTGTCTTCTCTGCTGGATCTCTTGCTGTGAACACCACGTTCATGTCAGCCGTGTGGAGGGAGGAATTACGAGTTTCCCTTTTCCTATCACTTATTTAGCACCCGCTCCCATCTCCCTTGTCTTACCGACTTAGATCGTGCTTATGCGCCAGCATGGAGTAGAGATATGAATGTTAGCTTGAAATGAACTAGCTCAACCGTCTCTTTACTTTGCTCAAATCTGTCCTGTAAACATACCAGACCGCAGGCTCTTGAGGGTTGGACTATTTACAGCCTTGTTTTTACATTGCTTAGTACAACAGGGCCAAAGCAGAGAGGCTCTGAATGCCACCCTGGTGCAGTTAATAATTTTCACAGTGACCCAGATGGAGAAGCAAGGCCAGACTCAGAGGTTAGCAGTTCATAATGGGTAAAGAGAAGTTTAAATTTCTGAATTATAAAGTTGTAAAAAAGATTCAAAGGGAAGTAAGGGCATCCTCAGCCTGCTCTTTGATAGTACAATACATAAAAACCAGATTTTGTAGGAGTATAATAAAAGATTGTATAGGAGTATAATAAAACCCAGACACAAGTCTGAAAAATTCATTAGTTTCTGCCATGACTAAAATAAGCACTGTCTATGAAAACTACTTTGCAATGGTAATGAAAAGCAAGTGGAAAAGCAAGTGCTAGCACCAGTGCTGCGACGTGAAATAATTTCTGTATACTCAGATCCGTCAATGTGAACAATGTTGTTGATTATAAACCACATCAAATTCCCAGTCCCCCAAAACATGTATTTTATTTTGCAGTTTTTCTAGTAATTATGAAATCAACATAATACTATCAAGTTTTACCACAATTAAGCTAAATATATACTTAAATGATATACCATACTTCGTAATTGTAATATCTCTGTAACTTCCTTCCTAGGAACAATCGGCAATGTTTCGTGAGCATTGTTCAGGGGTGGCATCTAAAGATAATGATGATACTCAGCTCTCTCATAATTTTGTAATTTAAAAGGTACTTGGATGCAATTTAGAATCAATGTTTGACCTGCAGAGCTTCATTTCTTGTAACCTGGTAAGAGGAGTCTCCTAGATTTGAATGGATTTGGTGGCCCCTTCAGTGTATCTGGGTTTGGCGGAAGAGATGATGACACAGACTTATGGCCATGTGAGCAGTTCTCCAAAAACAGGTCTATATCTAGTCACTTGTGAGATCGTGTTCACTTGTAAAGCTATTACCATGTCATTGTGCTGAAGACCTTTGGGTTCAAGGAAATCAAAATGCCTGTCTTAGGCCCTCAGTGAGAGAAGGACTGCACGGTATTTTGCTTCAAGCAATTGCCACCTGCTCAGGGCAGAAGGTCTGGTCAGAGTGTCGTGTCTGTGGTGGGCCTGGGTGGCAGGAGTTTTATTTCAGTACTTTTCTCAAATTTTGTCAGATGCATACATAGCTCAAGAGACAGCTCAGCATTCTCCACCAAACTGGGAATGTCTCTACTTTGGCAGTTTTGCCTTCCTGCAGCCTGAGAGCTGATCGATCACTGCCATTCTGGCCACCAGAACGGAGCGTATACTCCAAATTTATGTTTACAGATACTGAAATAAAAGCCCTAACTCAGTTTGTAAGAAAAGGCAAGGCAAGCTCATTTGTGCTTCTACCATTAGGTTATCATTTATTCATACATATCTAGTCAGAAAAATAAAAAACAGTCAGGAAACAGAAACCTTACTATTTAATATTAGGTAACCAGTGACACAAGCGTGGACTCAAGACTAACAAGTGGTCACTAATGTAATGATAAAATTGGTTCACAAATAATTCATTGTCTGGAACCTCTTACATCAAACGTTTGCATTCCTTTACTATTCAGTATTAAATCGGATAAACCTTTGCTGTACAATAAATTATTTATAGATGCATAATTTTGAACAATGAACACATGAATTTAAAAATTAGGTAGATTGGTTAAACTTTTCCATACAGAGTTGGCTGCCAATGGTCAGTGGGAGCTTCCCACCAATTTCCTTAGGGCTTTTGAAAATCTCATCCTTCACTGGTTATTTGTAGATAGATCTAATGCTTCTTACCTGTTTTTGAATATCCCATTTCATTTACATTTGACCTTGCTTCCTCCGTATGATACTGAGAGGTAGTCTATTTGAATACTAACTTTTTAATCATTTGGTTCAGAACTGATTTTTTTTTTTTTTCAGGCAAAGATCAGACAAAGCAAAGACAGATCACATGTATTTCAAATATTGTTTGATTAACTATAGTTAGAAATTACGATTAGTATTGCATAAAGAAACTGTTATGGCCATATTATAAATGGTCCTTCTTTACTGAAATAGATAGAATTGACAAGTAAATGAATTTATGTAAAAGAATGTACAGTTGTTAAAATTTCTAGGTTTATGAATTTAATGAGCCAGATTTTTTTTTAATGTTAAGTAATATGCAAGTTGATATATTTTGGAATGTGTGATAACATGTTCGAACTCCTTCTAGAATACAAATTGTCACCAGAATTTTAAAAGCAGCTCTCACAGGCCCAAAATCCATTGGAAAATAAAACTTCAGGAAAAGTGCTCTAAAAGGAAAACAAGTCTTTCCTCAAAGACTTTTAAACAACAGTAAAGAAAAGCAAAAGCATTTAATCTTTCACCTTTTTTATGCAGTTTGAAAGCACAGCATCCTCCCATCTAGCTCCCAGTTTGTGGATACAGAGAATATATTTACCTTTTGTCTTTTCCTGCTAAAATCAGCCAGTGCAGTCAGATGGTGGGTGAAGTCACCCGGGTAATATGGTATGGCAAATATAGTTCCAAGAAACCTTTTGTTTTGTCTTCTCTTTAGGAGACAGCGTGTTCTCTGGTTTCAAGGTTGTCTTTATGAAACTGTCCATGGGATGACTAAGCTAAAGAAACAAGGAGAACTAACAGCAAGGAAAGGTAAGTACAAGAAAAAGTGAATTGCTAGCTCTATGCAGATACACGTGTATTATAGTGGATGTGTATTTTTCATTACCCACATGAGATAAAGTTTTCTCAGTTTAACTGCGTGAAAGGGATTGTTTTTATGTCTGTTGAAAGATTTCTGTTTTCATTGGGCTTCCTGACTAGCCTGTTACCTTCCCTGGGTGGCTAGTGACTAACGCTTTTCTACATCAAGAGCTCACTGTCGTACACTGTGCGTGTCCAAGAACCTCTCCCTTGATCAAGGGTAGACAGTCTGCTTTTTGTTAATTACTGGCATGCACAGTCAAAGCTAAGGCTCATTTTTTTTGTGTCTCCACCATTACAAAACTTCAATGTAAACACAGCCTAGGTTTTGAACCAGCTAGAGCAGCTCTGAGTTCAGCATAGGTTGACCTCCTTGGTTTTTTCAGCTTTCTGAATGAGTTTTGCAGCTTGAACTGTGCTCTGTGCTTCTGAAGACAGACTGCTGCCGTTGCCCGATGTGACTGGTTTACATATTGTTTGGCTACCTCCCCACTGCACCGCAGGCACACTCTGCTGTACAGACACAGCCTAAGAAATGGCATACTGAGAGTACAAACACCCGTCATGGTGATTAACAGCCTTTTTGAAGACTTAATGACCAATTTTGGTGACTTCCTGTCACAGACCTGTCTGAAACTAATTTTGTGCTATACTTTCAAAAACCCCCCACCTAGATCCACAGTACAATTCTCTTTCCTATCTACTTATCTCGCTTTCCATTGTCATGAAATGAGAGCAGAAATCCAGGCCCTATTTCACACAGCTTAATAGACTTGATAGATAATATTGTTCAAGAAAAATCTTAACATATTGCATCCTTAGTAGAAACAATTTAGGAAGTCAGAAACTAGGACTTTTGAATCTTTCTCCATTGAACATAATTAAACATTAACCAATTTTGCTAGTGCAACATAATTTTTATAGGCTGCTATAAAGCCCTGATTTCTTTGCCAGGACGTGCGCTAGACAAAAGACTGCACTTCGCTTTGCGTGAAGAACCCAGCCAGTGGGCGCTGGGCCTGCCCTAGACAAACTACGTGAGTTTGTGTTGTGCTCTCCCTCATACGGGAACGTTTCTCTCGTGAACCAAATTGTCTTTAGTCTTTTATCAGGTTACGTTACACTAGCGATTACTCTGTGTAACAAAGTGAGCCTCTTCCTTCACTCTCCTGCACGATACACAGCTACCAATATGTCTGCAAACTTTAAAATGATACCACCAGGGTAAATAGAAATTTTTGTTATTGTACCGTTTTATAGGCGCAGAGGCAAGTTGCCGATAACTTCTGCCAAATTTATTTTCATCTTCCTTGGGAAGGGCAAACTAGCTAGAGTGTGTTCAGAGACACTGAGCCACTCACGCAGAGAGGGGGTTTCTGCCTGCCACATTCTGTATTAAGATACTGACTTGGGCTGCAAGAACTTCCACAACGTTTTCTCCTCTGCCTTTCTCAGAGCAGAATTTTTCAATCCAAGGTGTCACCATTTAGTCAGAGCAGAGACTAGGCCTGTCGTAGCCAGCACCAGGGTCTTGATTGCCCCACATGTATAGTTCCCATTTTCCTCCCAAGCTTTTTTTAGAAACAGCAGAATAAGAGAAAAATTTGAGGAAAGAGAATCTCGGTGGGAACAGTGCAGCTACGTCAATGTTACTGACAGCTTAAATAAGTGTAAATAGCAATATGAGGGATAAGTCAGTGAAGAACCAACCTTTATGTGCTCTTAGTCAACAGGGAGAAGTCAGGGGCAGGTCTTGAAAAATCAAAAAGACAAGATTGGTCCAAAACATTTGCATTTAATGTGACCGCATAACTGTAAAATAAAGGGAATTCCTAAAAGAAACTTTTTTTGTCACATAAACACTGAGCCACTGCAAACAAATCTGGCAAGGCTGAGGATCCGGCTCCCCAGACTGAACATCAGGATACTGTGAATAATGTCAAGAGGCAGCAACAGGGCTGTCAGATACTGCTGCTGTGGTTACCCTATTACCATAAGTATCCATGAGTTTTACTAGTTTACATAAGCTCCCAGTGGATATTTTAATCCGTAAATGCAGAAAACACAACTATTTTACCATATACTCATTGAAGCTAATCTCTCTTTGACAAGGTCATTATTTGCAGTACTTCCTGTGTAATCCTCACATGCACATATAGAATAAGGCTCTGAAGCTTAAGCTTTCCAATGCTGAAAATGAGACTTTTATGCAAACTGATAAAAGTTCTTTGTTTGATTTATCTGTAAACCAAAATAGTCTGGTAGTTTGCCTTGAAGTTAAAAGAAAAAAACATACTCTGTCAAATCCTGTGTATTCCTTTTTATGTATTTTGTCATTTCGCCTCTATTAACTCTGTCCTAAGGTTGAAAAGAAGAGTGCACTCTAGCTTCCATTTACGTACCGTACTTTAGCTTTGACTTTTTTGGTTGCAGCCTGTTAAATTTATTGACTGTAAGCCCCTTGAGCTATTGAAGACTATGTGGCTTACATTGTATATCTTTTGAAAGATGCTACTGGTAGCCTGTTTTAATGTGTTTACTCTCTCCAGATACAATTTGTCTTACATATTCATTGGTTTTTAGTGCCAGGACCAGTTTCTTCATTGTAGCTATTGTTTGGAAGTCTTGCACAGATACTAAGGCTTAGTAATTTTTCAGTGCTGCTCCAGGGATCTGAGTGTCGAATGAAATAATGAGTGGGAATTTGGGCACTGAAAACCCCTAAGCAGCTGGCTTTGGAGATCTCAAGAAAAAAAAATAAAGGAAAATAATTTGAGATGGCATGAAAGACTTTTTGAGAAGTCTAGGATATTTTATAGGCACAAATAGAGCTGGCCAAAAAGTAGTGCTTTCCATTCATTGACAATTACATTTTGGTTTAATTTCAAGATTTCATATAGCCTGAAAATCAGAGAAAATTTCATTTGCGAAACACTAGCACATGGAGCTGGCAAAACGAAATACGTTCCCCTGCATACTGCAGCTGCTTTTTCTAGTGGTGGAGCTGACCAGAATACTGATTTCATTGGGCAAGGGCTTGGGATGGGAAGGATCTCTTTTCAGACTAGAGTCAGGGCTTTCAGGTGCTCGGCTTCACAGGGAAGAGCCTGAAAGCCTTGGGAGAGATGGGTGTTTATGTTTGCAGGCTCTGGGATCTCGAGGTCTCTGGCTGCCCGTGCTCACCCGCCAGGCCGGTCCGGAGTGTGGGAACATGGCACTGTGTATCCCGTGGTGCTGGCTTTCACTAAGAGGAATCCCAGTCTTTCCTCATGCCCCGATGTAGAGGTGCACTTCAGAATATCTTCCATTCTACGGCACAGGTGTCGGCATGTTGGCTACTGATGCTAACTGTGAAGCTGACAGCAGCATAGATTTAAAAGTACAGACAAAGTACAGAAAGCTGTGGATTGGGAATCCCACCCAGGTACTTTCAGATTTATGCTGCTATGGGTATCCTGCCTAGTTAGCTTAAAAGTTAGCCAGAATATATCTACAGCGGTAGCCAACATGACAAAATCTGTTGTGCGTCTGTGACAGAACTTGGGCTTCTGTTCAGATCATCTGTATCCCACTCCAGATGCAATCACCTGATGCTTGATCCTCAGGGAGAAATCTGCGGTGGCGTATTTTCATCTCTAGAAAATCCATACTGGAAGTCGAACTCCTTTCTCTCTGGGAAAGCCATGAAAGCAGCCCTGAAACTCCAGGAATTGAACCCTGCCTCCGGCGAGACCCAGGTGAGATCTCTGTGTGCTGCAGTCCACGCTCCGTGCCGTTATCAGCTTGGTGCCAGGCTTCCAGTTATTCCACCCAGATGCTTCTACCTTCAAAATCTGTTCTTGCTAGGAACATCTGTGGCCCCAACAAGTACAGAAAAAGAAAGATAATTCAGTCTATGTTTCACACAGCAAACACTACTAATTGTACTAATTGCTTTTCAGTGAAAAAAAAGTGGGGAGGTCATAGTGTCCCTAGCCCCACTTACTGGCTTAGACCCTCTGTGGCATCACATGAGGGTGATGGGTGCTTACGGGCAAGCCAGGAGAGCCTGAAAGATTTCCATGTTATTGCTTCATAGCGCCTTAAAGTTTTCACAGGCAGAGAAGTTACAACTGTTAATGAAAGAAATGTGTTTTAAGTTACATTTTCTCTATATCGCGAGTATGTGTTGTGGAAGAGGGGCGTATTTTTGGCTTGTAGCGTACATGTCAAACAAATACAATTATCTGTTTCTGAATCTTTATAGCCCCCACCATCATAACTAGCTGAAGTGAAGCTGTATTTAGCTTGCATATAGCTTCAATTTGCTGCAAAGTAAATCACCAAAGAAATCAATAATTTACAACCTAGCAAACAGTACAGACTTTGCCAAAAGAAAAAAACAAACAACCCATTATGTCTGGGCATTTCTGAGTGCAGCACAACTCCTTGCCTGGCTTCTCTGAGCTAGATGTGACATTTTCCAACACCAGACATTTTCATTCAAGCAAGGAGGAAACATGTAAAACCAAACAAATAATGACACAAAATGAAGTTTTGATTAGGAGTCTGTGAATAATGATCCTTTTCACATATTCAGTGTCTAGGATGTTTAACATGTTTTACATTTTGAATGCATCGAGTTCTGACGGTTACATTTTGGTATTGAGAGAAACACACTTTATTAGAGAGGGAGCTTGTCAGGGCTTGGTGCCAGTCGGCTGCAACTGGTTATGTTGCAAACACGTCCAACACCCTCATTTGGAGAAGTGCAAGAGGGAACATGTTTCATATTTTCCTCTTTCCTGCTCTGTTTTCCTACAAATTCGTAAGAGGCAAGTGCTAGTTCTCTCTCAGTTCCTACAGTAATAAAAAAAAACACCCAAAAAACTTATCTATGGCTTGAGTAAATCACAGGTTTACATTGTTGAAAATTACTATTAGGTTTAGATGGTTTTGTACGAGTTATTACTGCAAAGGCTGTATTAATTGATTGTATTTCTCAAGTGGAGGTAGATAATATTCAGTGAATTCAAAAGGTAGAAAAAAGTAATTTTTGTATATGTTAAATTAGTTTGGTTTTTTATTGCTAGGAATATAACAGGGACCAAAAGCACAGCAAAAATCTAAAAATTGGGGATATTTTGAATAAAGAGAACATCCACAGGTGCCACAGGTGAATTATTTAGAATGAGTTTGGGGGCCAGGGGCTGTTAATCCCAATGTCAGAAAGGGATGAAACTCCCTCATGTCTCACAGCATAAGCCAAATATTTTCCTGATGAATATTGGAAAGACATTTTGACTATAGCCATTTAATTCCACATTTTTCGCACAGACTTTGCATCTTTATCTAGAAGATGTGGTTCTGGGTAGCAACGGAGATTATTGGAAGAGTTGAACCACTACCCTGAGATGGCCCTTCCTTTGTAGGAGGGATATTATAATGGCTTCTGCACATTACTGGTGTAACTCTCAATTTGCAGCAAACAACTACTTAGCCTATGTCTGGGATACTATTACATTTATCCTGAAGTCGCATGTGGTACTACAGTAATTATTGTGCTTTTAGCACATGAATATTTTACAGTGTATCAATGTAAAAATATATTGATATGTACATGTATATAAGCAATGAAAAGGTATCCTTTAGAATACGGCACATGGTTTAATTAATTGTTTTATGCACTAAATGTTTACATGCAGGAAAACAGTAGTTGCGTGCAACTTCTCAAAGTCTGAAGTAGGAATAAACTATATATCAGAAGCTGAAAATTCTAGTTTTCGATTAAAATTGCAGTTTATTTCTATAGCCAGAGATGTTGGTATTCCATTAAATATAGAGGCTTTCTTGTTTCTCAACACTTCAGAAACGAAATGACTATTGTGTTTGGTTTGGAATGAATGAATATAATCTCAAATCTTTTGTTTGCATCACTGTGCGATGTGCCATTTTCTCAAATGAAAGCTCAGTGTGTTTGCAGAGAAGGCAGCAGAAGTATGTATGATTACCTCACCATTTCTTTGTATGAAGCATAGATGGAAGCAAATTAGAACTCATCAGCAGGAGGGGTTTTGTTTTCTTCCCAAACAAACCATCAAAGAATCCCAGAGCACTGTTTAAACTATTCAGACTGAAAGGAGACTGAATTTTGTCTGCCTGGCTCCAGTAAATACTTGTGTATTACTTATAGCAAGATTCTTTCAGGAGAGATGCTGGGAACTGTAAACATCCATGTAGAAGATCATGCTCAGTAACCAATCTCAGGTCTTTCATACGGTAGAAAGCTTTACTGAGTAGGACTGTGAGAAAATAGATGCATTGATAAAAGCCCAGGTATAGATACAATTATACAGGCAAAAGAACCTATTTGCCAATATGTTTTCTTTCTGTTGAGAGATGTATAATAACATGTATTTGCCTATATAGCTGTTTTCCATGCCACATTTGCAGTGTGTGCCGATGCAGTTCTACCTGCAGACAAAGCATTTTAAGTACAAACAAGGTGAAAGATGGCTAATTAATTATACTGCATGTCTTGGAGCATTAATTTTTTGGTGTTCCTTATCACTCCTGGGATGGAGGTTACTGATACTGAAAGATTTAGTTCCTCATTCTGCAATTTTAATTCACATTGTGTATGTGACACTAAACCAGGTCATTGATGCCAGTTTGAATACGCCGTCTAAAGCTGACCGGAGCAACAAGAGCTTGAAGAAAGTGGAAGGAAACAGATGGAGCCACCTTGGTGCTGGCAGCAGGCAGTGTAGAGCAAGCTGAACTCTCTGAACTCTCAATGAAACTGGATTTAGGTACGTGCAATATTCGGCTTCACACCTGCTGTGCACCAGCCCCTTGTTAACCAGAGCCTGGGCCCCCCAAGGGGCATTGCCTGCACGAGAGGTGGGCAGGAGACACAGCAGACGGTCGTTCCTGGTTTCTGCTGATGGTTATGATCAGCTTGATACTTTCCAGCGTTTTATGCCAGAAACCTGTTTCCTGGAAAAATTTTGGGCAGCTCTAATTAAAAAGTGATAGCTTAACAATACCCGAGACCCCGTTTTCAATTGCAGAAGTAATATATTGCCTATGGCAACAGGCGCTATTGTCTGACACAGTTCACTGAAGCACTCATTTCCAGTGGAAACACATTGGTTCAGACAAAACTTTTGCCAGAAAGTATTCCTCTCCTTTAGCATGCGATGTAAGGGGGGAGAGAGAGACAGGGATGAGAAAATAAACAAGAACTTAGTGGCTAGGGCTACTCTGCTAAAAAGTCCAGTACTGGCTCAAGTCTTTGGTGTGACTTGAACAGTGCAGGGATGTGAGTCTCCAACTCCTGTGTCCTGGTCATGTTCCTGGGCTCTTGGCTCATTTAGGATGGGTAACACCTCAGTTTCCCTTCTTTGTTTGTTTGTTTGGGGTTTTTTTGTGAGACATTGGCAACTTCCTGATACAAGACAGCAGTATTTTGTACCTTTAATAACTGTTGTATGCAGGAAATTCTGCTGTCTCACGGTGGCAACCTCACTTGTGTTTTATTAGAAATCTGCCTATTCTCTGTGTCACTTCTGTACTGTAATGTGTATTTTGGTATGGTACAAAACAAAATTTGTTATTACTTTTTGCAACTGCATCAACCTGGAAGCTCCTGTTTGACATATGTTTCTGTGGAATTAGCTGAATTGTGCAGCAAACAGGTTTTATGTTTCCGCTCAGTGTAGCAGGGAAGATAAAGGTTATCACCACCATAGGACGCAGGGAGGAGTGGTCACTCCTCCGAGCTGCCTCTGTAGCTGTACTGATGGTGTTTGGCGAAGCAAATCTGCTGCAAATTACAGCATGTGGTTATAGATCAATTTATGCTCCTGCCTGCTGCCAACAACGTGCTGTGCACGAATGGAGCTAACTTGGTAAACACGCACTCTAGTAACAGAAAATAACCAAGTGTTGTTGAAAGGAATAATTAATTAATGTTTGTAAAGCACTTAGAAGCTGAAAAGCACCTTATTAGTGCTAAGTGTTCACGGGCCTAGCTTTCTCATCAGAAGTTAGAGTTGCCGTCTTAGTCAGTCTGTAACTGAACAAAACATTAAAGGTATAAAGCCTTTGTATCTAATGTCCTCAGTCAGGTGGTTTTGTGCCTGGCAGTCATTAAGATGCAGTAAGTAAACAAGAAGAAACTATAAATGGCATGAATCAGCTCATTTCCACTGATGCCAGCAGAATCAAGTTGATTTACATTAGGTGAAGATCAACAACGGAGAATCCAAAGCACAGCTCCTCTTCTCACCTACCGGGCTCGGTCGGAGCTGGTGACTGGTTTATTCACTGCAGCTCCCACCTTTTTGAGCCCAGCTGCCAGGAATGAATACAAAACTGTATTAGGGCACAGGCCTCCCTGTGCAGTGGGGCGGACAAATTGGATGGCTCAGATTTGCTACCTGGGGCAACCAGCGTGCTTGAACGAACAGCCTCTTGGTGCTAGAGAGCAGGAATCCTATTTATCAGGTGTGCTATGCAGGGCTGGAAGGTGACGCCTGTGTCTGACCCCAGTTTGAGAGCTCAGGAACATGGAGAATAAGCATCTGTGCCTTTATTTTCAAAGAGCCTTGGCTCCCTCAAAAAAAAAAAAGCCAACAAGTCTTCATGATGCAGGGGTCACCAACTGAAGCGTGGATTTACTTGGGAGGCTAAAAGAGCTATGAGCCACCCAGAAAAGAACCATCTGGAGAGATGTGAATGATCCTGGCAATGTAATACAGCCCCAGAGCCCCAGCCAGCCCTCCACCCACAACACTGCTGTGTGTGGTGTTGCACCTTCTCTGCACTCATCTAAAGGCTGATCTGCTGCTCTGGGAAATTTGCAGTCCACAGCTGATATTCTTATCTTTCTAAGAGGGTGGTTATCCGTATATCACTCTCTCTCTAAATAGCACCTAAATCTTAGAAGTTGTGGGAGCAGGAGAAAGGGGAGGAGAGGGGAGACAATCCTGTGGAAAACAGGGCACTGCAGAAAATAGTTTAAGACTAATTGGCCAGAGAGCACAGGAAAAAGCATTGCACTGGCCTGTCCATCAGAGCACGCACTTTTGAGATACCATATGCCTTTACCAGATGAGTCTCCTTTCTTCAGCCAGAAATTTTGTCAGGCTAAATTAGATGACGTTGGGCATCTGTTCCATATTTATGAATGTCCAGCACCTTGGTAGCTCACGCTGGCCTTCCAGATTAATCGAAATCCTGATGATGTGCCCATATGGTGCAGGATGCCCAAGTATACATCTCATGTAGTCACCAGCAGTAGTGCTGGGAGAGCGAATCCAGTCTTTGATCTCTTCGGTGTTTCTTCTCACAGGAGATCAGTGGCTTTTCTTTTCTGCGGGATTAACTGGCAGACTAAGAAAGGTTACCTGCCAAGCGAATCCAATTATTCAGCCCTTGCTGGTCTTGAATAAAGCTCCATGGTTGATAAAGGGTCACAGTTAGAGAGAATTAAAATAAACCATCAAGACAACAGATATTCTGGTTTTTCAATCTCTGCACCCGCCTAGGGCAGAGTATGTTTGGCTCACTTCAGTTGTAGTGCGGGAACACAGTATGCCACGATACCTCTTCATAGCATTTTTGGAAAACCTAAGTGTTACTAAGACTGGCTAATAGTTATCTTTGTAATTAGCCACCTATTATAGATGCATTTATTGAATCTGAGAAGGGCCGGAACCCTTGCATGTCGTCCTTGCTCCTAACTTTGCTTGAGTTCACCATAGGGAGCTTTGGGCAAAATCCATAAAGAACAAAAAAAATGCTTCTTTGAAAGAGCAGTTCATTAAAAAAAAATGTGGTTGCACCATAAATAGCAAAACTCATCATAATATGTCTTTTCTTGACTTCATCAAGAGCACAGACTTCGGAGCACTTAAGAATCTTGTTGGAGGTTGGAGTAGGAAACCGAGAGGTCTCTCAGAGGTCCAGGCAAGACTCTGTGGAGCTGCTCGCTTGAGACACAGAACTGGTAGTATTCAGCCATGGACCCACCACACTTGATGATCCAATGTTGCCTGATATGCCTTGTAAAGGTCTTCAAAACTCATACCTGACTTTTCAAGTCAATCAGGGGAAGAATAAGCTTATGAAATGGAACAGTTAATCTGTGGTTACTTTCTACTCCATAGTTATTGGAATGCATATCAGAAACTACTGAAAGAAGTAGAAAAGCGTTTAAATTGTGTTAGATTCCTAAATGTTGGAATAATACCCTCCCCTAATCCTACTTATAGGCAAACACAAACATTTTCATCTTCACATGTAATCTCTTGTCCTCTCAAGTTCGGATATTTTACAGACTTTGATATATACGCACACATAAATATATACATATGTATTTTATCTTATTAGGCTTTCAGTCTTCTTTGTGATCTCATGAAAAATTGTTATGATCTGTATAGATCTTAGTAACCTCCTGTCCCACCTATCCGTAGCTATGGGAGGGAAAGGTGTGTCAAATCCTTAGACACTCAGTGTCTATTGTCAGCAAAATTAACCAAGCTAAGAAAATTAAGATAGCCAAAGGCTTTGTTTCTATAGGTTTCGGCATCCAGAGGCCAGAGCTGCAGTGACTTGGGTGAAATACTCAAAGAATCCAGCACAGGTAAATGACCCAACAGAAAGTTCTACGGGTGTCAAGGCAGAAGGTGAATGTGTGATAATTAATTCTTTCTCCTAGAATATATACCGCTAATTGACTTGGCAGCAGGACCATTACCATGATTTATAGGCTCATAGATTTTAGGGCAGAAGCAACCATTATGATAATCTAGTCCTACTGTCTGCATAGCAAAGACCACAGAACCTCACGCAGTGGCTGCTGCATCAGCCCTCTCATTTCTGCTTGAATTACTGTGGTTTTTTCAAAAAGCCATCCAATGCTTATTAAAAGACTATGTGATAGAAAATCTACCAGGTGGTTGGGTAAGTAGTTCTAAAGGTAATTTTTTCTTTGAAATTTGCAGCTTATTTTTGGTATTGTATTTACATTGATACTTCCATAGGATTTTTTTTTGTTTTGGTCTAAATGTTCCCCAGAAACATTAAGAAATCTCTCAGACAAAAGATTCTTTTTTTTTTTTTTTTTTTCTGGAGTTAAAGGTATGTGTAGAGTTGATGGTAATCTTCCTACTATATTAGTAATACCTTTAATGGATTACTGAAGTTTTATCTCCTTCTTTCCTTCTTTCTGTCCTCCCTCTCACTTTCTCTCCTTGTGTCCCCTACAA